>OX123192.2:0-412500 GCA_944739405.2 Euclidia mi | reverse complement strand
TAGCAAGTACCTAACTACATTTTATATGTTCGACTCTCCGTGCCAACTTATGTTATTGAAGAAGCAAAACTAAAATTTGCTTTATTTTTTACTTAAGTACTTTGTTTTATGTTTGCTTTGTTTTTATAACATTTTGGAAACTTTCATTGTGAAAGTATTATCTTATCAACATTGTAGCATTTGATGCTCATCAACTCTAAATGTTCTTCTGCCTAACGTGTATCGTTTTTAACATGCTCCTCTGATGTGTAGGATTTAAGAGGCTACCTCGAAGGTAAAAAAATCGTGCAGAGGTCATCGCTAAGTGTTAGCAAAGTTGAATGTCGCACGGTTTTTGACATGGCATGCCATCACGAAACTGTCTGAAATCTTATTTCGTTCATAACGCAAGTAATAATCGTTTTAGAGACAATTCGTTTGACCAGTCCCTATTAAACTAGCTCTTCTTTATGTGAGTAGCAATTTCAAAGCGGAAATTTAAGAATTTTTTAAAATATCCAAATAAAATATTTAGAGAAAGCATGTTTTTCAAATTAAAATTCTATCGAGCGAAAATCTTCCAATCGTGTATCTGTCGGAGGAGTCCCTAGATAAAGACCTGATAAATAATATATAAAATTTTCACTTTGCTGGTGTGTCTCACTGCTTCAAAATCGGTAAACAAAAAGGGCATACATTTTCGAGGTAGCAGAATCATTTTTGAAAACTATGATATTTTTTGTCTTAGAGGTATGCAATTGTAAGCTGGCAGCTTTCTATTTTTATATTTTTAGATTTAAGATGAACACAGACTGAAGCTAATTTTATTATCAGGTACCAGTATTATTAGTTAAGTACAAACATAGTTTATAAGCAGCAAACTGACTGCGCTAAAACTGAATGTTTCTATTATTATATTTAGAATATAGTATGACTCCATTGTCATGTGTTACTTTAAGAAAGTATATGAAGTGTAATACACTTCTTGTTACCAGAACTGAGTATTTACGGCGTAACTAGAATATTTAGTTTATATAACCTGGGGACTTAGTATGAGTCTACCCACAGAACGTTTTATTTGGCTTTGATTGGTTTACGTCTAGTTCTGAAAGTATCTGATTTTGAAACGGGTTAATCAGAGTGCCAGACGGCGATCGATCGAATCGAAGTAAAACATAATCTTACAAGCTAGCTAACTTGTACTAAGCTCATAATTTTTCTCAAAAAATATTAACCTTCATTGTAAATTCTCTGTCACTAAGATGCATAGTGCAGTAATAAAAATATTTGATACAAGTGTAACTACTTTATAGTTTATATAATTACTAGCCGTTTCCCGCGGTTTCACCCGCGTCCTGAGAGAACTACTTCGCGTACCCGAAAAACCCAAATATCTTACGGACCCCTATATTTTCTAAAATAAAATGTAGCCTATGTTACTCGCAGATAATGTAGCTTTCTAATGGTGAAAGAATTTTAAAAATCGGTCCTGTAGTTTTTGAGTTTATCCCTTACAAACCAACAAAAATACAAATTTTCCCTCTTTATAATATTAGTGTAGATTAAGTATATCATACAAAGTTGATTGTTAATGATTGTTTGATTTGTTTGTAATTTATAATCATGTTAGCACTTCTCGTTGACACTTTTATATTTTTACTTTTATTTCTCTTCTTGTACTTGTAGAAGAAAAGTTATGTTTTATAAATCTTTTATTATAACTCTTGACAGTGCGTGACAAAATCATTGTCTTTGCATTGTTATCTTACATTGTTATGTATTTAAGGTTGATTTTTAAATAAAACGTTACATGACGCATATTTGTCTTTTATTAAAGAAAGTTCCTGTTATTTTCTTGGGTTTACACGAATGTTATACATACGGATTCTATCGTGATATCAATGGATTCGGTTACAAGAGTACACATTTCATACGGAAAGTATGTCGTTAATGTACCTCTAGTACCTAGTAGGCTACTAGAGGTTAGATAAAATCTATGGATAGATAAAATCCGTGGTCCAGTGGATAGCGTATGCGACTGCTGGTCGGCGGTCCCGGGTTCGATTCCCGGGTCGGGCAAAAGTGTTACTGGGTTTTCCGAATACTCATTAGTAGCTTGGAGTCTGGTGATGTGCCCGGTAACGGCAATAGACTCGCCCCCTATTACGTGGGACCTAAAAATTCATGGCGAAATGTGGGTGTAATATTTACACCTCTGCCCACCCCTTCGGGGTACAGGTACAGGCGTGAGACTATAAATAAAAAAAATATATTGGGTACGCCGCGCGGCGCGGCGGCCGCCGATAGAAAACACTATTATCAAAATTGTAAGGAGATGAGTTATAGGTATTAACCCAGATATGCTGGCTGATTAAAAAAAATACTTGACATAATTATCCACCACATATTATGACATAAAAATACTGTCATAGTACTGTCACTATCAATATCGCCATAAGATCAATCTGATTATCTTAATTTAGAAACTTTAATTACTAGATAACCAGAAGTAGTTATTAGCATTAGATATTATTGTATAATCGTCTCGCTGAACAAACAAAATGAATCCAAACTGCCCCGAGCCACCGCCCAGACAAAAGATCCCAAAGGATGGATTCGGACCTCGCGGGTATCCCGAGTGTTATTACGTCAGTTGTATTGCTCTAAAAGTTAATTAGGGTCCTGTTTTACCACCTCTGGATAAGCATTATCTTTCAGATAAACATCATCATCATCCTCCTAGCGTTATCCCAGTTTCAATCTGGGGTCCGCTTACTAGTCTAACCGGGGGGGGCGATTCAGAATCTTTCGATATCTCATTTGACATTCGATTACGTTAATTGTCAAACGGGCTACCTCATCTTTTGTGAAAACTATCGCATTTCCTGTCAATTTTATGCATTCAATATGAAGTAAATTAATAAATAAACCGAATTCAATGAATATTTGTTCAAAATATCTTTGATAGGCGGCTAAAAGACGAGGACAAAAATTTTACATATCGTACGATTACTTGTCGTGACATTCTGAATCGGCCTGCAGATTTGGCTGAATATTAGCTTTTCCACGGAGCGACTGCCTGTCTGCCCTCCGCAACCCGAAGGGATAGCGATGTTCCATGGTTTTAGACTAGTGTCAGTTTATTAGAAGTTTCTGACGACCTGTAACGATTGTCAAAGATCTTCATGACAACCGGGACCGAAGGCTTAACGTGCTCTCCGTGGCACGGGACAAGCGATAATTAACAATTCAATACCTACGCACATAAGTATAACTCGGAAAAGTTATTAGCCGCGTACCCACCTAGCGCACAGGCTCGCGCGGCAGCCTCGCGAGCCAAATGCCTCGGCTGGTGTGGACGTGCCTCGGGCGCGCGTTTGCTCGGCTGAGCACGGCTCGGCCCCGAGCCATCTGTTGTCGGTAAACTTGACGCGCTCAAAGGTGCCTCAGTGAGCGCTGTGCGTTAGGTGGGAACGGTTATGTTTTGGCTCGCGCGCGAAGCTGAAGCGAACTGTCCATTTCGAATACTCGCGGACTTATGATGGCTCAGCCTGCCTCGCGAGGCGTCCTCGTGTAAATTGAACAAAACTACTGAGGCTGCCTTGGGAGCCATCGCTCGCGATCTGGACACCGAGGCTGCCGCGCGAGCCTGTGCGCTAGGTGGGTACGCGGCTATTGGTGCGCGCCTTGGATTCAAACCTGATACCTTCTGCATGGCAGTATGTTGGTATCTCCACTAGGCTATCGCTGCCTCTTCTTTCAGATAAACGTAAATCATAATTTATCTGTCATGTTATTTCACGGAACCTGGCGGGAATGCTCGGGCCACACTACCTTACCGTCTACCGGGCTGTTACCGCCATAATTATGGCAATAAATTACCGTTAAATTACTGCGTGAAGTCGTGTGGTTACACTAGAGTTTACCGAGATATGCCAATAAACTAGGCGGTAAAAATATCATTTTTCAAGATGGCGGATGAAGCTGCAGCTGTTTGGTATTTTATGAGTGCCAATTATTTTAACATGAATCTTTTAAATTTTTAGCTTTGTCGGGTATCCCAGAGAGACGGTTCGGATTGCAATAACTCCAAAAATTTGAGCGCTTTTTCATTTGACCACTCCATATCGGTAGATAGTGTAGATACGTGCGTCGTCGTCGAACTCGTGTTGCACACTGAACAAACGGTAGTGTGGCCACAAACGCAATAATTACTGCGGTAATTTTCTTTGATGTGCGAAAAAGACCGCCGCCGGAGCTATTGCCTACCGGCATATGCCATATTGATTGGCATTGTAAAATTATGGCCATAAATCGCGGTTACACCTAGGCGTTGTTGAAATTATGGCAATAATTGTTGGCATATCCCGGTAGTGTAGCCCGAGCGTAAGGCTATCAAGGGAAACACCAGAAACTCGTGTCTTTACAAGAAAACGTTGTTTATTGTTATAATATAGGTTGTTGTAAACGAGCAGATTGATCGCCTGATAGCAAGCGATTACCGCCGCCCATGGACACAAACAACACTAGAGGATTCACTCAAAAGGGGATGCCATCTTCTGCACTCTCACTCTCTTTTCCATCAAACAAAACTCAACAGTACCTATAAATACTGTTACTTTACGTCGATAATCTGTGGGAGGGCAGTAGGTACTTCCCCGGTCAAGCCCGTATCGACTAAAAAAACTGAAATTAACAAGGCTAGTTTACTAACTACGAAAGATCTGAAAGGAATAGGAGGAGAGATGTTCTCTTTTTTCAAATAACCAAGGCCCTAGATACCTAGCCCCCTTTCTGGATTCGCCATTTCGTCGAATTGGCTGCAAATCAGTCAGTAGCATGTAATAAAGGCCATTTTTAATTCCACCAACCCGGCCATTCTTGGCTGCCCATACAATAAAACAATATTACCCCAGACGTCTCGCGTGTTGAACTCGACGGCCCGCTACGTGCGGTTCGTGAAGAAGCTGCGACAAATGGAGGAGGAGATAGCGCGCGGCGTCGAGACGCTGAGCAAGGAGGCTTTCGATAAACAGTACCTCGACTTCTTTATACGATGCGATCGCAGGTAAGGTACTTACCTCATTTATACCTAGATACCTAATCTCATCATCAGCCTTTAACAGTCCACTGCTGGACTAGGTCTCTCCTTTAAAAGGAGGAATTGGCCTACTATACCAGCACATATGCCATCCCGTTTGGCCAGAAACGGGATGGCATATGTGCTCCCTCTGTCGGTTCTTACGACACCCATGGGATGATATGGGGTGGTAACATTCCGTACCTACCTATTCTTAATCCGTCACCACACGGACAGATACTTAATGGAACATTTAATTTATGGGTAGGATTTTTCTTGTTTGTATAGCTGCAGGACATAAATGTCGATCGGACTTCTCATTCTGCAGCTTCACCAGCAGCTACAGACCCTACCTTATACTAGCAATAAGCAAACGAGCCCGTGATCTACCTGACGGTTAGTGGTAGCCCCAGCTCCTAAATATGATGCGAAAAACGGATAAGGAATTGGAAAATTTGATGGAAGGAGTTGTAGGGGTATGTGTGTGAGCGTCCGGGAAGAGTGCAGGGATAGGAAAATTCCCATTTTCCCCCGTTCGGGGGGAGACATGCGGGGGAAGATGGGAATCAACCTTGATTGGTTTCCAGTTTCTTAAAAAAAGCTAAGCTTAACGGCATCCGACTAAAGAAGTTAAGACAATGTCAGTTAATTCTAAGAAATCAGTAATATTAAACAAGGTATAAAATCATGTTACAGAGGTATTTTGAACGACGTTGAACAACGCGTCGAACTGTGTCTGCAGTCCTACGAGCACGATCTAAAGGAGAAACGAAAAAGGTAACATAATTGTTTTTATAAGGGAACATAATTGTAGTTATAATCTGAGCCCGCAGTTACTGTTATTAATTCTGCTCCGCATCCATGTCTCATAGCTTTAAGTTAAACAGCCTATAGCCTTCCTCGATACCTATCTACATGAGCTGTCCAACACAAGGATTTTAGCGCGTTCAACCCAAAAAACAAACTCTTCAACTTATCATTTTAAGTATACAGGGTGTAAAAGGACCCTTAACGAAAACTGAAATCCCATATTGTACCAATCACTACGAATATTTTTTAGTTCGGCACCATGCCTGGGAAATTACTTTTTCAGGAGATATTGAGGCTCAAAGTTAGTATGGAATTTTTCTACAAAATCGATACATTTACCCCGCCAATATGTTCTTTATGACCCCACGGATAAGTTGATATTTCGAGAATTGCATGCGCGTGCTTTTAATTGCGGTTTAAAACATGTGAAAACTTAAAAAAAATCGTTTTCCAGGTATTAGGTATTTTTGGTTAGTATGACTTGGCATAATATCCACAACGAACAACGAATAGACTTCGGCTTGGTGATGAGTCTTGTTACACCGATTATTTATTTTGTACTCGCAAAAATTTAGGTTAAAGTTTTCAGGTAGGTGACAGTTTCACTTTACTTCTAGATTGAAGGCTTTACTAACAGCTGACGAGCAGAAGAACATCCGAGCGTTCGCAGAACAGACGCAGGCGGGGGCGGAGGCCGCGTGGCAGGACAAACAGGCTCGTCTCAGGCACCTGCTCGCCAAGAGGCAGAAGGAGCACGAGGACAAATATAAAGATACGCCGCTGTACGTTGGACCTACTTATTCTTCTATTTTGACCACCTGCATATTGGTTTAATGCTACCTGTTATGAGCTGGGAACAGTGCCAGTGCTGCAATTAATGTTTTATGTGCCAGGTGCAAGGTGCGCCACTTTCGCACTCCTCCACGGTCTGTGACCTGCCTAGGCACTGCTAGCACAGCCCTAGTTACGGCACTGACTGGTAATGAAGCCTTGTAGCTAAGCTGTCGTCTCTTGCCAAGTTCTGATGTAGCGTACGTGGCATGACAGGCAGCCTTTGTTTTTGCGTTTTAATTTCCTACCACCTTTTAAGGAAGCTGAAAAAATATTCCCGTGATTGTTGATGGCAGGGTTAGAATAGTTCCTTAAGAGTGTGAGAGTGGAATACTCATGAGCTTTGGATGATAGAAACAGCTAATGTGGTATTATCCTTTCCTAATTATTATTATACCTAAGAGATTGCCACGTCTTCTCAGGGTTGACATATTCAATTAAGAAATCCATGAGAAGATGTGACAATCTCGTCTGTTATAAAGACCGAGCCAGCTATTAGTAACAAGTTTGAAACTAAGCGTCTTGTCTCTACTAGGAGCAAATGCGCCCACGTATTGCCATGCCTGGTGAAGATCCGCGCCAAAGAGGCGGAGGACATCCAGCTGTACCAGATGCGGGAGAAGCAGATGCGCAAGATGGCGGAGCTGGAGATGGACAAGATGTGGCAAGAGCTCGCCATGAAGGAGTCCGAGGCGCTGGTGAGAATCTGAACTGTAGAAGTGAACTGGTTTTAGCACGCCTGTGCCTCTACCATGAGCTTTACCACCGCACGTCTGACGTCGATTCGATAGTCGTTCGACGCTACGTTACATACCTACTCATATCGTAGAAGCATGCGGTACGAGTCAATCAGTGCGCAGAACGTCTATCGGAGCGAGTTGTGACGTATGGTTAGTAAACTCATGGTAGAGGCACTGGCCCGGTTTGTAACGAGGTTCTGACTTTCTGAGAAAGAGTTTCGAAGAATCTCGACTTAAGTTGCAGTGTCTACACGTTGATTTATATCGTACCTAATACAAAGGCGGCCCGGTAAGCCGATTGGAACAATATATACAGGCTGTAAAAAGACCCTTAACGAAAACTGAAACCCCATATTGTACCAATCATTACGAACATTTTTTGCTTCGGCATCATACCTGGGAAATTACTGGTTCAGGAGATATTGAGACTCAAAGTTACTATGGAAGTTTTGTAATTAGTTACAAAATCGATGCATTTACCCGGCTAACCTGTTCTATAGATGTCCTATGCACCCATGGATTAGAAGGTATTTCGTAAAATTGCACGCGCGCATTTTTTATAGCGGCTTGAAAAAAGTGAAAACTTAAAAAAAATGTCGTTTCCCCGGTTTTATTTTTGGTTAGTTTGACTTGGCATGATGTCCAAAACGCGTAGACTGCGGCTTGGTGATGGGTCTTGTGACACCCTGTATATTTTCAATTGGTACCATAAAAGTGAATAATTGCTTTGATTAAATGTTGAACCAGCTTTATGGCAAGAGCGATCGTTCAATGCGTTAATGGTTAAGGCATTTAGAAGTTAGGTAGGTACAAGTAACAATTTCAGATGTTGTCCAAAGTTCGTTCTTGTATACCAGCTTTTTTATAAAAGTGCTTCTGTCCCATAAGGATTATCAAGATGTAAGTTTGTCGCGTCTTTATCCAGAGTCAGAGCACGGTATAACGTTTAACACTGCATAATATAGGCCCATTGCATTGTGAATGAAATGTATCATTAATTTAAATTGTAAAGACATTCATAAACCCTCTCCAATTTCCACCTCTTACCCTCTGTGCAGCGGCAGCTTTATACGTAAGCAGAGTTGACACTAGACGTGGCGGTGTCTTTATGTACCTTTGCTTGCTTTTCCGTACAAAATTCGGCACCTCCTTCGCCCATATCTTCGCCTGCGGAGTTCTTGTTTTTTAAGGTCGACATCGGAAGGGTCAAGCGTCTGATTGTGACCTGACAGAATTAATCATTTTGACTTTGACTATCTTCTTAATATATAAAATCCTTGCGTTACTGACTGACTGACAGACACGCTACAGCCGAAACTATTAGGCGCAGGAAGCTGAAATTTGGCATGTATGTTCCTTGGGGACCGTAGGGGTACACTAAGAAGGGATTTTCCGAAATTCCCACGAGAGCTGCTAAAACGGGTAAATTTAAAAAATTGCAGGCGTAGCTGCTGGCGTCCTCTAGCACACACATAATTTGGTTTAAACGAACAGGCAGCGCGCATTGAACTGGACGCTATCGAGCGTCACCGCCGCGACACAGAGTGCAAGCTGCACACCGCACAGCAGCTGAGGGAGAGGGAGCAGCAACGCCAGCGGGACCGCGAGCTGCTCAAGCAAGAGGCACTCAATATGAAGGAGAAGGTCCTACAAGACGAGCTCAAGGAGGCAGAAGGTACGTGGCACTTAGAGAGACCTGAGGAGCTGGACTAGGTCTAGGAGCACACCGCACAGCAGCTGAGGGAGAGGGAGCAGCAGCGCCAGCGGGACCGCGAGCTGCTCAAACAAGAGGCACTCAATATGAAGGAGAAGATCCTACAAGACGAGCTCAAGGAGGCAGAAGGTACGGTCACTTGGCAGGAGAGATCTGGAGCTTTTGTATGGAGCTACACCAAGTAACATTCGATCAGCGATATCGCTATCCGGTTCTCATTTCTGATCTATCCATGGATTTTGCTACTAGAGATACATATTTCAAATAAGCTCCACACAAAAGCTCTAGTACCTCATCATTGTCTTGCCCTGGTCCCAATTTATTTGGGGTCGGCGCAGTATGTCCTTCGCTTCCATACTTCTCTGTCACCAGTCATCCGATCGTTTACCTTTTCTCTTTCATATCCATCCTCACACAGTCCATCCATCTCTTCCTTGGCCGTCCTCTCCCTTTTCGTCCTTCTACATGCATATCCATCACTTCTTTACCTACATACACCTCATCTCTCCGCATAACATGTCCATACTAGGCCAATCGACTCCCTTTCACCTTTTCAGCTATGGGCTCCACTTTCATACTACCTCTAACGTAATCATTCCTAATTCTGTCCATTCTTGTCACTCCACACATCCATCGTAACGCTCTAGTACCTAATGGAAAGAAAGAGGAACCCACCACGCACCCTCCGAATGTCCACCCCAACACAACAATACCGAACTCCTCTAAAAGGATAAGGGATATAGGGGTTCTAGAAAGATACGTGCCTTGCAGTATCCCGCTGTATGCGTCGACTATTCTTCGACACGTGTTTCGCCTCTGCACGAGGCATCGTTCCGCCAAGTTACGCCTGATTCAATCAACTATAAAAAGCTCTAGTAAGTAGCCAAATTAATGAATAGATTGAATATTGAAACCAGTCGCAAGTGGAAAAATTTATGAAACTGGCATATGTCTTCGATTACACGTAGTCGACGAAGAACAACCAAACAAGCAGATTATGAGATAAGTATTAGAAATGAGCAGCAAATGTCACTTGTTTCTAGCCATGAAATCCAGTGACAGAACACAGACAGATAAAAGCAGTGACCAATGAATACAGATTTATAATAGAAGCTCATTTCTTAAGGATTTCGTGTGCCGATTCCAATTGACGAATTGGCGACACGTCAGTGTAGTTCGTAGTTGGCGCCGTTGGCGGCGCTGGCGTCGTTCTCCGTCTCTCTTGCTCTCGTAGTTAAGATACACAGGAGAAACGTTCGTCTGTCTTGCTCTCGTAGAGACAGCTGTCACAGCGCGACTGCCACGCCGCCAATATGGGTCACACTGTTCACAGAAAGTTTGTCTACAGAGCGCCCATAAGAAAGCACCTCTATTGTAGGTAAATATCTATGCTCTATGCCGTGACTCAGCTAAGATTGCTCCGGCTTTTTCTCAAGATATCCTCTAGTTAGTAAAAGTCGATGACATCTTGAATAGGGTCTTTGTATAAGACTAGTAAACAACCAAAATGCAAAAATAAATAATGTTGTTCGTTGTTGTTTTTCGTGTGAGTGTGTGACCAACTTTGGTGTCGGAGTTTTCAGACCGCCCTAAGGCCTCCGACGTAACCTAACGATCCTTATCCTTAGACAAGAACCGGGACCGACATCGACAGCTTTACGTGGCCTCCGAAGCACGGTAGCGCTCAGATGTAAATGCCACACACGGTCACCCATTCAACTGGCGACCTGTGCGAGCGTTACTTAATTTTACCGATCTGTCTTTATGGCTTCTATAAGATATGTATGTTTCTTACTGTTCTTTGCTATGCCTAGTTTCATATGAAAATATAAGGATTTATCTTTGGAATATTAACGGTACAATCTTCCAAAGATAAATACATTTTTCGTTTCTCCTCAGCGGAGCGCAAGCGCGAAGAGTTCCGGCTGGAGCTAGCTCAGGGGCGTAAGGACGCGATCAGGGAGCGGCAGGAAACCGTCGCTAAACAAGAGGCGGACGACCAACTGATCACAGACACGTGGGACTCGCTCGCGGGACAGGGGTTAGCAGATGAGCAGGCTAAGGAGGAGCTCAGGAGGAAGAAAGAGGTACTAGCTTTGTAGCCTTTTAGAATTAGCATCGAAGTAGAAAAATTCAAATATTTTTTTAAGTAAACGATTTTAAACTTTCGCTATTTGTATAAATTATACAAGTTCATGTGAGGGAGATGTTGAAAGGAGAGTGAAAGCAGGAAATAGTGTGAATGGCGCCTTACAGTCCATCATCAGTAACGAAATTATCCCAAGTAAGGCTCGCCTTGCTGTACTGCAGGGAGTTTTGGCGCCAACGCTGATGTATGGTAGCGAATCATGGGTATGGCAGAAAAAGCATGAAAGTAGAATCAATGCTGTGGAGATGAGAGCTTCGAGGAGTATGTGCGGAGTAAGGCTGATAGATAAAGTGAAAAACAGTGTGATACGAGAGAAGTGAAAGCAGATGTAGTGATAAAGATTGAAAAAGGAATGTTGCGATGGTTTGGAAATTTGGAACGGATGGATGAAAGAAGAAATACGAAAGAGGTGTATCGTGTAAGAATGAATGGAGATGTCGGAAATTTGCCCTTAGCCATTCCAAAAATCCTGAATACGTCACTGCATTGTGACTTTGTTGCAGCGAAAGCTAGAGCTCTAAATAGGTTTTTTTATATAGTCTCACGCCTGTATCCCCGAAGGGGTAGGCAGAGGTGTAATATTACACCCACATTTCGCCATGAATTTTTAGGTCCCACGTAATAGGGGGCGAGCCTATTGCCGTTACCGGGCACATCACCAGACTCCGGGTTGCTACTGAGTATTCGTAAAAACCCAGTAACACTTTTCCCCGACCCGGGACTCGAACCCAAGACCTCCTAATCCCACGCGCACATTTATGCCACTAGACCAACGAGGCAGTCTAAATACATCACTAAGCGAAATGTATTTGTTGCAGCGAGAACTAGATTTATGTAACAGCATGATGGCTGAGATGAAGCACCGCATCGCTGAGGTGAAGTTCAATAACGAGCCCTTAGTGGAGGAGGAGAGGCGCCGGCGACAGGACGCAGTAGACCTCAAGCGATGCCACTACCGCAAGTGGTCGCATAATACTAACAAGGTACAGACAAACTTCACATTCTTGGTCTTTTTGTTATGTAATAGTCGGTAAAAGAGCGCATGAATAAATAAATAAATATTCTACCACATACACACATCACCATCTAGTCCCAAGCTAAGCAGAGCATGTGTTATGGATACTAGATAATGGATAAACACACATTTTTTTTTGTAAATACATACATATTATACATAGAAACACCCAGACCAAGACAAACACCCATGTTCATGCACACAAATGTTTGACTTGAGCGGGAATCGAACCCGCGACCATCGGCGTAGCAGTCGCTTACACTCCCGCTGCGCCAACCGGTCGTCAAACGCCTGATGGTAAGCAATCATCGCCACTCACGAATATCCATAACACCAATGCAATAAAAATTGCCTTGCTGTACTATAGGATGGGAAGAGGAATAGGAGGAGAAATAGGATGAGGAAGTAGGAAAAGGGATACGACTACAAACGTCATAATATACATACATATGCTCACACCTTTTTCCCGTCGGGGTAGGCAGAGACAACAGAACGCCATTTGCTTCTATCCTTACAAACCTCACGCGCTTCCTCTACATTCAGTATTCTTTTCATACATTCTCGCCGGTATGAAAAGAAGAATATGCGGCAGACCTCGTAAGACGTTCGCCGACCAAATTGGGGATGTCTTGAAGAACGGAAAAGCCCGAAGCACCCGTCACAATATACTAATTATTGTAGCGAAGTTGCAGCATGGTGCTGCCTCAGGGAAGAACTGCGTAAAATAACATGTGGGTGTAAGGCTCTCAAGCCAAAATCATCTCGCTCGAGCGGTTTCGGAGTAGTGCGACCTCAGACATCGTGACGTGAGATCAAATTTGCTAAAACAGTATCTAAGATCCCATTATTTGGCCTTTAGAGGAGTAGCGGTAAGGTTATATGCGTAATGGTTTTAGTGAGTAGACCCCAAAAGTCTTTAGCGAAGATTCCATTTCACTAAGCCCTAAAATCTGAAATAGGAACGCACAAAAGGGTTTCCGCCTACTGAAGACCAATAAAACCTAACTAAGTATAACTAAGGAACAGTAGGAAACTTTTCTCCAATCGAGACCAATATGCAATTGAAACAAATAGTTAATCCATTATTTGTTACAGGAGGTCCGCGTCGTCATGAAGCAGCAGATAGCGGCCAAGCAGGCGGAGGCGGAGCGCGCGCGCTCGTGGGAGGAGAGGGAAGAGGAGGAGCACTCGCGACACCTCACCGAGCAGCTGGAACAGCTGGTACAGCACAAGCAGCTCACGGACGCGCAGGCCAGGAGGCTGGGCCAGCGGGACCTGCTGCAGCAGATCGACTATAATAGGAGCTTGAAGGTGCCGTAGCCGCATTAGCTCATAAGCGAGGATCGGAATTAAGGGAGCTAACATTTTCAAAAGTATGGATATGCCTAATTTTTTAATGTGTTTCCGGAACTAGATTCCAGTGAATTTTTGATTTTTAATGAAGGTTTTTTCAACAGTTTAAAACACCTTAATTAAAAATCCGAAATTTTCCAGAATCTAGTTCCGGAAACACACTTAAAAACTAGGCATATCCATACTTTTGACAATGTTAGCTTCCTGATTCCGATCTTTGCTCATAAGCAGTTCATTACGTAGGTATTTTGGCTAGCAGGGCACCAGGAGCTTGAAGGTACCACAGCTTCAAATTAGGTCATAAGCAATTCTTAAGGCATTAGGGCTAGGCCAAAAGCAGTACTAAAACAAAACGTTCTATTTACCCTATGTAATGGGGAAAATTACAAAAATGTAAAAAGAGGAACAGTACAAATCGAGTTATAACATACTAGCCTTCGCCCAAAGCTTCGCACACGTCAATTGTGCATCTAAACCTTCCTCGGGAATCGCACTATCTATTGGTGAAAATAGTATAAAAATCCGTTCGGTACTTTAAGAGAGCTTATCGCGATCATACAGACAGCCAAGACGAAAAATCGACCTCCTCTAATCTAATACTAATAACCTTATGGCAGAAAAGAGGAACCCACCACGCACCCTCGGTTTGACCACCCCAACTATTGCAATAGAAAAAGGTTGACAATACCAAACTCCTCTAAAAGGATAAGGGATATAGGAATTGTATGGGTTCCATGAGATACCTGAGCGATGGGCAACGACTGAGACTGAGGATGCCCCGTGCGACGAAACACGTGTCGAAGAATAGTCGGCGCATACAGCGGGATACTGCAAGTCAGGTATCTTCCTGGAACACATACCAACCCTATATCCCTTATACGAAACACGTGTCGAAGAATAGTCGGCGCATACAGCGGGATACTGCAAGTCAGGTATCTTCCTGGAACACATACCAACCCTATATCCCTTATACGAAACACGGGTCGAAGAATAGTCGGCGCATACAGCGGGATACTGCAAGTCAGGTATCATCCTGGAACACATACCAACCCTATATCCCTTATACGAAACACGTGTCGAAGAATAGTCGGCGCATACAGCGGGATACTGCAAGTCAGGTATCATCCTGGAACACATACCAACCCTATAACCCTTTTACGAAACACGTGTCGAAGAATAGTCGGCGCATACAGCGGGATACTGCAAGTCAAGTATCATCCTGGAACACATACCAACCCTATATCCCTTATACGAAACACGTGTCGAAGAATAGTCGGCGCATACAGCGGGATACTGCAAGTCAGGTATCATCCTGGAACACATACCAACCCTATATCCCTTATACGAAACACGTGTCGAAGAATAGTCGGCGCATACAGCGGGATACTGCAAGTCAGGTATCATCCTGGAACACATACCAACCCTATATCCCTTTTACGAAACACGTGTCGAAGAATAGTCGGCGCATACAGCGGGATACTGCAAGTCAGGTATCATCCTGGAACACATACCAACCCTATATCCCTTATACGAAACACGTGTCGAAGAATAGTCGGCGCATACAGCGGGATACTGCAAGTCAGGTATCATCCTGGAACACATACCAACCCTATATCCCTTATACGAAACACGTGTCGAAGAATAGTCGGCGCATACAGCGGGATACTGCAAGTCAGGTATCATCCTGGAACACATACCAACCCTATATCCCTTTTACGAAACACGTGTCGAAGAATAGTCGGCGCATACAGCGGGATACTGCAAGTCAGGTATCATCCTGGAACACATACCAACCCTATATCCCTTATACGAAACACGTGTCGAAGAATAGTCGGCGCATACAGCGAGATACTGCAAGTCAGGTATCATCCTGGAACACATACCAACCCTATATCCCTTATACGAAACACGTGTCGAAGAATAGTCGGCGCATACAGCGGGATACTGCAAGTCAGGTATCATCCTGGAACACATACCAACCCTATATCCCTTATACGAAACACGTGTCGAAGAATAGTCGGCGCATACAGCGGGATACTGCAAGTCAGGTATCATCCTGGAACACATACCAACCCTATATCCCTTATACGAAACACGTGTCGAAGAATAGTCGGCGCATACAGCGGGATACTGCAAGTCAGGTATCATCCTGGAACACATACCTACCCTATATCCCTTACCCTTTTAGAGGAGTTCGGTATTGTCAACCTTTTTTTATTGCAATAGTTGGGGTGGTCAATCCGAGGGTACGTGGTGGGTTCCTGTTTTCTTCCATTAGGTTACAATGGAGTTCCGCCAAGTAACGCCTGATTCAATCAACTAATACTAATATACAAAGCTGAAGAGATTGTTTGTTTGGTTGAACGCGCTTATCTCAGAAACTACTAGACCGATTTGAAAAAATATTTCGGTGTTAGATAGCCCATTTACCTATGGAGGAAGGGCTATATAACATCACGATATGAACCACGGGAGCTGAGCAGTAGCCCTAAATAACGCGGGTGTAACGGCGCTCTCATTTAGTTTTATAATAAGTGCAGATGCCACCTTTTCAATTAATCATCATACCCAAAGCCTTTCGCTGGTCAAATATTTTTAGAGATTAAATAGCAGGATTGTTTCGTCATCCATAACTACTTATCACGTGTGGTTGTGATGTGTTATGTCACTTATGTCGCAGGAGAGAGCGAGACAAGAAGCGGAGCTAGAGGCGAAGAAGTGTAAGATAGCGGCCGAAGAGTACCAGCGACAGATCGCCAACATGCTGCGACGGTAAGTCTGTTTATTTACGATACAAACATAAAATATAATACAATATTATAATATAATATAATATTCTACCACATACACACATCACCATCTAGTCCCAAACTAAGCAGAAGCTTGTACTAGATAAACATATACATACTTTTTTTTGTAAATACATACATATTATACATAGAAACACCCAGACCAAGACAAACATCCATGTTCATGCACACAGGAAGTTATGTTTGACTTGAGCGGGAATCGAACCCGCGACCATCGGCGTAGCAGTCACTTACACTCCCGTTGCGCCAACCGGTCGTCAATTATATCACCATACAACGAAGTTGACACCATCAACGGGCGGTCTGTCTTAGCTTGCGGCCGAGCTTTTCTCACCCCTTTCACTTCTCAAACTACATGGTTAAAGCAATGATTACAGATTTACATAATAGAAGCGCATTTCTTAAGAATTTCGTGTGTCGATTCCAAGTGACGAATTGGTGGTTGTCGTCAGTGTAGTACGTAGTTGGCGCCGTTGGCGGCGCTGGCGTCGTTCTCCGTCTCTCTTGCTCACGTAGTTAAGATACACAGGAGGAACGTTCGTCTCTCTTGCACTCAGAGACAGCTGTCACAGACTCACAGCGCGACTGCCACGCCGCGCCGCCAAGCGGCAATTTGGGTCACAGAAAGTTTGTCTACAAAGCGCCCTTAGGAAATGCGCCTCTATATAAATATCTATGCTCTATGGTTAAAGCTTCGCTTGCGACTTAACATTTTTTTATCCTCTAACGTAATCCCAGTTGCAGTCTCGGGTCCGCTTACAAATCTAACCGGATTTCATTTAATATGGCTTAGCTACCCTACCGAATAAACTATATGATCGAAATATCCGGGGCCTTTAGCGTTTTATACTTTGGTTCACCAAAGCTTGCTCGCTTGGTCCGCATCGTTTGTTGCTAGCTTCGCCCGCTGGCGGTGTCAACTACGTTTTGTTGAAGGCAGCGATAGTCTAACTGAGATACTACTATACTGATATGTAGTGTGTATCAGGTTCAAATTCACGGCGCACGTCATAGACTTTGAAGTTATGTGCCTATTTAATTGTTAAAATTATCGCTTGCGTCGTGCCTCGAAAAGCAAAGTAGTAGAGCCTTGCTGATTTCAGCATGAATGGGCCGGCTCGACCGGGGAAGTACTACCCTCTCACAGAAAATTGACGTAAAGTAACCTAAACTTTTGCGTTTCGTTCGGTGAATAAGAGTGCCGGCGGCCCTAGCCTCTATCCCTTACCTATCCCACTCCTCATCGTATCCCCTTTCCCAACCCAAAGGGGCGGCAACGCACTTGTGACGCCTGTGGTGTTGCTTGTGTCCATGGGCGGCGGTAATTGCTTACCATCAGGCGATCCGTCTGCTCGTTTGTCGCCTATTGCAAAAAGAAGCATGTTATATCGTTGTTCATAAATTTATTTGACGGTCGATATGGGGAGACTGCTCACTTGAATATACTTACACTGATCTAAGCCATAGAATATCGTTAGTCACAGTCACTTTATTGAAAAGCTTATACCTATTCAGTCAAATCCAATCCAATTAAAGGCAGCGATAGCCTAGTGGCGATACCAACAGACTGCCAAGCAGAGGGTATCGGGTTCGTATCCACGGCGCGCACCAATGACTTTTCGGAGTTATGTACGTATCTATACTAATATAATAAAGCGGAAGAGTTTGTTTGTTTGTTTGTTTGAACGCGCTAATCTCAGGAACTACCGGTCGGATCTGAAAAAATATTTTTGTATACGATAGCCCAGTTATTCCGGCAGGCTATAGGCTATATAACATAACGCTTCGACCCTTTGGGGCCGGGCAAAAGGATAAAAAGGCTAAAACATAATGTCGGCTTATCTCAGGAACTAGCAGTCGGATTTTAAAAATTGTTATTGCCTAGGATAGCCCAATTATTCCGAAAGGCTATAGGCTATATAAAATTACACCACAACTTTTAGGGGCCAGACAAAAATAATAAAATGGTCAAACGAGAAGGGGGAGGGTTGAGTCAAAGGCAAAAAAAGGCTAAACGAATAGGATACAATCTATATGGGTATAGTTTTCGAGATTTTCGGGACTCTGATTGATAATATGAAATTTATTTAGTGATTCAAGATGGCGGACGGGAAATCAAAGATGGCGGATGAGAAAATTTTAAATATCAATATGGGTATCGCCTTCGATATTTTAAGGGGTGGAGAATCGAAATACAACATCTATTTCGTGATCAAAGATGGCGAATGGGCAATCAAAGATGGCGGATGGGAAAATTTTAAAAAATCAATATTGGTATCGTCTCCGATGTTTAAAGGGATGGGGAATCCAAATACAACATGGATTTCGTGATTCAAGATGGCGGATGGGAAATCAAAAATGGCGGATGGGAAAATTTTTAAAAATCAATATGGGTATCGTCTCTGATGATTTAAGGGATGGTGAATCCAAATACAACATCTATTTCGTGATCAAAGATGGCGGATAGGAAATCAAAGACGGCGGACGGGTTTTTTTTTTAATGTCGATATGGGTATCGTCACCGATATTTAAAGGGATGGGGAATCCAAATCCGACATCTATTTCGTGATCAAAGATGGCGGATGAGAAAGTTTTAAAAAATCAATATGGTTATCGTCTCCGATGTTTTAAGGGATGGCGAATCTAAATACAACATCTATTTCGTGATCAAAGATGGCGGATAGGAAATCAAAGATGGCGGACGGGATTTTTTTAAAGTCGATATGGGTATCGTCTCCGATATTTTAACGAATGGGGAATTCAAAAACACCATCTATTTCGTGATCAAAGATGGCGGATGGGATTTAATTTTTTTAAATCAATATGGGTATCGTCTCCGATGTTTGAAAGGATGGGGAATCCAAGTACAACATCTATTTTGTGATTCAAGATGGCGGATGGGAAATCAAAGATGGCGGATGGGAAAAATTTTAAAAATCAATATGAATATGGGTATCGTCTCTGATGATTTAAGGGATGGTGAATCCAAATACAACATCTATTTCGTGATCAAAGATGGCGGATAGGAAATCAAAGATGGCGGACGGGATTTTTTTTTAAGTCGATATGGGTATCGTCTTTGATATTTTAAGGAATGGGGAATTCAATATTATATAAAAATCTATGTTTTTTTTGCATGATGATAGATTGATAAGATGAATGATAAAAGATTAAGCGCTAAGTCAATGGTTAACTTTGGAAAAGGGGCTTGGAAAAAAGGGAATTAAATAAAAACTCTTAAAAAGGCGATACGGAGTTCGCTGGGTCAGCTAGTTGAAGTATAAATTATCGCTTGTCCCGTGCCTCGGAGAGCACGTTAAGCCGTAGGTCCCGGTTGTCATGAAAATCTTTGACAGTCGTTATAGGGCGTCAGTACCTTCTAAGTAAACTGACACTAGTCTAAACCATGGAATATGGCTATCCCTTCGGGTTGCGCAGGTTAGACAGTCAGTCACTCTATGGAAAAGCTAATATTCAGCCAAATCCGGTTAGGCTAGTAAGCGGACCCCAGATTGAAACTGGGATAACGCTAGGAGTATGATGATACCTATTCAGTCAAATCCAAGTAGAGTAGAAACCGCACCCTGAGCAATGAATACAGATTTACATAGAAACGCAGTTCTTAAGGATTACGTGTCCCGATTCCAAGTGGAGTCTTCAGTTTTACCAGTTTAGTTCGTAGTTGGCGCCGTTGGCATCGCTGTCGTTCTTCTCCGTCTCTCTTGCTCTCGTAGTTAAGATACATAGGAGAAATGTTCGTATCTCTTGCTCTCGTAGAGACAGCTGCCACAGAGCGACTGCCACGCCGCCAAGCGGCAATTTGGGTCACAGAAAGTTATGTAAATATCTGAGCTCTTTGCCCTGAGCTTCAAGACGACAAGTTTTAGATGCAATGGATAACGACAGGGCGATGAAGATGACACATGAACGTTGTAGGCTGCTTGACTATGTACAATGTAAAGTGTTGTCTGCAGGCCATTCTACAGCGACGACGTGCATCCGTTCATGAAGCAGATGGTATCAGGTCTGACGATGCCGCGCAAGTGTCCCTGCAGCCCGGCCGACTACTGCCTCGATCCACCGGCAAATACACCGACGAAGTAACACCAAAAACAGTACTTGTATACCTAGGGGTTTAAGATGAGGCCAAGTAAACAGAATTTTGTGTCGTATGTCGTGTATTTTGAGGAATGTTTACGTTCAACTTCATTTCTGTTAGGCTGACAGATGGACGAACGTAATTTCAGTTACTATTTAGGTGTTTTTATGAATTATGTTACTAATTGATGCTAAACTTCCTAGTCTATCTCAAACGAGTGTAATACGGTTGAAATGATGAGCATGAGTCGGCAGACAACTCATTTTGCGTCGCCGCAGTGGCACAAATAAATGGCACTTAAGGCTCAGTTCACACCGAGATGGCAGCGGCTGGAAGCGACGCGCAGCGGCCGAAACTGCTCTCCGCTTCGCTTCCGGCCGCTGCTATCTCGGTGTGGACTGAGCCTAAGTATTGAAATGAATGTGCAACAGCTGAAATTATGTGACTCACTCTAAAACAAGTCGACAAACAACTACCAGCCGTATTTTTTAAGTCACGACTTTTGTGTTATACTTATACTTGTATCGTCTTAACAAATAATTCACTTAATTATATGAACTTTAAATTACCAAATAATTTTAATTTATTATTACAATGTTTTAAAAGAAAGTGCATTTACTGTAAAAGATTATTAACGGTGGTCACATGTAAGACTGTATACTTCCCAGATAACAACAAACTTGCAGCAAGTTTAAATCAAACTTGCTAGTTTCACTGTGACAAACTTGCATCAAACTTGCATGAAGTTTGTTTTCCAAAGGATTTGGATGACGACGAGCACAGGTTGGTGGTCCGACAACAGCGTTGGTAGTCGTCAAGCACCTCCTGCTGTATCTAGGAGGTCGACCGACCACCGACCTGTGCTCGTCGCTCGTCATCCAAATCCTTTGCAAAACCAACTTCATGCAAGTTTATCACAGTGAAACTAGCAAGTTTGATTTAAACTTGCTGCAAGTTTGGCAAGTTTACATTGTTATCTGGGTTTGACTAGCCTCGGAATCTAGGTACTATCTAATACTGAAACACTTTATTTCGAAAAGAACAACATTAGTCGAATATTCATTTAATAGTTACTTAGTTTAAAAGTCATCATTTACTTATTTATCGACTAGGTAGGTACCTACTTCCAATACTACTTATTTATATTTATATTATTATTTTAATTCAGTTAACTTTACGCGTGTATTGTTACTTAGTTACATTTGTACTTGTTACTTTTTATTTTTGTAAGAGAAGGTTTTAGTTTAGTTCTATTTTAACTTGGATGTAATTTGTTTCTAATAAAGTTATTAATTTAATTAATATTGTGTTGTTTTCTTTATTACATTACAACCTAAGAAGTAATAAGTTAGTTTATATTGCCTTTTATAGTTAGTGTATTAAAAATGTTAATATTATCGCTCGCTTAATAATGTGCCCGGTAGATGGCAATAGGCTCGCCCCCTATTAGGTACATTGGGACCTGAACATAACTGGCGAAATGTGGGTGTGTAATACACCTCTGCCTACCCCTTCGGGGATAAAAGGCGTGAAGTTATGTTATGTTACTTATGTTATATTGCTTTTCGGTATAAATTATGTATAGGTACGGTATAATTATACCACGTACCTACCGTTTATATGGCACTTATACCTATACCGTATACATCACAGACCACCTGGGTAGGTGGTCTGTGGTATACATATTATACAGAGTACCTATCCGAGATATTTCGGCACTGTTGCAAGCGTCGAAGATCTATGCCGAAAGACAACCAAGGGTATTTTAAGTATACTGGCAGAACCCAATTCTGATGCATCTAAAGCGATTGTGCAAAATATTATTTTGCACCAATGACACCTTAGGCCCACTTGCACAACGATTCTTAAATTGAATTAAGATGTATTTAACGAGAAAAAAAATTTTAAACACCACTAGCGCCTTGCACAACGAAAAATTTGTCGACTAATATGATTTAAGAACTGTCAAAATTAATCACCGAAAATCGGCTGTTTAGTGGCTAGTTTCATTTAAGAACTGTCACACTGATGTTGGCATCTTGTCATTAGCGACGAAAATTATCAATAATTATTAGTGTTGCCCAAATTCAGTCTTGGTCTTGCAGTCTTGGTCTTGTTCTTGCGTTTTTGCAAGACCAAGACCAAGAACAAGACCGCGTATTTTTAGCAAGACCAAGACCAAGACTGATCGTGCAAGACTTGAGCAAGAACAAGACTAAGCCTGCAAGACTCTTGCGTCTTGCAGCTAGGACTTAGCGCTATTTCACGGAGTAGTTAGGTGTAACAGTTCGGTGTATAGGTACGCTTAGGAATTCTATGAGACGCAAAAAACTGTATCAAAGAATATGAAAAACTGGACCTATGCGCATTACGACTAATAGGTACCATAAACATACCTACATAGCGAATAAAAAAATATCCATTAAAATCAAACTGAGTGCATGCATAGTTATGTTTTAACCATCGGCACTTTGATAATGCGGCATCAAAGGTTTTGTACTTACTTCTCAAAGAAATTTGCCGCTTTTCGGAAGTACATGGTTATGATACACGCGCCGGCGGCTTCTTTTGAAATCATATACAACAATCGTTGCCGCCGCGCCGAAATCACAACATTTGACACTATTTGATTGCCGCCACAGGGCGTAGGTAGACTCATGCAAAATAATTTCGAATTTTAAGAGTACCTACAGGTGTTCCAAAGAATAAATAAGTTTCAGAGTGCTTAGAATGAAAATGAATACATTATACTGGTCACGCAAGCAGTATTATGATTAGGATAAAATGGTAAGGATAGGTAGTAGATGTCATAATAATTTATTCTAGTAAGTATACAGGGTGTCCGAGTTAGGCCCAACAATATTTAAAGGTGTTTATCTATATCAAGTTTGGAATCGTATGCGTAAATGTTAATAATGAAAGCGAAACTTTTTTTTCCATACAAAACTAAAAAAAATATTTTTTTGTGTTTTTTTCGACAACCCTAACAACTCTATAGTCGTGGTTGTGGCACGCACACACGTATACTATCACCCGTCGTCCCCGCTCCTCCACGCCACCCGCGCCACGTTCAGCGCACGTGCACCTACTTAAAAAAAACTTTCTGTAAGTTATGCAATTAATCGCATGATGTAATAACTTGCATAGGTACACATTTTAACTAGTTTAATTATTATCATCATCCTAACCTTATCTGTGGTCTAATTAGTATCTAACTAAACATAACTGGATAACCTACCTGCCTATGATTAGGTACAATTATTGATGAATAGGAAAATAAATTGCGATTATTTTAAATCGAAATGTAACAGGTGCCTAGATAGAACCTGACACATTACAAGTAATTCGCTTATCTTAATTCTAATCTAAAAATTTAATTATCTGAATTAAAATACAATACTAAATTTATTTACCTATCATATCACCAAATAATGTCAAGGTGCATTGCTTACCTTAGGGTACCTAAACCGAGGGAGTGAGAGTGATTAAAAATACCATTACTAATTAATTAATCAATGCTTGTTTATTGTTACATACACTTTGGTTTATTATTCACATTTATTCGTAACAAAATTACGATTAACATTTTACTTTCAATGTACTTTACGTACAACGGACGGGTCGTTAGTTTACCTACTTTTCTTTACTCACGACGCATTAAAGAAAAGGTTCGAAGTGCTGGCCTCCCTTCTCAAGTTATTGTAATTAATTTGTTTTTTTTACATGTTTTAGCAAATGTAAGCTTATAAATCATAAATGTTTATTAAGAAACAGTTACTTCCATGGAAAACGACATATAGGTCAGTTGATTTTTCGAATTTCTTATCAAATCTTCAGTTATTTATTAATCTGCTTGATCTTTACTATGGCTGTGTTAATTCAAGCTCACAATGTTCCCATTCTAATACGTTTTTCTAAGATTTAAAAACTTTAATAAATAGTAATAGACTGATAGGTAATTGCAAGACTTGCAAGACTCTTGCTGCAAGACCAAGACCAAGACCAAGACTGGGAGCGCAATACCAAGACCAAGACCAAGACCAGGTGTATTGGCGCAAGACCAAGACCAAGACTGGCTAAGTCTCGTCTTGTTCTTGCATTTGGGCAACACTAATAATTATATAACTGGACCGGACGACGCAGCAGCGGGAGGCCTATGTCCAGCAGTGGACATCCCTAGGCTGACATGATGATGATGATTATATTACTGACTAGCTTTTGCCCGCGGCTTCGCTCACGTTAAATTCGGGGTAACACATAACTCCTTCATCGTCCGATAGTAATTTTCGTTTTAATTCTGGTCATAGGGACTAAAAAGAAATATAACCGCAAGAAGTATTTAAAACATTTTTGTAAACAGTGTTTTTAGAGTTCTGTAGTCAAAAATGGCTAAACACGGAATCTTTATAGACGCGCTATGTCCGTCAGTCCGTATCTCACAGCCACTTTATGCCGAAAGTGCCGAAACTATTTAGTTTACACATTTGAAAATTGGTAGGTAGACGTATTCTGTGAACCACCAAAACCAAAAAATATTGAATAAGTATTAAGGATATATAAGATAATTTCTTCATACATGGAACTGATGTGGAAAATGTGTCGTTAATAATTACTTTGAGGTTCCTAAAACCATTGTTTCTCAAAGTCAATCATTTGAAAGATATACGGTTCCAAAGTGGTAAAATGGGTGTGAGGATCCCTCTAACTTTAATAGTAAGAGAGTGACAAATCTATAAAAAATATTAATATATCCTGTAGATCGTTCTAAAAACTTCCAACGAAAATTGATTTGAACGATATGTAGTCAGCAGTTTTTGAAATAAAGCACATCTTAAAAACTGCAAATATAGCTTTGTCGTTTAGACAAATACTATACTACTATAATAGTTAGTCGAAGATAATGGCTATGGTAAGTGGATACCTGCACTACGGAACCCTTCATGAGCAAGTCTGACTCGCAATAGCGAATAGCTTTTATAATGTTTCATCCTTGGTGTTACTTAGAGCCGTTTGCCATTACAAAGCTTTAGTGCATTAAGATTCCGCATTGATAGGACTGGAACACCAACGTTTGGTCTCAAGTTGCATGAAGGTACTCCTGAGAGTTCAGAAACTCTATAGGGTACCTTGAAGTAACTTGGTCAGAATTCATGACATTATCTACCAAAAGGTGCTCGACAACATCACTTTGCATACAGTCAAATGTCAAAGCCATGGTCTGCTATATCTCTAGACACACTTTCGCATTTATGAGTAGAGAATATAAGTTCAGCCGCTTTAACGTGAAATCGGTAGATACATACATAGGTACACATTTTCGCATTTATACCTGATATTAGTAGGGGTTAGCCAAAGCTGTTACAATAATTATTAGTTTATATATGTAAGCGAATGAAGTAATGACAGTGCACCATAGGACAATGTATAATGTGACAGTACTGACAGATATACGATAGCCCATATAGCTCAAGCGTTCTTACTGTCAAAGGTAGTAGGTTTGTCCCTACAAACTTCGACCCTCTCTAAAATCCCTCCTAGATTATTTTTTGCAGCTAATTGTATCCTATGTGTTTTTCCTGGTTCTGAGCTACCTCCCCACCAATTTTCAGCCAAATCGGTTATGCCGTTCTTGAGTTATAAATAGTGTAACTAACACGACTTTCTTTTATATATATGTATAGATTATATAATACATATCATTAGAGAATTTCTTATTTTTTTTATAGACTCACGCCTGTATCCCTGAACGGGTAGGCAGAGGTGCAATATTACACCCACATTTCGCCTTCAATTTTTGGGTCCCACGTAATAGGGGGCGAGCCTATTGCCTAATTTCTTTATACACAACATTATCTGTTTTACCACCTTCACATAGAACATGTAAATTATTTTTACCGCTTACTTGTGAACATGCCACATATAACTGACCATGTGAAAAACAACATATTCGGGAGTCGATTCCAGCTGTTTCAAGTCTCTCCCTGCGATTTATTTAGAAAATACACACAGGGCTACGAATATCCAGCCCTGCCGAAAGTAAGATAGCCCCGTTGAGTTACTCAAGAGGTATCTGAATTCAGGCCTCAGTCTCCCACCCACGGATTCCCACGTACGTGAGGTGTGGGAATTTGGGTATAATGTCACCTGTATAAGTACAGAACACGATCAAACGAAACAAACAGACAGACAGACATAAATTCTAAAAATTATCAAGTATTGCTTTTTAGCATTTTCCTAAGATTTTTGAGCTAATTTTCGTCAAAATATCTTTAATGTACAACCTACAGACTTTTTCACCTCTACAGTTTTATTATAGTATAGATAGTTGTTATAAATTTTGACACAGAGACTTTTTGTTTATGAAAATGCCGAATATTATACTCTATTATTTTTTTAATAACAGAAAGATACCCGACACATAATTATTGTCTTTTTTGCAAGAAACATTAATTTTGCTAGAAAATAATTTGAAAATAGTGACATCTATCTATTGGTCGGTAAATAGCCATAAAACACTTTGAAGGTTCCTATTTGGACTAACTTTACTCTTACTAACAAACTTATAATGATCATAGATGGCACCACATAATTAAATAACCAGTTTTGGATGATCCCTGTTTTGTTTGGGACTACGTACAAAGAAGAGGTCAAGCTGTACAACGAAAACCACTCAACCGATTGTGATGTAACATATACTATTTTATAGGTTTGAGTATCCTTTGTACATGAGTGTAAGTTTTATTGAAATCAATTTCGCCATTTTAGAGATCTTTAGCAATATAGGGAAAGACGTCGGACAGACAGACAGACAGACATAAATTCCAAAAATTATCAAGTATTGCTTTTTAGCATTTTCCTAGATTTTTTAGCTAATTTTCGTCAAAATATCTTTAATGTACAGACTTTTTCATCTCTACAGTTTTATTATAGTATAGATAACAATTTGAATTGAATTGTGTTATTGTTTTTTTTTAAGTAGTAATAAGGTTATATTTCTTTGCGTAAGACATTACAGATGCTTTTTTTCTTTTTTTTTTAAATTATTATTGTTATTACCCTAGAATTCTACACTATTTAGGGCACATGTTATTCCTACACTGGGGTGCTGGAACACCCAATACTAAAATGACTGTAATCCTTAAAATAAAAAAAAAACAATTCATGAAAATACGTTTTACTAAACAGAATCGGTAACTTGAGATCACAAATCAGCCTTATTACACAAAGTTAAATGTAGTTTGAGCAACAGCGCTTGTAGGATTTGGTCTTTTTTTGAGGATCACTGCATTGGACTAAGTTGGCATCCGGTGACGGTCCTCCAAATGTTCATGTATCAGTTCCAAACCTAATTTCAAAACTGTCTGCTGAAACTTTATATTTGGCTTATTATTTGATCTTGAACACTTGTAAAGAACCCAGGAATTACAACTGGTCCCAACTTCTATTTCTTCCTCGCCAGATTTGTGGTCTAGAATAGAGCTTATTTCTTCGTAATTCAAACCTCTGACAGCCATCCGAAACAAAATAAATAAACTTCATTGAATTTTACCTTCATAATATCTAAAAATATCTGTATTTAATTCATATAAGACTATTGTTTTAATAAATAATCAAATTTAATAACCTATTAGATATAAATGCATCAATCGTAACAAATAAATAATCTTACAATTTTACTACACTGGGGTACTGGCGTACCCCACAGCAGTTATATAGGCGACCACACAACGCGGTCCCTCGTCACGGTATTGACGTAACGCGAGCGGTTGAAACCAAACTAAAATACTCCGACGCGCGAATTCGTGGATATTAAAGAAATTGAGATATTTAGAAAACAAATCGGTGTGGGGTGCACCTGCACCCCATGTAGGGATCTACGGTTAATGCTTAAAAGTTTCTAGTTATTATTTGTCAATTGTCATTTCGTTGCTAGGCGACGACAATGCGTTTTGTTTTATGCTCAAAGTATATATAGTCTAAGGTTTTATGCGAAACCATACGCATAACATCGTTAAAATCGTAACAAAAAGGCTTCATGCCATGAAACAAAACGTAGAAACTACTTTACCGACCTCATAAAATGTTTAACTAAATCTAAGCGTTGTTGTCGTTGTGCAAGAGGACGCTAAATACTTTTAAGTTAAATTATTTTATACTGTTAATTCTGTTCAAAAAAATTAAATTAAGGAGTGACTTAAATCAAACGTTACGCAAGTGGGCCTTAGTCTTGATTCCTTTGTTTAAGTTAGTATAGTAAGGTTAATGTATTTAGTTAAGGTAACGCTGGGGCTTACATATCCACTGGGTAAATTCCCCTTAATTAATAAAAGAATTAAAAAAAAAGAAAATCCGAAAGACAATATACAACATATATTAAATTACTAGACGATGCCCGCGGTTACACCCGCGTTATTTAAGGCTACTGCTCCGTCCCCGTGCCTCATAGCGTGATGTTATATATTGTATATAACATCACGCTATGAGCCTTTCTCGATAAATGGCTATCTAATACTGAAAGTTTTTTTCAAATCGGACAAGTAGTTCCTGGGACTAGCGCGTCTTCTCAAACTCTTCAGCTTTATATATTTTAGTATAGGTATGAATTAGATGATAGAGGTTTCCTCGTCTACAAAGCGTAGGTACTAGATATTGAGAACTATCGAGAATAATTATTTCAGACGACAAAATGCTCATTAATAATAATAATAATAAAGGGCTTGGAACCGGCTGTCAACGTTTCGGCACAGCGACTGTCGGATCAAGTGCGGGCTATCCAGCGATGCCGCCTGCTGGATAACGACGCACTTGAGAGGCTACGCTCTGGCTTACAACGTATCACTTCTTCTACGTGTAGTGATACACAAGTTTCAAATATTGTCACAACGCAAAGGACTGTTGAAGAGGTGCATAGTAGGTATACACAAGTAAGTACCCAGTACATAGATGAATTAACGAGTACTTTGGAATGCACTATTCGGGAGTATCGTTTTGTGAATAGAGCAGATAGGCCCCGCTTACCACGTTTGCCCACGCACAAGAAAAATATAGCGCTGGTGTGTGCCATGGATTCACTATTGTCCACGTACTTAGACAATAGTGAAGATCTTAGCGATACCCACTCGATTCTGTACTGTGCGGCTGTTACAGCGTGTCGAGTGGCAGGTATTAAAATACCAAATGGTAGTAATTCTGCCCCTCGAACCAATGCTGTACCGGCCTGGCAGTGCAGGATTGAGCGTCGTATCGCTGAGACCAGGGCGCTCATCGGAAAGCTAATTTGCTTCAGGTCGGGCAATACAAGACCGAGAGTGATGCGTTTTGTGACTCGGGCGTTCTCTGGCACGGGCCTTAGTCGCCAAGAATACGAGTCACGAGTCACAGAACGCATCGACTACCTGAAGCAAAAAGTTTGTGCGTGGGCAAACCGTATAAGACGGTACAAAAAGCGGGTGGACCGATACGCCCAGAATAGGGCATTCCAAAAAGATGAAAGGTGGGTACCTATACAGAAGTTGGGAGCGAACCAATTCAGGTGTGGATGATGGGCGTCTGCCAGATGTTGAGGCAACGAACGCTTTCTGGCGCAGCATTTGGTCGATGCCCATTAGCCACACTGAAGTTGATTGGTTTGGGGATGTTAAGCGAGCATGTGAAGGAATACCCCAAATGTAGCGCGTAGCCATAGAAACAACAGATGTAGCTTGTGCAGTCCGTTCGTTATCTAACTGGAAATCAGCGGGACCGGACGGACTGCACAACTTCTGGTTGAAGTGGCTACGTAGTGCCCATGCGGTTGGCATCCCAATTCCATGCATCTTTGGAATCGGGCTCGATCCCAACTTTTATGACAACTGGTCTCACTCACCTGCTCTTTAAGTCAGGTTGTACCACGGACCCCAAAAATTATAGACCAATTACGTGTCTACCGACTGTATATAAACTTCTTACATCCATTTTAAGGACTAAGATGTTATCACATATTAGAAATAATAAAATCATGTCAGTGGCTCAAAATGGATGTAAGAATGGGGCCCGTGGTACAAAAGTAACTCCTCTTTGACATGGCCATTAGCCAGCAGGTGCGCCGCAACCGAAAGGATCTGGCGACATGCTGGATAGATTACAAGAAGGCCTTCGACTCTGTGCCACATACATGGCTCTTGAGGGTGCTGGAGTTATATAAAGTCGATATAACTCTATGCGCCTTCTTGAAGGCATGTATGGGACAGTGGAGTACGGTCCTACGCTATCCAGGATGTCGGCAGATTCGCGATTGCGGTGCTCCTCTAAAGATCGAACGGGGTATATTCCAGGGTGACAGTTTGAGTCCCTTGTGGTTTTGTCTAGCTCTGAATCCTCTCAACACTCTGCTAGAGGGGTCTGGGTTAGGCTATCGGCTGCAGCGTAGGGGTCAAGTTATCTCCCACCTCTTTTATATGGATGACCTGAAGTTATTTGCCCCCTCCACTTTCCAATTGACAGCGTTACTAAAAGTAACTGAAACTTTTAGTAATTCTATCAAGATGGAATTTGGTGTGGATAAATGTGCGGTCATGCATGTAAAACGAGGTAGGATTGTGCAATCTGAGGGTATAGAGCTTTCAGATTCCACATAACTTAGATCTCTATCTGCGGCCGAGACTTACAAGTATCTGGGTATGTCGCAGGCCTTAGGTATTGCTGAGACTGCCATGAAACAATCATTGCGGGAGCGCTTCTTGGGCCGCCTGAAGAAAATACTGAAAAGTTTTTTATCAGGCGGCAACAGGGTGCGTGCCTATAATGGTTGGGCCATGCCAGTCTTAGCATACTCCTTCGGCATACTCAGATGGACTCAATCAGAACTGGAAGCCCTGGACAGAAAGGTCCGTTGTCTATTGACTGAATATCGGATGCATCACCCGCGGTCATCAGTAATGAGGTTGTACATCCCGCGGAAATGTGGTGGTCGTGGTTTCTTAAGTGCTAAGGACCTCCACAACCGCGAGGTGTACAATCTTAGAGAATATTTTCTTAAGGCTGATACGGGTGTGCATCGTGATATTGTTGCTGTAGACAACGGACTTACCCCGTTGGGTCTGGCAAAAGAGAACTGGCGCAAACCTGTTGTACTTAGTACTGAAGAGCGCTGGGAAGTATGGAAAGGCAAAGAGTTGCATGGACGTTTTTATCGGGCCTTGCATGGGCCCGATGTAGACCTCATGTCATCAGTGGCCTGGCTACGGTTTGGTGATTTATTTGCAGAGACCGAAGGTTTTGTTTGTGCAATTATGGACGAAGTTGTCATGACGAACAATTACCGTAAGTATATTCTGAAGGATGGGACTGTTGACATATGTCGGGCGTGTCACCAGCCCGGCGAATCCCTCAGACATATAGTTTCCGGTTGTTGTCGTCTTGCCAACGGCGAATACTTGCACAGGCACAATCAAGTAGCCAGGATCGTCCATCAGCAGCTTGCCTTAAAATATGACCTTGTACCCTTTGAAGTACCGTACTACAGGTATGTGCCCGATCCAGTTCTCGAAAATGGTCGTGCCACTATGTACTGGGATCGATCTACCATCACCGATAAGACTATCGTGGCTAACAAGCCCGATATTGTGGTGATAGATCGATCAGAACGCCTTGCAATGATCGTTGATGTTACTATTCCCCATGACGAGAATCTCGTGAAAGCCGAAAAAGATAAGGAAATCAAGTATTTAACTATTTAGACCTAGCTCACGAGATTGTCGACATGTGGGATGTGGACTCGGCGATCATTGTACCGATAGTCGTGTCAGTTAATGGTCTCATTGCCAAGAGCCTCGACCACCATCTCAAGAGGCTCTCGTTAGACGGATGGATCAAGTCCTCTATACAGAAGGCAGTATTGTTGGACACGACGCGCATAGTTCGGAGGTTCCTCTCTCTGGAGCCCTAACCACCGGTAACTTGGTCCCTGTACCCGATAGCGGTGGGTCTCCGTGGTCCTATTTTATATGGATAATTTTTTTTATTTTTTTTTATTTAGGTGTATAAAATTCTACCGTGAGAAAAGATGTAATAAAGAGGAATAATAATAATGTTTATTTGACAAGTAACAGAGACTCGATATGTTAGTAAAACCTTATGAACTATGTTAGTTTTTCTTTTTAATTTTACATTTTATTTAAATCATCCCATGTGAGATGGCATTGCAGTGGTTCACATACGTGCAATCCAGCCTGCTAGCTATAATTTTCAGGATACTGTTGGAGCTGGCCCGCACCCTGCGCACCAAAGAAGCACATCTCGTTCGCATAGTAGCGTAAAAGCAGTTTATATGTGCATCCGCGAACATCCCCGATGCGCTACAGAAACGAGGCAGCCCCACCAATACCCTGAAAGCGTTGTTGTATTGGACACGGAGGGCGTTGTACGATCGTTGGGTATATCTAGCCCACAGGCTGCACGTATAAAATGACGTACAATATGCTCGAAACAACGTAATTTTCACTTTAAGTGAGCAGCGTGCAAACCTGCGAGCTAGCATGTTCGCCCTTACCGACAAAGCCCGCTCACGCTCAATATCGAGACCGTCACTGAGGTCTGGGGCCAATATATGACCAAGATATTTAAATTTAAACACTCTTTGTAGTGGAGTCCCATTGAGTAACACTGGTGGTACATATCCCAGACTACTCCCAGCCTCAAAGACCATGATCTCCGACTTTTTGGAGTTGTACCTTAAACCATGCGATTTGGCATACTCCTCACATTTGGCGACCAACTTTCTGAGACCACAAATTGACGCGCTCAGCAGCACCATGTCATCGGCATAACTAATATTATTTACACAGATTCGGTCTATGTAGCAACCCACCCTGGTGCTGCTGAGCTCGCCAATCAGCTCGTTCACATACAGGTTGAAAAGCGTGGGTGAGCTCAACCCTCCCTGCCTCACCCCGCATTCCAACCTATATGGCCCCGAAAAGGATCCAGCCCATCGTCCATTGTTGATCTGGTTGCCGTACCAATATTTTAAGATGTCAATCAGCTCCGGAGGAAACTTATCCTTCTCCATTTTTTTCCACAGTACGTCATAAGCCACCAGATCAAATGCCTTGGATAAGTCGAGGAAGCAAGCAAAACCATGTAAGAAAATGTTTATTGTGATTTGCATGCCGAACACAAAATTCACCTACAAACAAAAATATACGTTTTTCTTCTTAGAGTGTCGATGGCAAACTAAATTTTATTGTTTCAGCCCAGAATAAGAAGGTAAGTATGGCATTTTCATTAGCGTCCATAAGTTCCTGTAGCGTGCAGATATTAGAGCACGCAGGACAAGATAGGTGTCCCATTGTTTATGGAAAAGCACCACACTTGCACTGCAGATTGGAATAGTCTAAAAAGCCGCACCTAAGTAAGATTTCATTGCTTCGGCCAACCTGTGTCCCAAGTTTATTCAGACTTCCAGGTCAGCCTAGAGGATTTTCAGTAAGCGGGAGAAATGGAGTGAGCAACAAAGCACTATCCCAGCACAGTGTACGCCTTGCCTGTGTTCGCTCTTCATTGAGTGGAAGGACACGCCTGAGAAAGCTATTGCAGCTTTTCAGCCTTTGCGGCACCAAGATGTTGTTGTGCAAAGGGTGTCGTGAGCCTCTTTCCATTCTTGTTCTTCCACTGACGCTGGCCACAGCCTTGCGAACCTCTGGTGGCGCTATTCCTGCAAGAGGATACACATTGGTACCGGGGTCGGTTTAAGGCATCCGGTAATGGTCCGGCACGTTTCGTTCAGTGTTGTATCGATCAGTTCTGCATGGGCTGAGCGATTCCATACTGGGCACTCATATTCACCCGCAAACAAGGAAAGCGCCAACCGAGTGGACCACTGGGTTGGCGCTTTCCTTCTCTGCATAACTGTGGGTGAAGCACTCCACTGTGAGGAGGCTAATCGGCGTAACAGGCTGATACGACTCTGCACCTTCTTTTTGATGTTCTCGCAGTTCTTGCGGAACGTAAGTGATATGTCTAGGGTAACACCAACATTTTGACAATCCAATGATCGATGTTGTACCAATGATATCCTTGTTAGTGGAGAGTCTTGCAGACTAATGAAGTGTAGTTCTCGAGTTCAAGTGCATTTCTACAATGTAACTATCGCTTGCTTAACGGTGAAAGAAAAGATTGGGGGGAATCCTGCTTGTCTGAATGTTCTACATAATGCTCTTGAAAGCAAGTGAAGCCAACCCAGACTTGGGCAGCGTTGTGGACTATCCTTTGCCCACTAGTGACCCAGTTTATGAACAAGTCTATGTTGATGATCGTGAGCTTATTTGCTTTACCTTGAGTCTGTGGTTTGCTAACGCTAACGAAGAGTATTTAGGTAGATACTTGATTAAGCTTTTTGGATGCTGTATGCTGTATAACCGCTGGATTTAATATCCAATCTATACAGGGTGTAAAAAGACCCTTAACAAAAACTGAAGTCCCATGTTGCACCAATCAGTACGAACATTTTTAACTTCGGCAGCAAACCTGGGAAATTACTGATTCAGGAGATATTGAGGCTCAAAGTTACTATGGAATTTTTTCAAATTAAGTAGGTACAATATCGATGCATTTAGGTACCCCGCCAATATGTTCTTTAGATGCCCTATAACCACATGGATAGGTAGGTATTTCGAGCATTGCACGCGCGCGCTCTTTTAATTGCGGTTTAAAAAATGTGAAAACTAAAAAAAAACCGTTTCCCAGGTATTATTTTTGGTTAGTATGACTTGGCATGATGTCCACAACGAATAGACTTCGGCTTGGTGATGGGTCTTGTGACACCCTGTATATAGATTTAGCTAGAGACTAGAGATTAATATAGGTATATAGTCTAAGCTAGAGATGAATATTTGACATAAGCTCCATAGAAAATAATTATGTCAAACATGTATCTCTCTTAAGGTTATATTTCTTTGGTATCTCTAATCTCCAAATCTATGTATACACTACACACATACTTATATTTTGAAAAACTTATTAGGTACAGTCAGCATCAAAAGTTGATGACCACATTTAGATTTTCAATATCGCTGTACACCTACACCTAAATTGCTCAACATGACAAGTGCCAGAAATGAATGATTATCTTAAAAGGGCATAAGTAGGTGACCATGACTTTTCAAAAGTAGCTAAACAAAGTTATGGTAAAAAAAGCATAACACCACGTCACCAGTCATTCGGCCAGTACGGCCAGTGACGTCCGAGAACTAAATAAAGGAGGTCGTTACATTTGATAAACTAATGTGATTAAATAAATTATTATTAAAGTATTATGAAGTAAATAGTTTTATATAATACTATAGTCTTTTAAGCTAATACAATATTTTATAGATGATAAATAATTGCAACCGCAATGGTCTACATTCGATACAAAGTGATAATTAAGTAGAAATATTATTTTACATTCAAGGGTAAACAGTTTTACAAAGAATTGAATTAAAACAGAATTTGTGTGAATTTTGAAAATGAGTCTTATATGTAGGTATATAGGGGGTCTACCAAGAGTTTGTTTTTCAAACAAACCACGAGTTTTGCACGCGATCGTCACGGAAGTTTCCTGCATGTGAAATAAATTATACAAGTATTTTTATCTAGTGAAACATGTCAAAATAATAGTAGTTTCATACATCAATTTATGTTAAAACTTAATTGAACATTTTTTTATCGTCAATTTATTGATAATTAGTATTCTACTTGACAGCAAAACACTGACGTCACTATATCATATTTCATACAAAACCCTTGACAAAGGTCGTGTTTGACATTTAATTAAAAGTGCTTGATTTGACTAGTTGGAAACAACCCTATTTCCATAGATTTTCTAAAAGCGCCCTTATCGGATAGAAGCGATCGATAGAGGGCGCATTAAGGAAATGTATGAAAATTGTTCCCGTCAAAAGGCAGCGATAGCCGAGTGGAGATACCAACAGATGCAGAGGGTTTCGGGTTCGAATCCACGGCGCGCACCAATGACTTTTCGGAGTTATGTGCGTATTGAATTGTTAATTATCGCTTGTCCCTTGCCTCGGAGAGCACGTTAAGCCGTCGGTCCCGGTTGTCATGAAGATCTTTGACAGCCGTTACAGGGCGTCAGTACCTTCTAAATAAACTGACACTGGTCTAAACCATGGAATATCGCTATCCCTTCGGGTTGCGGAGGTCAGACAGGCAGTCGCTCTGTGGAAAAGCCAATATTCAGCCAAATCCGGTTAGACTAGTAAGCGGACCCCAGATTGAAACTGGGATAACGCTAAGAGAATGATGATGAAAATTGTTCCCGTCGACTAGCCTATCATCACCGTGTAAATTTCGTACTAGACCCTCGGATTGGGTTCTAATTCAATCGTAACTATAAAAATCATAAACTAAGTCGACGGTATGAATTTGAACGGAATCTGCGTGATTTTTGAAAATAAGTCTTATTGCTTTACGAATAAGGTTACAATACAATCGAACTAAAAAATCTATAAATATAATATTATAATAAAAATGATTCTAAATGATTTCGGATATTATAACGATCAGCAATTTTTGACAAAATGGTGTTCAGTGACCTTTGACAAGTAGTGTTCAGTTAGTTTTGAACTTTAATAATGTTCATTCAATACTGGCGCCCTTCTTGTTGAGCGATTTATGGGTGATATTATGTTCATTGATTTTGAAAATCTGAATGTGGTCATCGACTTTTGATGCTGACTGTACCTACACTTATTATCATCATAGACAACCAAGCAAACTTAGATCTTTGACTTGCATGACTGGCTATTGAGATACCTATAATAGACAAAAAAAACATGAATGACAAATTAAATAAATCCATTTTCTGACATGTTATGCTGTAATTATTTGTAGCTAGGCGTGTTATTACATTTTATTATTCAGTATTATTGCTAGTAGTATATTGTTTGATATTATTTAGTGCTACTGTTTTTAGATAAGTGTTTTAACAAGTAAATTTTATATAATGGATGCAAACAGTGCGCCTCCGCCGCGAAGAGACAAGGCTCCTAAAGATGGACCGGGGCCTCGCGGTTTCCCTGAATGTTATTACGTAAGTAAACCCAGGTATTATTGCAGTAAAGGCTCATCAGCTCTGTGTATGTTCTGTCCCACTGCTGGGCGTGGGCCTCGTCTCACTTTATGGATGTTAGACCATAGTTCACCACGTTGGCCATGTGCAGGTTATCAGACTTCACATATCTTTCGAGAAAATTATGGAGAATTCTGAGACATACTTACCTACACACATTTTTTTTATTTATACAACATAATAACAATACACAATTCACTTATACTTGTGATGAAAACACAAACTCGTTCGAGTTTTATCGGGCATCCTATGCTGCATATGTATTTGCTGTGACGTTGCACGTCGGTCAACACTATTTGACCTTTGGGAATGCGTCTCCAGCGTTGCTCAGGGAAGAAGAGAAGACTTAGCTTGGTCGCCGCACAGCCAGTGAGAAAGGGCCGGTCACTCCGCGCCACGGTATATATAGTCCGTTTGAGGGGCGCGGGAGGTGAAGACGGCCTAATGACGAGATGCGACGACGATTGACGTCACATTGCTTTTGTATTTATGTCTTTTGCCATTGTAAGATAACATGACCAATATGTATCTCCTACCAAGGGATAGGCTGCTAGTTCATCTGTTGCTGATATCATTGCTTTTCCCCCAGACGTCTCGTGTGCTCAACTCAACGTTCCGTTACGTGCGGTTCGTGAACAAGCTCCGTCAGTTGGAGGAGGAGATTCGGCGAGGAGTCGAGACCAAGCACAAGGAGGCCAAGGACAAACAGACGCTTGACTTCTTCACACGATGCGACAGAAAGTTTGTACTTCACAATAATCGTTCGTCAACCATCCCAGGGGCAGATGTTGCGAGTTCTCATGTCCTACGGCCATGGATAACTACGCACAGCCTTGAAGGCCCTCCCAATGAGTAAACCTATCAAGATCTTGCAATTCAAAGGCATGTCATAGAGCATCGCACCTCATTTTTGTATATACCGATTCATAATGGCTTCGACACAATGCTGCGGATGCGTCAGCACTCACACGGACGGAGATATTACCCTATTGCGTCACGCCACTCGTTTAGTTAATGAAGAGCAGGTAGTGTCGTGGTAGATCTACGATTTTTTCAATATCTTTTAGAAGAATTGAAGAGTAGGTAGTTATTTAGTTTGCTACGTAAAGAAATCACTTTACGAACCTGATGGCGTTGAGTTCGTGTAAGTCGCCGTACTAGTCCCGCAACAAATCGTGCCTCACACGAACGTTCAGGTTTGTCCCTGCGTACGGCTCTGACGCTTTGCCGAGCTTAGCTAGACACTTTGACCTTTGTACCGTTCTTATGGCGTAGGAAATAAGTATTATAATCGTAGTGCAACTGTAGAGTTTGACTTGGCGCCGTCTGTTCGCCGCGTCGACACTGAGAGCGCGTGACGCGAACCATACATACTAAGTTTTCGCAGCAGCAAATCCGGCGGTTACTATATCCGTTACTATAATATATGGTTACTATACAGCGGTTATTATATTCTTAGTTTCTACATATTATCCAGAAGTTGTGTAAATAGTTGCTTATTGAATATTTAGACAATAGCTATACAAAGTTTTTTTTTTACAGGCGGCAAACGAGCAGACGGATCGCCTGATGGTAAGCAATTACCGCCGCCCATGGACAAAAGCAACACCACAGGAGTTACAAGTGCGTTGCCACCCCTTGGGGTTGGGAAAAGGGATAGGATGAGAAGTGGGATGAGAGAGAAGGAAAGGGGATAGGGCCTCCGGCACTCTCACTCACCGAACGAAACGCAACAGTTTAGGTACTGTTACTTTACGTCGATTTTCTGTGAGAGGGTAGTACTTCCCCGGTCGAGTCGGCCCATTTATGCTGAAATCAGCAAGGTTCTACTACCTCGAAATATTATAAAGCTGAATAGTTGGTTTGTTTGTTTGCTTGAAAATTTTAGGAACTACAGGCCCGATTTTAACAAATATTTCCGTGTTAGATAGCCCATTTGTCGAGGAAGACTTTAGGACGACCTCATATTGGGCGACAGCGTTCCTCGAGCGTACCTACGCCCAGCGTGCGCCCGGCGTTCACTCTGTAGTACAAAGTGAACGCCGAACGGTCATGACCAATGTGAGGGAGGCCTTAGGCTCATAACATCACGCTATGAGCCATGGAAACGGAACAGTACCTAGCCCTGAATAACGCGGGGGTAACCGCGGGCTCATCTAGGGTATATATGTATGTATATATACAGGGTGTAAAAAGACCCTTAATGAAAACTGAAATGCCATGTTATACCAATCAGTACGAACATTTTTTACTTCGGCACCATACCTTGGAAATTACTGGTTCAGGAGATATTGAGGCTCAAAGTTAGTGGATTTTTTCTAATTAGGTACAAAATCGATGCATTTACCCCGCCAATGTGTTCTTTAGATGCTGTATAGCCCCATGGATAAGTAGGTATTTCGAGCATTGCACGCGCGCGCTTTTTATTGCGGTTTCAAAAATGTGAAAACTCAAAAAGAAATTCAGGTTAGTATAACTTGGCATGATGTCCACAACGAGTAGACTTCGGCTTGGTGACAACCTGTATAGCAGTATAATTTGTTGACCATATTTTAGTCGTTGACTACCTCGTTGGTCTCGCGGCATAAATGTGCGCGTGGGATTGGGAGGTCTCGGGTTCGATTCCCGGGTCGGGCAAAGCGTTATTGGGTTTTTCCGTTAGGAAATTCTCAGCAGCAGCACGGAGTCTGGTGATGTGACCGGTACGGCAATAGGCTCGCCCCCTATTACGTGGGACCTAAAAGTTCATGGCGAAATGTGGGCGTAATATGTACACCTCCGCCTACTCCTTCGGGGATACAGGCGTGAGACTATTAATTAAATAATAATAATAATATTTCCGTGTGGTGACGGATTAAGAATACGGATTGTCACCACCCCATATCATCCCATGGGTGTCGTAAGAGCCGACAGAGGGAGCATATTATGCAGAAAACAGCACTGTAAGAGAAGGAAAACTTGATACAAACCCTATACCAACCCTATTGGCCAGCGTGGTATAGTAGGCCAATTCCTCCTTTCAAAGGAGAGGCCTAGTCCAGCAGTGGACTGATAAAGGCTGATGATGAATAATATAGCTGTATAATTTGTTGACGTCATTTTTGTTTGCAGAGCTCTAATAAACAACGTAGAACAGCGCGTGAAGCTGTGTATGGATGCTTATCTAATGGATCTTGAAGCAAAGAAGAAGAGGTATGAGTAGCTGTCTTTAAATAACTAACTAGTGCAGGCTCGGGTATAATGTTCGTCTTATAGAGAGGTAATGCTGTCTTGAAGGAGGCAAAAGTAAAATTCATGTAAAGAAGAATGGCAAAATCAGTGTCGCTTATTTATGAAAGCGAGCATGAATGAATTTATATACATTTTATAGAATGATAGCTGTAGTTTATTTTATTAGTTATTATTATTTTTTATTCAATGGGATAAAACAAATATCTAATAAAGAAATATTTTGTTACATCTGAAATGCATATAGCAATAACTAAACGTCAAAAGCGAGATGTTATAAGAATAATTTAAATCCTCTTTTATGAAATCGTTAGAAACCTTACAAAAATTACTTTATGCAAAAAAACGACGAATCGCGTGAATTTCTTGTCATCTGTCATTGATACAGTTGTCACCAAGGTCACAGATCTTATGAATGAATGTCTGTATTATATTTATTTTACGCATTTTCGCATTGTTTTGTTAACTTTTCTTAGCTTAGCTTTCGTTTCTGTTTTCAGTTAAGCTTTTGCATCCCGAGTGTTGATTACCTACTTATGGTGTTACACAATTATGTTGTTGTGATACTGGACATATGTTTGAGACAAAAATCTAATAGGTACCTACGTATTGTTATTTTGAACAGATTTTTTATTTGTGTAGTACATATGGGATTTGATGATTATACATTATGTGCATTGTATGATATCTGGGATATATTCGTTGTCAAGCTATTATTCCGTCACCAGTTCAGTTTTTCGAAGAAGTCGGAGGCATTATATAATGGTTCAAATGTAAATAAATGCTTTGTTACCAAACATATTTTATTTTCACTTAATTACCTACTATTTTATGATACATAGGTACATAGGGCCGATGAAACGCCAAATCAATAAAGTACCCCTAACTGCTAAATTGCGCCAGAGTTTGCAAAGTATATTTAGTGTAAGTTTGCTGGATAGAGTATAGAGCAACATAATTACAGCGAAGTGTGATATACCTATATAATTATATAGAAAATCGTAGAGTAAGTGTTGGAAAAGATACTCTCAGATGATTTAACATTCCAATCACAGTTCTGTTATGCTCATGATACCTACGTGTTAGCAAAGAGCTCAAATATTTACATAGGTAGCTCCTTGAAACGTCACCTGACGTTAGTCATTAGCGTTCTGCGCAATGTGCGTTTATTCATTGTACTGCACATACGTGAACTTATCACTGTGACAGCTGTGACATTAGTGACCACAGATGATGTACTATAACCATATAAGTGACTAACTTCAGACCTGCCCACACTAAATGCGCGAGGTGTAACTTACAACTCTTTAACTTCGTTTTCTATTAAAATCCCATGACATAAAAATATTCTGTAATTACATTGTACTTAATAGGCCTTAGATCTATCTTTTTAAAGTATTTGTACTAATGCTCGCAAAGTCTTAATGCGACACTGATAATGTACGGTGGTTTGCCATTGTTCTTTGTTGCTATATTGTGATAACATCAAAATCGCTGTTATCGGTATCGATTTAATTATTTCCGATTCCGACCCCTTTGACAGACGGGAAATTCCTCGTATTTTTCATTAAAAATAAATTAAATTAATTAAAGTACTAGCTGACCCAGCGAACTCTGTTCCGACTTACAGGTTCTTAGAGACAATCAATAAGCAGATCTTGGATTTTATTAAGTTCCTTTTTCTAATAGGAAATACAAATAAAAAAAAAAAATTGATTCTTTATTGTTAATTTAATACATTACTCCACAAACTTCCACCCACTCTAAATGGTACTTTTCAATATCCTAAGCTACAATGACATATTTTATAGCAGCAGGATGTCTCTAGCTTTATGCTCCCCTGGTACTTTGCCTGCGCATGCGTTGTATCTTTCAATAGGTAGATTTGTCCCTACAAACTTCGACCCTCCCTACAATCCCTCCCAGTCTATTTATTGCAACTAATTGTATCCTATGTGTTTTTCCTGGTTCTGATCTACCTCCCCACCAATTTTCAGCCAAATCAGTTCAGTCGTTCTTGAGTTAGGTATAAATAGTGTAACTAACACGACTTTCTTTTATATACAGGGTGGCGCTACCATAGGGGCACTTTTTGAACAGAGACATAGCGTACAACATTCTGAAGCCTTGTACCAAAAATCAATTAAATCGGTGCAGTAGTTTAGCCACAATATCGATTTTAAGTTCTGCAATTTTTGCACATGCCTTGAATTCCACACAGCTGATACAAAACGGTCAACGACCCTACATTGCACGCTCCGACTCGCTCCGACGCGACCCCTCGACGTCATCCGAAGTTAGGCTCAGCGCAGTTAAAACGGAGCGCAGCGGAGAGGATTTTATTAACGCACTTGAAAATAAACTATATTTTTTTACAATAAAGTGCATAAATGCTTGAACCTGACAAAAAACATTCGCGCGTCCTCGAAGATATGCGGGAATCCTCGCGCGGCGTCGAGTCGGCGCCCGCATCGTAGTGAGTCGCGGCGCGCAATGTAGGGTCGTTGACCGTTTTGTATCAGCTGTGTGGAATTCAAAGCATGTGCAAAAATTGCGGAACTTAAAATCGATATTGTGGCTAAACTACTGCACCGATTTAATTGATTTTTGGTACAAGGCTTCAGAATGTTGTACGCTATGCCTGTGTTTAAAAAGTGCCCCTATGGTAGCGCCACCCTGTATATAGATTTAAAATCCAGAGAAAACCAAGTACAAGTAGATAGCTGTTTATTTTCCGAACTGTAGTGAGGCAGTTTTTTATTCAAATGAAACAAAACAAGGACATGATCCATTGGTCTTATCCGTTTGTTTCGTTTCACTGGTAATTCATTAATATCCAACACCGCCGGTTCCAGACTGAAGGAACTACTGCAGGTGGAGGAGGAGCAGCACATCCGGCAGTTCGCAGAACACGCGCAGGCCGGCGCGGCCGCCATCTGGCAAGAAAAGAAGGACCGCCTGGCCTACCTCCTCGCCAAGAGGAAGAAGGAGCACGAGGAGAGATACAAGACTGTTCCTCTGTGAGTCAACACTCTGTTACTACACAATTATTGCCACTAATCTTGTCAGGAGTAAGGATGTTCTGACAAAGCACGTAAAGCTGCTTTGTCTGAACATCCATTAGCATTAAGAATACGTCCGTGTGGTGACGGATTAAGAATACGGAATGTCACCACCCCATATCATCCCATGGGTGTCGTAAGAGCCGACAGAGGGAGCAAGAACAGCACTGTAAGAAAAGGAAAACTTGATACAAACCCTATACCAACCCGTTTGGCCACCGTGGTATAGTAGGCCAATTCCTCCTTTCAAAGGAGAGGCCTAGTCCAGCAGTGGACTGTTAGAGGCTGATGATGATGATGATGACGTAAAGCTGACGGACCCGGTTTTGTCTCAGGACAGGAATAGTTAAACCATGTCGGAGACCTTAGGGCGGTCTGTAAACTCCGACAGAGAGTTGGCCACACACACACACGAAAATAATAATAATCGAGATCACAGTAACCATCACTCGTGGTCGACTACCTAATACCTGAGTTCTTTATGTGCTCAGGTCGTAGTCATCGTCACCTTAGCCGAAAGACGTCCATTACTGGACGTATGTAGGCCTTTCATATGGTTCCCCACAAAGAATGATCTTGAGCCGTCCGTATCCAACCAAGCGCGCAATCTTAACCAGGGGGCCAATTCTGCTAGTTTCATATGACATTGATGTTATATTTTGAATGGATTTAAAAGCGGTATTCTGATAACCTAATGTCATTATCGTATAATTTAAAATAAACAGTTCGTCGTTGACACATACGATCTCGTTACAATTTCATTCAAATATCATATACCTAATTAAGAAGAATACGCTTTTTGTGACGTAAGTATGACACTGACATGATATCGCGACTATATTTATTTAGCGGAATTGGGCCCCAGATCGTCAGTCCTCCTTGCGGGAGGTATACCCCTGCTGCGTCGTCCTTTACACTTTGTTACTAGGTACATACAATTATATTTAGCGGGTCTGTCGCGAGATAATTAACCAATATTAAGGTATAAACTTTCTTAGAATCTTGCAACTAATCGTATCAGGAGTTAGGATGTGCCATCAAAGCAGGAGTTTTCTACAAAGTCAAAATCATTTATTGATTTTGACTTTGTAGAAAACTCCTGCTTTCACGTTTTCTACGTTACTTCCCAATCGTGGATAACTACCTGATACCTGAGTTTATTATGTGCTCGGATCAACGCCTTCATCTTCTCACCCGAAAGACGTGCTCTTCTGGACGTAGGCCTGCCCAAGACTTTCCTCTTAGGCCGATCTTGATCCACCCGTGTTTATTTGTTTCTTGAGTTGTAACGTTGCACGTCGGTCAACACTATTTGGTTAAGTAAAAATCAATATTTCGGTTACAAACGAAAGAAGATGTACCATTTGGCCATACAATATGGGCCTGGCACGGCCAAACACAACACCATGTGTGTTTTGAAGATAAATGACTACTCTATTAACCTGTATAATTTCTTTTTAAATAACTTTTGGTGGAAATAAGATACGAGATATTTGAAATGGCAATTATTTCGCAACTAAATATACCTCAAAATTTAATTTTAGCGTAAATATAATACCTAGATGTAAATAAAAGTATGTCTTTGCGTCTTAAAGAACAAAAACTACATAAAGAGTGGCCAATAATAATGAATAATCACCTGTGTACTAGGGAACCTCGTACTATGTATACTCGTCCAAAAAAGCTAACCACAATCACAAACACCGCTGCATATTCTTAGCATGGGTAGAAGGTACTGATCATTATTATTGAATTTATATTCAATTACATTTCATTAAAACCGAACGAAAACACCAATACATCAGAGCAAAATATTTACGATACACAGTAGCAACACGAATGACATAACAGATAAAAAAAGTGTTGCAAATGGTTTGAAAAAATATTTCAACTATCGATTAAAAAACAAAACGATTTTTACCGATTAATAATTATGGAATGTATAATAAATTATATATTTCTTGATTCTTTTTACAAATATACTTATAAAGTAAATAAAATATATTGTTTTATAATATAGTAATAAAAATATTATTTCCTTAAAACAATTTCTGCCTACCATACTTCATTTTATTTTTAATGCTGGCAACATAAGACATTCATCCGCTATTACCATAGCTTATTCAAAATAATTAATCTTTAAAAACTAAATTCTTTCACCGATACTCTATCAAGAAACGAAAACGATGTAATTTTTTTAAAAATTATATGTTTAATTTCAACCATTCACAACTTTCTGGCCGCTACAGGCCGTATTTGGTCTTTCTCCTTTGTATATTTCTGTAAAAGAATCTATACAGCTTTTAGCAAGGAAGTTCAATGGAAAATAGTGATTCTAAACAATTTGACTAGTTACAAAGATAGAACCAGGGTCGCGTGATTCGGTGTAGACCTTTGGGAATGCGTCTCCAGCGTTGCTCAGGGAAGAAGAGAAGACTTAGCTTGGTCGCCGCACAGCCAGTGAAAAGGTCCGGTTACTCGGCGCCACGGTATATATAGCCTGTTGGGGGTAAGGCAACCAGCTGAGTGAAGTCGGCGGATGATGTCAGCGACGACGTCACAGAGTTGTAGAAAGGTATTTCTCACTCGATCGGCCCCGTTATAGTCGAGGATGCTGCGTTCCATTGTTTTTTGACAAACGTTGACCGTGGACTTTTGAAGCTTAAGTACAAAAAAAAGAATGTATATAGTATTGGTCTCAACATTAGGTATTACCTTATTATCATAATTTATGAAGTGTGTCGAAAAATGCACAATAAATGTGGCCAACTGTAGAGCCGGAGTTAAAATGCTCTGTTCTTCCTCAGATCAAAATGTCCGACACTATACCGGTGCATGCTGAGGATACAGAACGAGGAGACGCAGGAGATGCGTCTGTACCAGATACGGGAGAAGCAGATGCGCAAGATGGCGGAGCTCGAGATGGAGAACATGTGGCACGAACTCGCCATGAAGGAGTCTGAAGCGCTGGTGAGAAACTATGTAGTGTTTGCCCCAAGAGTGGATCCAGGTTTTAGGGGCTCAAGGACCTACAAGAGCTTCTACTTTCTTTCAAAGACAATTAAATTCTTTATGGTTCCTCCTTCTTTCAGACGAAATTCTGGACCCGCCTTTTTTTTGTACTGTTTGATTATATTAATATGTGAACCTGGATCCTGCAGGGGTACATATGCTAATTTGGGAATTTCAAATAATTATCATCATCATACGGTATTTCGCAATTCACTTCTAGAATGTCCAGAGCCAGAATTTGCGTCACAAAAGTGCGAGTTTCGCAGTATGATTCAATAGGAGAATCTGGTCTACACTTTACGCTGGTCAGACGGGTTGGTATGGTGTCATTTCGTGGGTGTCTGTTGCAAGAAATGACTAAGCAAAGTACACGAAGCAAATAACATCTTTGTGAAGAGACAAACAATTTGCCAGCAAATCTTACTTATACCAACTTGTCTGGCTAGCATGGGAGAAAAAATCTCGTATTGACTAACACTCACACGGCTAATGTGACGCAAATTCGGACAGGTCTATATCTAGCAGTATCTTACGGTAGTAGAGCCTTGCTGATTTCAGCAAGGCTCTACCGGGCCGGTTGGACCGGGGAAGTACCTACTACCCTCTCACAGAAAATCTACGTAAAGTAACAGTACCTAAACTGTTGCGTTTCGTTCCGTGAGTGAGAGTGCCGGAGGCCCTATCTCCTATTACTTTTCCCTCATTCCACTCCTCATCCTATCTCTTTTCCTAACCCCAAGGGGCGGCAACGCACTTGTGACTCCTGTGGTGTTGCTTGTGTACATGGGCGGCGGTAATTGCTTACCATCAGGTGATCCGTCTGCTCGGTTGCTGCTTATTACTATAAAAAAAATAGCAGTACAGTGCCAATGGCTGTATGATGTAGTATTTGGTATTGGTAGCACGGACTCAATACGCAACCCCACGTCCTGGCGTCTATTTTGCGTACGGCTGGGCACGACTGTTGTTACTCGAGGTAACTAAGCTCTTGGAAGAAGGTCAGCAGACTTGATTAGTATGACGTATTGTTTTGAACGTGCAGGCAGCGCGCATGGAGCTGGACGCGATAGAGCAGCACCGGCGCGACGAGGAGTGCCGGCGCCATACGGACCAGCAGCTCGAGGAAGTGCGCCTGCGCCGTGAGGCCGAGAGGGAACAACTGCGCCGGGAGGCCATGCAGCTTAAAGCTATGGTGGAGAACAATGCCACTGTGGAGGCGGAAGGTAATGAGTGTGTTCGATCATCTCTACACGTGCAGGCAGCCAACCGGTGCCGTACCGGCACGTGCAGGTAACGCTCCATCGCGTCCAGCTCCACGCAGCTGGACGTCACCATCGCGACAAGGAGTTCCGGCGCCACACAAAGGCACTGCCGTTGTTCGAACTTGTTTGAATGTATCCTGATTTAAAAATAGATTACAGCAAGGAAGAGCGCAATTTAGCGAGAGTTACGGAGAGAATTTCTGGTTCAAACCCACAAACTATTCCAAGCTATGTGCGTATTTAACGGAGCAGGATTGTGCGGATGTCTGAGAGCTCTTCGCAATTTTCTCGAAAGCTAGGCCCGTGCCTAGCAGCGGGATAGATTATATACAGGGCTGGCAACTGATGATGATGATGTTTTATAGCGAAACGAGTTGTGACCGTGAGTAAGAGCCTGTCCAGAAAGCACGATTTACGCACGCGTCCACTCGCGCGTTTTGATTTGTATTGCGTTCAGATGCGGCGTTTCACGCGCGTTCTTACGCGCGCATGTGATGAGACGTATTTAGGCATTTTCACTTTAAGGCGACTAGTACAGCTACTGAGTTGAGCTGTTGCTATCACTGTCGGATTGTATACATAAGATAGAGAAGCGCGACGATGACGGGACGTTCAGAACTTTAAAAAAACATGAAATAAATTAATTACAGAAAATGTATTGATTGGATTAAAAAAATAAAACAGTATTTCGTTAGTATATTGCTTGTTGAATAATTTGTCAAAAAATCAGAATGATTGTATGTATTTTAATATGGTTTTTACTCGTTAAAATATTTTTTTAGAGGTATCTTTGTGATTTTTTTCTATCGATTAAAGTTAGTTGTATTGTGTTTTCAACACAGTACTTAACTAGATTATATCCTAAAGAATATCATATATTTTTCTGATTGTGTTAACTGCATTGAATCATATACTTAAAAGCATTATAAAACTCGCGTTTAGCTCTTGTAGTCCCCTTAAATGACCCATTGCTGTTTTAGAGCTGTCCTCAGAGATCTGAGGAGCTGTCCCAAGGAATTTGCATTTTTAATAAATACTTATCTATTTAACTAATAGCTTTGGTAATGAATTGAACATACATTGAAAATATACGAAACAGGCTATCTGTTTTTGATATTAACAATCATATAAAATAAAACAATTTTACGTAAAACATATTTGAAATTTCATGAATTTTTAGTTTCATTCTGTCCTATTTGTTGATTGTTAAGATTGGATGGAGATTTTAATATATTTTTATATGATTAATTTTGTAGTGATGATTTTAATGCTTAAAAAAAGCTAGTTGTTTACTTTAACACCATTTTTAAATCAATAAATAAAACCATTTTATTATAATATTTTAGTGCGATATGACAAGACGCTTTTTAACAGACCACGGATCAGAGGAGTAAATAGGTTGTCACCGCTACATACATACTCTTTTCAATTAATATTATGATATTTATATTAATACAGAATCGAATACGTCCCCTCGCCACGGACACGCGCGTGGTACTGCACGCAGCAATGGCGCCAGAGTATCTCGACTCGCGCGGCGCTCGCGCGTAAAACGAGCGAGTCGAAAGTCCCGCTCATTGCAAGCGTTTTACGCGCGTGTGAAGTAACGCGCGAGAGCATCTGGACGGGATGTATGTAGCTCTAGTATTTCGAAAACGCGCGAGTGCCTACGCGCGAGTGGACACGCGCGTAAACCGCGCTTTCTGGACATGCTCTAAATGTTATGGTTTCGCTGTCGTAGACAATGACAAATTATCTTGCGGTTGGAACTTGATTTTCTTATCACAGCTTTGAACGACATTTATCTCGTTGGCCTTTCTAACTTACCTTCTTCTAGAGCTTCTTAAGGTGTGATGGTGCAAAATATTTTCATCCATTGGTCGGCATCATCAGCAAACCGTATGTAACCGATAGATGGATGATATAGTTTTGATCACCGCGTCATAAGAAACTCTAGAAGAAGGCGTCGTTATTATGTTGAGCAGTTCAATACAAAGCAAACACAATTATTAAGTACAACATCTCTCTTGGCAGAGGAACGTAAACGCGCCGAGAAGAGCGCAGAGCTGGGGCGAGAGAAGAAGGAGAACAAACGAGAGCGCGAGGAGGCGCTGGCGAAACGGGACGCGGACGAGAAGAGAATCGACCAAACGTGGGACTCGCTCGCCGACCAGAGCAGACAAAGCGACCTCGCGGCTGAGGAGAGGGACAAGCAGAAGAGGGTACGTCACACTTGAGCTTGTTATCAACGTATTATAAAGACAACTAACGCACTAGGCGTAAATCCTGTGTCGCGGGGGACTTTACAAACTTACAAACAATGGACACAATGAACACCCAGACTCGAGACAACAATTTATGGATCACACAAAGTGTTGTCTCGTGTGGGAATCGAATGACACCTGACGCAGTATCAAGGCGGCCGCTTAAACAACTACGCCAACCATGCAGTCAATTTTATATGACACAAGAAGAATACACTTCACAGAAAACAGAATGGTGGGACGTTATCGCCGCGGCAAGTCGCTTTGTCGAGGCGTAGGCCCTTTTAAGCCCGGAGCCTACCGAAGCGAAGCGGAAAGCATTTTTCATTGTCAACTATTATCGATCTTGTCCTAATTTTGAAATAGACAAATAACAATTTATTTGTATATCGCACTAGCTGTTTCCCGCGGTTTCACCCGCGTCCTGAGGGAACTACTTCGCGTACCCGGTTAATTTAAAGCCTAAGTTACTCCTTGGTATGTACATCAGCTATCCGCCAGTGAAAGTCCCGTCAAATCGGTCCAGCCGTTCCAGAAATTAGCGAGAACAAACAGACAGACAAAAATTGTAAAAAATGTAATTTGGGTTTATGTACCGTGTATACTTCCATATGCATTAAGTAAAAAGCGGTTATGTTAATATTACAAACAGACACTCCAATTTTATTTATGTGTATAGATAATAGTTGTTCGTGTATGTGCGTGCGTATTGTAAACATTGTTTTGTCAATTGGTTTTTGACAATATTTAGCCCCTTGTGTAACGTTCCATATTTGTTGATGACAAGTTTTTATACCGTCTACTTATACTACTTATAGATATACCGATATAATTTATCCTTCATGAATTCGTGAACACAAAAGACGGATGATACATAAATCATCATAGAATAGTAGAGTCACGTTTGGTGTAGCAGTTAACACGTACCGTCTTTCCTGTCGTATGTCGTGTTTGCCGCACCGCGGACGTGTGAACTGCCATAATAAGGAATATCGTCAAGACTCGATACGATAACTGTTCTTTGTTTATAAACAAATAAATAATTAATGTCCTACACCGTGAGAAATAAACAGAATAGACGTCAGTATCACGCCACGACACAGCGGATAAATAGTTATTTGTGCAACAAGAGAGCAAAGTTGTTTTTTGTTTCGAGTGCTGATTTTGAGTCCCGAGCAAGCGAAGGATTCTATGATTGATTCACGAGCGTAGCGAGTGAATCAAAGTTAGAATCCTGAGCGTGGTGAGGGACTCAACAGCACGATATACAAAAAACTTTGCTCTCGTGTAGCATACATAACTTTTCACCACAGCAGTGAGAACACATATCACTTAGGAGACATAGAAATGAACAGGAACAGATTGAACTCTGCATAATCACTTGTTGATTTAACTCTTCTGGTGTTAAAGTACAGTCATCATCGCTAGTTTCACTCATATTTTTAGATTATTTTATATACAGTGTGTTTCATAAACCCCCGTCTGATCTCGAAAGGTCATATTACTGACTTATCAGGCATACCAGGAAAAATAATAAAAAAAATCTAGGTCATCATAAAACATCAGAATAAATTTCCTTAGCTCAGTGCTAACGAGAAACATTACCCCGAAATTGGCGAAAATTCTGTAAACTAACAACACTCCCCTCAATAGCGGAATCCTTTATGATTCTTAAGGCCCATCCACACGGCACAATTTTACCACTGATCAAATTTTCAATGGAATTGGCTTTGCCCGTCTACACGACACAATCAAATGACTGAATTTCATTCCGTCCACCCAATTGGTTAAAATCTGGTGGTCCGCACACCCGATGAACTTGAGTTGGACGACTGGCGTCTACACGTCACGATTTAATCAAGTGATTTAGTCAAGTTGGACGTAAAATTGTGTCGTGTGGATAGGCCTTTAAATTTATTAAAAATTGTTGGCTTTCGCCGCTTACCGTGTCAAAGGGCATGCCGCCTTTTTAAAATAGTGCAATTTTACCGTCAAGCGAGCCGCCGCACACAAAGGCACCGCTCTAGTGATGTTTACGATCAACAGATAATATCGATTTATTTAATTTTAACATGACATGTTACAAACTAGAATGATAGCCTGCTAGGCTACTAGGCCAATGATAGCCTAGTGATGATACCAACGGATTGCCGTGCAGAGGGTATCGGGTTCGAATCCACGGCGCGCATCAAATACATAATAAGATAATAAGACTTTTCCAAGTTACGTGCGTAATAAATAGTTAATATCCCTGTGTCTCGGAGAGCACGTTAAACCGTCGGAGCAACAGTCATGAAGATCTTTGACAGTCGTCACGCGGAGTCAGTACCCTTAAATAAACTGATTCTAGTCTAAACCATGGAATGTTTTTATTTATTAACAGCAAATAAAAACATAAATTTACACAAAGCTGACGTTTTAGGGGTTTAGCTACCGATATTCTATCAGGTAAACAATAACATAAAATATCGATAGAAACAGTACTCCAGTGAATACCATTTGTTACATCTCTAATTATTTACCTATTTGATTTACGAATTAACTATTTGCCTACTTGAACACTCAGTCTTTCGCTAGCTTTCCTTTTGTTTAGACTTCCGCGTGAAATAGTAGATTCGTTAGGTATGTCATATTCAAACCCTGAATACTTTAACATGTTGATGTGCTTAGGTAGGAGTGAATGCAATTATGCAGGTGCTCGTAGGGAGTACGAGGAGCGGTATGCCAGACCACGGGGTCTACCCGTGCCGTCGGAGCGCGCGTTTCAACGGCTTCACCACCGGGTGTACAACACGGGCAGTGCTCGCGATGATTCGAATCGCAATCATGGTGGCAGACCACAAAGTAGCGACGGTGTAGTGGAACAGGTCTTACAATTATTCGCTGAGGATCCCACGCAGAGTACCAGGAGTGCGGCACGTGAACTGGGCACCAGTAACGCGCGAGTGTGGAGGATATTAAAAGAAGACGGACAGCATCCTTTCCACTACCAACGTGTTCACTCACTTATGCCGTCGGACTATGCCCACAGAAGACAATACTGCAACTGGCTACTTGGCAAAGTAGAAGAGGATGCTACGTTCTTGGAGCGCGTGTTATTTACCGACGAATGTTCATTTGTGCGGACGGGTGTTTTCAACTGTCACAATGAACACGTCTGGGCTGTTGAAAATCCACACGCGATGAAAGAAAGCCATTTTCAACATCGTTGGCGCATCAATGTGTGGGCGGGAATCCTCGGCGACCGTATTATTGGTCCGCATTTTTTAAATGAAACCATGAACGGTACCAATTATTTAAGATTTTTGAGGGAAGTTCTAAGTGACGAGTTAGATTCGTTGCCGTTAAGCTTCCACCGCAGCTTGTGGTTCCAGCACGACGGTGCCCCACCTCATTTTTTACGAGCTGTGCGTGAGTATCTTGACGCACAGTTCCCTGGCAAGTGGATTGGACGAAGCGGGCCTATCTCGTGGCCACCAAGATCACCGGACCTAACGCCTTTAGACTTTTACTTGTGGGGACACGTTAAACAAATAGTGTACCAAAAACCGTGTGACACTGAAGAAGAAATGCGTGCGCGTATCGTTTCTGCTTTCCGAAGTTTAAACCCAGGAGTGTTAAGAAGTGTGCGTTCGGATATGGTGCAAAGGTGCCGTAAGTGTCTGGACGTGGGCGGCGGACATGTGGAGAATGACCGTCGCAACTTACAGCAAGTTGATATTTTTATCAATTAAGGTAGGTACCTAGTTACGTAAGATTAAGCCAATTAAAAAGTAGGTAGTTATTAATGTAAGTACCGTAGTCATAGCGCGACGATTTTCTCTTAGATGGGTGACCGCGTGTGACATTACATGAAAGCGCTTCCGGGCTTCCGACGGCCCGTAAAGCCGCATCCAAGAATCGTTAGGCCATGTCGTAGGTATTCGAGCAGTTTGAAAACAGTGACACCAGAGTTGGCCACGCACTCGCACGAAACAAACAGAAAACCTTAATACTGTACTTTGTTTTACGGAGTTTTACCTAAACCGTCGAAGCAAAAGATCAGCTGTTGCATCAAGTGCATAAAATCTGTTTATACCTAAAATAATACTTGGCACGTGTAAAGGACGATGACGCGCGGCGGCGGCTTTTGTCAAAGGAGGCGGTCGGTTGGCCTATGCACTCAAAGGCGCCGCTTTTGCCGTCAAATTTTTATGAACTTTAGGTAGATACCTACCTAGCTAATACGATTTATGAGTCTTTAGTGTTGCCATGGGTAATCTGATATGATATTATTTAAAATTAATTAAATTTACATGGGAAAATTTTATGTTGAATTTCCGTGAAATAATGACAAATATCTCATCATTTTACGCTACTCTACAACCCCTTCATTGATCGGACGGATGGATATGTAACACCCTGTATTAATATAATTTAACACGTTACGCTATAGGTACCTACAGTATCAGCATCAGCGAAATTTTTATTCCCGCTACTTTTTTAAATCGCGTTTTAATACCGCGTCCCTGATGTTTATTTTTCAAATGTATCATTGTTGTAATTCTAAATAAAAATGTATTGGTTAAATACCTACTAATTTTATACTATTAATTAGACTTATTTTTTTTAAAATCCAATAATAAATTAAACATGTAAACAATAACATATAAAAAAAGTAATTTCTTTATTACAAATATCTTTTTTTTTTGCGTTGCCGTAGGTGATTTCTTTGAGGTCGAATTCCAAAATCGAATTTCGAACTCGAAGGGGTTTGTTTTTTCACTCACTTTTTATATGCATGTGAAAGAGACAGAGCACAGTAAAATTCGAATGTTTCAAATTTATGGCTGAACAATGTCAATTCGTGACACTGAAGATTGAAAAATTAAAAAGCTACTTTTACTCACGCTCGAATCAAAATCGCGTTTTGTTCACTGTTGTCTCGCAGCAAAAGCGGCATGTTTGAGCTGCAGTGGTGAAAAATTCTTAGTGCCCCTTTTTCATGTTTGCAATACAAAAATCTCACGTATATTTAAAGGTACGATTGTATTTTTAGCAACATTTTAGAAAAGCAGAGCTATAGCTTAGTGGAGATACCCACAGACTGCCTTGCAGGGGGTATCGTATCGTGTTTGATTCCTTGGCGTGCACCACTGATAATTCACAGTCAGTTGCGTGCCTCGGAGAGCAGGGTCTCCCTTGTTTGACCGAAAGGAATTTGACAAATTTTGACTTCCCAAAAAATGTATTGCGTAATTTCATTTGCCAAATTATTACTTAGCACAAAATCTATTCACAAAAAATTTTTAACACAAACCTATGTTTGGGAAATGAACGTTTAAACTATAACTTGTTTTCCAACTAGTTGTTACTTTTAACATTTTTTATTTAGTCAAATATTTCAGTTGGAATAACAGTTTTTACGCAAAATCAATAATTATCCTAATCTAAATAGTTCAGTTCCGAGTACCTAACCTACTAAAATCAATATCTTTTTTATATTAATGCAAGTCGTTTCTGGCGTAGGAGGTCACAGTTCTAACCAAACCTATCCTTACCATTTTTTTCATAATTCACCTACTCTAAATACTTCCATAAATAAACTAATATCACCAAAGGTTTATTGTCTGAAGATTGTTTGCTGTGATAAATCATTTGATAAAATACCAAATGCCATAATGACAGTATACTTGGTAATATTTTGCCAAGTAAAAATTTGACCAAATAAAAATATGCGTACTAAAATCATTCGAAATATTGCAATGGTATAAAAAAAGGTTGCTAAAATTTGCTTGGGTAATGAAATTTTGTCAAAATCTTTTCGGCAAAACGGCAGGATCCCCGGAGAGCACATTACGTCACGACTGTCTTGAAAATCTTTGACAGTCGTTGTAGGGATTTAATACCTCTGAATAAACTAACACTACTTAGTCTTAACGAAGAAATATCACTATAAAAAATTCAAATTCGAAATTCAAAATCATTTATTCATTTATGCCACAAAGTGACGCTTATGAACGTCAAAAATTTAAGTTAATTACTAGATGATTCTACATTTACATTTACTGCCACGTTCGCAATGCAATAGGTAGAACCACGAGGAAGAACGGGTAATAAAACTCGTGGCTACTCTTTTTAACTGCCAGTATAATGTTCTTACATGTTGTCTTTGTAAGGAGCTGCAACTGTTTCACATTGTGAGTTATCTACAAATGCAAAATTTTAATAGTTATTGATATCGTACTCAAGCAATAAATGATGTTCATTTGGTCAGGCTCCCAAAGTAAATGTGGTGAAACAGGAGCATATTAAAGGGATAGCTTCCCAGAGGAAGCGGATGTCGACAGACAGTCGCTCTAGTGAATAGCTGATATTCAGTCAAATGCGGTTAGTCTAGTAAGCGGACGCCGGGTTACACTTGGAATAACGCTGGGAGAATGATGATGATCTTCTGGTAACAAAGCTGTCTTTATTCGGCTGCAAATAGTTCCTAGTATAAAAATTATAAATGCTTTGCTCACCTCGAGATTACCTTAGATCTGAATGTGCAAGTTTTGTGACCGTATCAGTGAAGCAGAGGTCAAGTTAATATAAACATCATATTGACAGCCTTGTCGGCATGTAATATGCTCTGATTTGGTTATTTTTCCTTGTTTTGTTTTTATCTAGATAGATACTTTTTTACATTTTCAAGTCTGTAATATTTAAAATAATGTGTTAATCGAGAATCGATGTAATGTCTGTCTTTCAAAGTTAGTCGAAATCTTTTCAGCCGTTTTTGCACAAAAGAGATCTATAAATGGATGGATGTGTTACATGCCTCCATTTATACTTCCTCACCTTAGGCTCTAGACAGACGTTCACGTGCTGTTTGAATGCAGTTGACACGACTGCAATAGAACTGCAAACCAACCGCGCAGTTCAATTGCAGTCGGTGTGCAGTTTCGCAGTTTGAATGCAATAGAACTGCAAACCAAACGTGCAGTCCGAGTGCAGTTCAATTGCAGTCGTTGTGCAGTCGTGTGAAATACACACAGACCGCGGTTGGTTTGCAGTTCTATTGCAGTCGTGTCAACTGCATTCAAACTGCACGTGAACTGCATTTTTGCAGTTGGATTGCAGTTGAAATGCAGTCCGTCTGTCTAGAGCCTTAGAATGGTTAAGTTCCTCACAGACGTTTTAATCGTACATTAATTAATAAGTAGTACCTAGGTCGGGGAGATGGTCCTCGTTAGCCTTGGTTGGCAACCTGTCTAGGAGAAGGGAAACTTCGAAATTAAACCAACTTTCAGGGAGCATACCCGACACAAAACCCCGATCTAAGGTGTAAACCGACCCGTGCCGAGAGATTCGTGGCCAGAGGGTAAGCTGGTCGCAAACGGAGGGTGCCTGTGTTGGTGGTCACAGGGCACACGTGATATTCCGCCTTACCCCCGTAAAGGGCTCTATGGGGATGGACATTTAAAAACCCTAATTCTCGTGGGAACGCAATGAGAACAATAAATAATATTTCCTCACACGGCGGCGACGCGGTTCGAAACCCATCACGTCTCGTTTCCCGCGAGGGCGAAAAGCGGCCTACGGAGAGCAGGTTTGCAACATTGAATGTTGGAGGAGGAATGAACGGCAAATTGGATGAAGTATGTCAGATGATGGATGATAGAAAGATTGATGTTCTTTGTATGAATGAAACAAAAAGAAAAGGGTGTGAAACCACCAAGCATGGCGCATATACGGCGTATTGGTCTGGGGTAGATAGTACCACCAGAGCCTGTAAGGGAGTTGGTGTAATACTGTCTGCGCGAATGAATGAGTGCGTAAAAGAGTTTGAATGTGTAAATGCTAGGCTACTGTGGATGAGAATGAAAGTAGGACTTACTCGTCTCTTTATTGTGGGGGTGTACGCCCCGGTCAATATAGTTACGGGTATGTCACAACATGAGCAAGACGAAAGGCAGGAGTTGGGAGAGTTTAAGAGAGATTTTGAGGAACTGCAAGGATAATGAAAGATTGATCTTGTTAGGGGATTTCAATGGATAGGTGGGAGTAAAGCAAGATGGATTTGAAAGTGTGTTAGGTGCATTTGGGGATGAGAGTGTGAACGAAAATGGAAAAGTACTGCTTGAGATTTGTTTGGAGTGGAGCCTTTATGTGACAAACAGCATGTTATCATAAAAGGATACATATGTATACGCGAGAGGCGAGAAATGTTAGAAGAAGTATTATACAAGAGCATATCGAGGGATCGGCATCCACACAGACCACTTCTTGGTGGTGAGCCGGATAAGTGGGCTCTTTAAAGGATGGCGACACCGAGAGCGTAATGAAAATAGGGTCTTGGAAAGAATTAAGGTAGAAAATCTACAAGAGAAAGATGTGAAAGATGAGTATAAACGAAGATTGATAGCAAAATTTGAGAGGTTCGATTGCATAAATGATATGGAAGAATTATGGCAGGCCTTTAAAGAAGAGGTAGTATGTGTAGCGTCTGAAGTATGTGGTGTGATCAAGAGAAGGAAAATACGAAAGGTTAAGAATACATGGTGGGACAAGGATTTACAATCAGCAGTGTCAGAGAAGAAGAAAGCTTGGTCAGATTGGTTGGCTGCCAGAGCCAATGAAAGAATGGGAAAAGCAACGAGTGTAGACATAGATGAAGCAAGAAAGGAGTTTGTTAGGTCAAAAAGAATAGTGAAAGAAATGGTTAAAAGGAAAAAAAAGAGGAAAAGAAAGATGAGTTTGATAGCAGATTATCTGACGATTTCCAGAGGAACATTAAGTTTTTCTGGAAATCCGTTCATGCAGTTCGAGGAAGAACTCAATCCTCAGAACACACATCCATCAGAGACGAGAATGGAAAGATAGTAAATGATGAATCGTGCGTGCTGAAGAGATGGAAAGAGTATTTTGAAAGTTTATTTAAAAGATCGGCGATAGAGACACCGATAGCTGAAATGAATGGTAACGATAGCAAAGATGAAAGCGTTATTGGCGTGGATGAGATCGTGAAGGCACTGGGAAGTATGAAAGTAGGTAAGGCTGCAGGATATGATAGGATTACAGTCGAAATGCTGAAGGCTGGACAGGGCATCATAGTTGGTCAGTTACAGCGGTTATATAACTTGTGCTGGAGCACCGGCCGAATACCTAATGACTGGGCCACAGCTGTAGTTGTGCCTCTTTATAAAGGAAAAGGCTCGCAACAAGATTGCAAAAACTATAGAGGCATTAGCCTTCTCAGCATTGTTGGCAAATTTTATGCAAAGGTACTTATTGAAAGAGTTATGGAAGTAACCGACAAGAAAATATGGGATGTACAAGCGGGATTCCGAAAGGGTATGGGATGCACGGATCAGGTTTTTTCCTTGCGAAGCATAGCCGAAAACTTTTTGGCCAAAGGTCAAAAGGTCTATTGCGCATTCGTGGATTTGGAAAAGGCTTACGATAAAGTGGTGAGGAATGAAATGTGGTCGGTGCTGTCAATGAATGGGGTGGACAGCAGCCTCATTCGAGCTCTGAAATTCCTTTATGAGGATTCTAGAGCTTGTGTGAGGACAAACTGGGCATACACTGACTGGTTTACCATCGAGAAAGGTGTTAGACAGGGATGTGTAGCGTCGCCGTGGCTGTTTAACCTCTTCATGGACAGTTGTTTGCAAAATTTAAAACATAGTGACTGCGGATTAAGGATGAACGTATACAGATGTAGGGTAGGTACATATATGTTCGTACGTATCACCTTTATGCTGACGACTTGCAGTTGTACTCCCAGGCCAGGGTGGACGATGTGACAGTTGCCATTGCAAACATAAATAGGGACCTTGAGTCAATGATGTACTGGTGTAATAAATTTAGCTTAGACGTTAATCCAGCGAAGTGTCAGGCCATTATACTACTATAATGGCCGCGCAGTCGCCGCTTAATGAATAGATTAGACTTCAAAACTCTACCTCCCGTAATGTTTAATGGCCTGGTCATTCCGTACAGTGCATCCGTAAAAGACCTAGGCCTATACGTCGATTCCACTCTCGATTGGCAAGCGCAAGTGAGTAATGTTAGGCAGAGGGTCACCGGAACTCTTAGAGCACTATACCGTTTCAAGAATTTCTTGCCTTCCAAGACCAAGACAATGCTTGTGCAGGCTTTAATATTTCCCATAATCGACTATGGTGATATGTGCTATTATGACCTGAATGCAGATCATCGATGCGTATGCGATCATAAGTACGACCGACTTCTCAATAACTGCATTCGATTCATTTACAATCTTCGTAAGTATGACCACGTCTCTACTTATCGTTCCGAACTTAGATGGTTACCAATTCGTCAGCGCAGGTGTTTGCGTGCTCTTACTACTCTCTAGTCTATTCTCAAGTCTCCTTCTCCTCCGACTTATCTCACCCCACACTTCCAATATATATCTGCTACTCATGAGAGAGATCTTCGTTCTTCTCATAATCTTCTTCTTTCTTGCCCCAGTCACACTACTGGGTTCGATAACTGTTCTTTTGTTGTGCAGTCTATTATTTAATGGAATACACTCCCTCCTGAAATCAGATTGTCCACCAACCGTTATACATTCAAAATGAAAGTTCGAGAGCTTCTTTTTGAGAGATTGAAGGAATCAGCACATCACTCTCATCCAATATTATAAGTATCTATGTAAGTATATGGTATTTTTGTGTATATGTAAGTATATTAATAAATATGTTTATGTATGTATTTGTAGAACTATATATGTATCTTGTATATATTCTATCCCTATTATATATGTAGGTATATTGTTTCACATTAGTTACATCTAAATAGTAAAATGCACCTACCACTGTTATCTCTGCACCACCTTAAGGTCGACAGGTAGAGAATGGCATATGGCATTATGTTCACCGATGTACACCATGTTTGTGCATAAATAATTAAATAAACAAAATACATGTTAAACTAGTAGCCACATATTCACCATTTCTGGCGTGTGAGACATAGCCATATTAAACTACGACATAGCTCTTATTTACCTATAACATATTTTCTTAAAACATTGTCATCTATTTGCGTTACTGGTTTCTGTATAAATGTGTCGATAAGTGCTATCATTTTTTGCAGAATATGTTGCACCATATGTTAAGTGGCTGAGAACATAATTGGAGCCTGATTCACCACCTCTGGTTTCTTATACAAGTATTTACCTACAAACAATAGGTAAGGCGAATAATTCTTATCAACGCAAACGTCTGTGCGTCCACTTATCTAAGGTTAAGAAGCTGACACAACGAACGCTTTGTGAAATTTCTTTCTTATCACAGCTTGGTTTTGACGTAAGAAGGTATTGTACCTAAATACGATTGTGAAACTTCTTCTTGTTATTCGTGGTTTAATTGTGTTTCTATTCTAAACACTAAAACATTGTTTTGTTCAGTGTGATCATTCACAAAATGGTTGATTCATCTGCAACCGACCGACACAAACATAATAATGTGAAAATCACTGCGGGATTCCCGGACGAAATAACGAGAACTAGCAATTACTCTCAGGAATTAATGGCCAAATAATCTTGTTTTAAATTAATGTTTGAGCTTTCCAAAATTGTGGGCTATTTAACTGCGGTTAAACTAATAATTTGATTCAGCTAAAACTATGGTAATGTTACCTAAGAACTATTTCATCATGCCAGCCTAGAGACGTCAACAGCTGGACATAGGCCTCCCCCAAGGTTCTCCACACAGAGCGATTTTGAGCATCCAACCGCTTCCCGCGATCTTAACCAGAGCGTCGGTCCACCTTGCGGCCTACCCCTGCTTCGTCGTTCGGTACGTGGTCGCCACACCAGAACCCTGCCCATTGCCACTTCAGCCTGGCTATTCGGAGATCTATGTCGGTGACTTTGGTTCTTCTGCGGATCTCCTCATTTCAGATTCGATCTCGCAGGGAAACTCCGAGCATAGCTCTCACCATCGCTCTCTGAGTGACGCTGAGCTTTCGGATAAGACCCAAGAACTATTTATTGTTTTTTTTTTATAAATGTCCTAATCATTATGATCTCATCTTCCTAGCAGTAGCAACCTGGAGTCCGCTTACTAGTCTAACCAGCTTTGACTGAATATTAGCTTTCCCTCAGAGTGACTGCCTGTCCAAAGGGATGCCATGTTTGTCAGTTTATTCAGAGGTAGTGAATGCCTATAACGACTGTCAAAGATCTTCATGACAGCCGGGACCGTAGGCTTAACGTGCTCTCCGAGGCACAGGACAAGCGATAATTAACTACTCAGTACGCACATAACCCCGAAAAGTCAGTGGTGCGCGCCGTGAATTCGAACCCGATACACTCTGCATGACAGTCTGTTAGTATCTGCACTACGCTATCGCTGATGTTCTATCCGATATACCTATACAGACCAGAACCTAACAAATAACCTCTTCTCCGCGAGTAGCAATTTCAAGGCGAAATATTAAGTACTAGATTACGCCAGCAGCTACCCCTGCATTTTTTTTAAATTTACCCGTTTTGGCGGATCCCGTGGGAATTTCGGGAAATCCCTTCTTAGTGCACCCCTACGGTCCCCAAGGAACATACATGCCAAATTTCAGCTTCCTGCGCCCAATAGTTTCGGCTGTAGCGTGTCTGTCAGTCAGTCAGTAACGCAAGGATTTTATATATTAATCTTAATATATAAAATTTAAGTATTATTTAAAATATCCAGAATAATATTTTTAGAGAAAGCATATTTTCAAATTATAATGTTATCGAGCGAAAATCTTTTAATCATGTATCTGATTTATGAGTAAACCATCCTCCTGACCTCTTATATAAATAATATACTTATGTTTCACTTTTGTCTTACTGCTTCAAAATCGGTAAGCAAATTATATGGCATTCGAAGTAGCGCCTTAACTAGAAGCATTGAACACAGAGAGTGGGTTTCTTTTCTAAAGCAGACACCCACTAATAGTCCATTGAAAAGTTACATATGGGGTTGCATTTATCAGAGGACGCAATTTTTATTTTTTTTATTTTTTTATTTATTAGCTTTATACACTTAACGTATATAGGTGGACTTAATGCCTTAGGCATTTTCTGCCAGTCTACCTTAGAGTGGTGCAGAGATTAATAGTAGGTGTACCTATTCTAAAAAGGAGGAAGATGGCGCTGGTGGCCTTGTTCACTTCGACTCCGTATTTACAAAGTAATTAAAAATAGTAAACTCAACTATTCAAACAATTAATCCAGTGTAAACTGTTATAGAAACTCTGATAGGTAACTATCAAACATTGTTGGTGTTAAAAAAGAGCAGTGTATTCCGAAGAAAAACGCGTAGCAAAATTTTCAATCTAACAGTGATATAATCTGGTGAAAAACACATTAAACGTGTTAAGAAACAACAAAAAAGGACCTATTAAACAAATAAACTGTAATACAACGAACATTAGACTATAACAAATTGGGAAAAGTGACCAAAAGTGATAAAAAGACTAATACAAAGAGTGATAAAACCAAAACTAAGGTGAAAATAAATAAGTGAAACAAATAGATTTGCAAACTTTACTCAAATACCCTAACTGAGTAAATGATAATCGTCATTTAAGACACACAACAACTGGAGTGAACGTATTACTTACCTATTTCATCGTACCTAAATAAGTGGTCGACGGCTCTGTTCGCACTATACCGACCACTTCTAGCGTGGTGTCGAGATCGATCCTGACTCAAACAAAGTACTTTTTGAGAATTCTCAAATACATATTATCACGAACTTTGGTGTACATGTGATTGTCCTTAGTTAGTGGAGTTTGTTTTTGGAGACTTAGTTTTTTTTTCTTTCTTTCTTTTTTTTAAATTATTATTATACATATCATAATACACTAAACATGATGGAATACCATGATAACATTACAAGAAGACGTCAACAAATCACCAAAACTAAGTCGCATGAAAGTCTTCTATACAACAGTTCCCTGGACAGTCCTATGTCCCAAGACCATTCTACAAAAAGTCTGGATTTAACAGAACATTCTCACTTAAACATAATAGAAGATCTGAAAGCAGAGATTATGAGTCTGAAATCTTCATTATTGTCGACACAAGACGAACTGGAAAACGTTATTTTGGAAAAAAACGATTTACAGAAACACATAAGTCAACTCAGCCAAGAAATCGAATTATTAAAAAAGCTATGTAAGAGTCCACTGTCATCGATAAGAAAGACGAGAGCGAAACGTAACAGTCGACGTCGATTAACCGATAGCTTTACGAATTTTACATTGAACAACTCTGAAACTATAATATCACCTCCTCCTGCGAGCAACCAGGCGTCACCTTTGCAACCGGAAGAGCCCAATGTCACGCTGGGACCTAAGAATGCCTCAAGAAAACAAAAACTTACTCCTGAAATAATGATGAAGAAAACAAAACAACAGGTAAATAATTGCACCTCTACCAAGCATAACGGGCAAAACTTACTAAAAAATGACGCAGTAAAATGTCGTAAACGTCTTTGTATTATTAGTAGTAATAATGTTAACAATATAACGAAAACAGCGATGAATCTCTTTAAAAAATTTGATATATGTCATTACTGCATACCGGAAGGGGGTATAAAACAGCTACTTTCCAATATAATTGCAAAAGTAAAGTGTTTTAACATGAACGACCATTGCATTGTTTATATAGGAAAAAGTGATTTTGAAACTTCAAAAAATTATAAAAGTTTAATAGAGTACATAAAATCTCAATTGAGCCTAATAACACATACCAATGTCAACATATGTGTACCTAATTTCAAACTAAATAATTATGCATCTCTTTTTAATAGAAGAATTGAAGCTTTCAATGCCCTTTTACACGAGGATGTCATTCTTAACGAATATGCTTATACTTTTGATTCAAATAAATGTATTGACTACACTTATGAAATGTTTGTGAAGACCACTGGCTCAATTAACAATATAGGAATTAGGAAGGTATTCGAAGAGTTACAAGTATTGATACAACAAATAGATGAGAGTCAACAAAATAATAATGAGTGGTATTCGGGACAATTTTACCAATATAAACGCGGCACCATACCGTACTATTTTAAAAGCAAGAAAATAGAAGCTAAGGCTAAAGGTAACGTCACTACTTTTAACTCTTCGAAAGCGAGACGTGGCACTATTCCGTACTATTTTAGTAAGGTAGAACAAAAAAAAGAGTCGAACTTTTTTCGTAAGTAAGAATTCCTCACATAGGAGCAGCCGTCAAAGTAATAATATAGATATATTGTACCAAAATGTTAGAGGCATACGGACAAAGTTAAATGATTTTAGAAATAATATAGAAGCATCGAACTATGATTTATATACTGTTACGGAATCTGGTTGTAACGAGTCCATTCAGGATGCTGAAATCGTTCCACCGAGTTATAAAATAATACGCTGTGATAGAGCGGATGGCCGAAAACAGGGCGGTACATTTCTAGTGGCCACCCAAAGGTTCGAGCTAAGGCAAGTACATGTACCGGACGTTTCGATAGACACTTGCATTTTTGAAATGGTTTGTGCAACAGTTCACTTAAAACATAGATTTTTATTTTTGGCTTGTGTAATTTATATACCGCCAAGTAGCTCAGAAAATGAGTATATGCTTTTTATTTTATTTTTTTATTTTATTTTATTTTATTTGGGAAAACAAACAGTTACACAATTTTCTTAATCTAAGGTTATAACATGACAATATCTGTAATTGTGTAGCTCACAACGTTATCCACATGTTGTTTATAATAATATTAGGTTATGAACTGAAGTGATTAGCGAGTTAAAACGATTGTCATAAAATAAAGTTAAAACTTAAACTGTCGTAGGAATTTACTTGATTTACAATTTATAATATCATTTAGCAAATATCTACTCTTATTCATAAACTTTCTGTAACAGTGAGTGTCTGAATTTACTACGTGACAATGTAAATATATCAAAATCTATAAAATGTGAATTATAATTACTGACAATACGACTAGGGCATGAATATCGGAATATCGAATATCGAAAATATCGGAATATCGGACAAAATATTGTGCCAGAAAATATCGATATAAGATTAGTAAATACCGGGATTTTCGATATTTACGACATTGCTTCAAATAATCATTACCAATGAATTTCATTTATATTACTTCTTCAAAATCAGTCATTCGAAGCGCGCTATTACCCGTCCATGCGAATGTATTAAGAACAATCTATACTTATAATAAAACTGTAGAGAGGTCAATTCTGTACATTGAATTTATATTCAAAATTAATATTGGAGGATGAATGGTCATCGATACTGATGCCAAAAATGCAATCAGTAAATTTTTTGTCTGTCTGTCTGTCTGTCCGTCTGTCTGTCTGTCTGTCTGTGTATGTGCACGCATGGGTCAAAAACTACTGAAGGGATTTTAACCAAACTTGGTACGATTGTAGTCCATACTCCTGGGCAGGTTATAGGCTATATAACATAACGCTAAGACATATAGGAGCTGAGCAGTGACGATAAATTTGAAGCAAGTCGGATGAAAATGCGCTTTCGAGCTCTTATCCTCGCATACGTTGATCATTCATCAAAAGTATGTATTACAAAGATGATGGTCTTTAAAAGATCTACAAAAAAGTCCTAGATAGTATATATCTATCTTTTATAAATTAGCCACAATAACGGGTTTAATCGTTAGGCATTTCTTCAAAGTGTATTAAATACATCAATATATTGTATTTCACATAGATATATCTTTATCAAACCCCATATTCAAAAAGTACACTTTAATATGTATTTTATATAAAAAAAAAATAGAAATCGGTTTATAAAGACACAAGATATATGAATTGATGAATGAATTAAAACTTCCAAATCTCGCGGCGCCAGTATGGGTACGGCTATACGGTTGATTTTTGTTTAACGCGCGAAACGGCCGTCTATACATATATAATAAATCTGTAAGTGATCCATGTCCGTTTTTAAGGGGTCTACATTAAAGAAGAAAAGGCAAAAATGTAATTATTAAATTTTTTGTCTGCCTGTGCACGCTAATCTCAGAAACGGCTAATAGAAATGGAATGCGGTGTTCACTGATGTATTGTAGTAAGCCCCACTTAACATTTGATGTTTGTTTTATACGAATCGGTTCATATATAAAAGTTGTGTCAAAGTAAACATTACGATGCATTTGTTCGGTTAAAATTTGTTCTATAAAAGTAACTCTTTAGTTGAATTGGTTGAAACTTAATATATTATGATCAGTCAAATGTAAAATTATGAGGGTTGAAAGACTATAAATAGGATATTTTCGAACATTTGGTCTTCTAATTTAAATTGAGCTTAAATCTCTATGATTAATTATATTAAATAGGGTTCAGCTTAGGCTGGTCGTATTCGCACATGTATACCTATGTAAACAGGTTGAAGAGCGAGTCATTTTATTTTACTGGATGGGGCTATAGATGCTGGAGGGAAAAATTCCGAATCATTCCCGTCGAATACTTCGGAATTATTCCGAAATATTCCGAAACTTTGGGAATATTTCAACTGTTAAAAAAAACCAGCACCTTACTAAGTATTTCGCGCTTGGAAGTTGTTAATTATATTATCTTTGTTTGCTTGCAAGGTTTACCTTTATTTGTTTTTATTGACTGGGCTATTACACGCGTTAGGTAGGTAGGTAATGATTAATACCTACCTATGCGACCCGCGAATACTCGCGATGCGTACAGAACTACATACAAACTAACCAAAAACATAGGTAGGTAACCCTTTTTCAAAAAACAAAACAAATATGCTAGGCCTGGTTTTTTATTCCACAACTAACATTTATAAAAATAGCATTCGATTTCGAAATAGGCAGGTACCTACCTAAACACAAAAGTATAAAAATCCTGTTAATCGCAGGCTAACATAATTATCTACCTATAAAAACATCCAACATATACTTATTCAATCCCATTTATAATAAAAACCCACCACACCACACACAAACACGTTTATTCCCATTGAATTATTCGGGCGAAATATTCGGCGGAAACATTCGATTGCGGGGTACGAATCTTTCTCGCGGGGGGGAAAACTTCTCCAGGGAGCATCTCCCCTCTTACCGCACCCCGCACCGCCATCGCCTGCACGCACGACTCGTGGCAGTCGAGACGGGCGCGCGCGGCGCGGCGTCAGCGCGGTGGCACCGGCCGGCGTACAGAGGGTCTAGTACAATTTTGCACTCGATCGTCACGGTGGACGATAGCCTAGTCGACGGGAACAATTTCCATACATTTTGTAAAAGCGCCCCTAACGGAGAGTAGCGATCGATAGAGACCGCTAGGGAGCGCATTTAGAAAATGTATGGAAATTGTTCCCGTCGACTAAGCTATCGTCCACCGTGACGATCGAGTGCAAACTCGTACTAGACCCTCAGAGGGGGCGGCGGCGATCGACGATCGATGCAAAATACGATTTTTCAGCAAAATAAAATAAAAATATTAATTAAATTCGTTTTGAATAATTCTGATTTAAAGAAACTTTCCCAGAAGTATTCCGGAATTATTCCGAATTTTTCAGAAGTTTTGCAACTATAGATGGGGCTAAACACTGGGATGGCATTGTCTGAAGCAAGTATAAGTTAAAGTCCTCATCGATGACACCATGGGTTTGAGATGCTGCATAGTTATGGCATAATTAATATGAAGACAAATTGGCCGAGGACATTTTTAGGTTCCCACAACAATCTAATAAACCATTGCTTGACAGCAGATAGTTATATCTATCCTATTACTCAATATGAACGACCACGACGACCGATACGAACCATCTTTTGCTGGTGTAAAAATGATCTCTCGAGACTTACTGAAGAAGAACGTTTATAATTATGATCGTGTGTGTCGTAGCGTGAATAGTGATTTGAGAAAAATACTATTTGTAGATGCTCCGGGTGGAACGGCAAGACTTTGCCTACCAAGGTGCTTAGGTGATTTCGTCAAAGGAACGAAGCTAAAGTAAGATTGTTCGAATGCAAAATGACGAACCCATGGGCGGTATAACAGTACTTCTTCGTAGCGATTTTCCTTAGGCTCTGTCTGTTATACGAGTACCACCACACAATATGAGACAAGAGCTGATGAAATTATAGCCTGTCTAAAGAGTTCATAACTATGGGATTGTATTATCGCTATGCATTTTGACATTAAATATGCGAGCATGATTATGAGGCAACGAACATGCACAGGAATTCTCTGATCTTTTACTCGCGATTCTTCGCGGTGTGGACTTGCACGAACAAGTGAAAGTCATTTGATCTATTTTTAGGACATCTACACTATTCAATATAGGTATTATATGCAACTTAAAACATTTTGGGTATCAATTCTGTAGCCCAATGAAAATACAAATTCCGCGCGAACGGAGTCGCGGGCACAGCTAGTAAATAATAATAAGACTGTGGTATTGCGGTGAGTTCTTCTAGCGCGCCAAATATGGCAATATTGCGAGTATTCGTCGATACTATTTTACCATTATCTACCGATATTGATCCGTAACTAGTAGGTACTTTTTGTTATATAGTTTTATTTCATTCCATGCTAGACATGCCTTCTTGATTTACCTTATCATGTCAGCCTAGAGACGTCCACTGCTGGACACTTAGGCCTCCCCCGAGGTTCTCCACACAGACCGATTTTGAGCCGCCCGCATCCAACCGCTTCCCGCGATCTTAACCAGATCGTCGGTTCACCTTGCGGGAGGCCTACCCCTGCTGCGTCGACCGGTACGTGGTCGCCACTCCAGAACTCGCCTGCACCAACGGCCATCGGTTCTTCGCGCTATGTGCCCTTCCCATTGCCACTTCAGCCTGGCTATTCGGAGAGCTATGTCGGTGACTTTGGTTCTCCTGCGGATCTCCTCATTTCTGATTCAATCTCGCAGGGAAACTCCGAGCATAGCTCTCTCCATCGCCCTCTGAGTGGCCCTGAGTTTTCGGATGAAGCCTATCGTTAGCGACCACGTCTCAGCGCCGTAGATCATTACTGGCAACACACACTGGTCAAAGACTTTCGTCTTGAGACACTACAGGATATCGGAAGTGAAGATATGCCGTAACTTCTCGAACGCCGCCTAACCGAATTGGATTCGACGAATGACCTCTTTCTCGAAGTTTGGACCTACCCAATTGGATCATTTGTCCCAGGTAGACGTACTTGACGACAACTTCGAGTGTGGAGTTCCCAACCTGGATAGGAGTAGGTACGACATGGACGTTAGACATGATTTTTGTCTTGTCCATGTTCATCTTAAGACCTACTTGTTGCGAGACTCTACAGAGGCCATCTAGCATTGTGCTAAGGTCTTCCATGGTCTGATGGTCTCAGCCATGACTACGATATCATCAACAAATCGAAGGTGAGTGGTGTACTCGCCGTTGATGTTGATTCCGAATCCTTCCCAGTCCAGAAGCTTGAAAACGTCTTCCAGCGCAGCGGTGAAGAATTTCGGAGATATAATATCTCCTGCCTCACCCCTCGCTGTAGCCGAATAGGTTTTGTGCTCTGGTCCTAGAAGCGGACTGACATGGTGGCGTTTTGGTACAAACACTTCAGCACTTCGACATATCGATAGTCAATTTGGCACCGTTGGAGAGACTGCAGCACTACCCAAGTTTCGATCGAATCAAAGGCTTTCTCATAGTCCACAAACGCCAAGCATAGAGGCTGGTTATACTCCTCGGACTTCTATTTAGCCTGCCGCAGTGTATGTATATGGAATCCGGCTTGTTCGGGAGGCTGGAAGTCGTCTAGCTTGCTCTCGAGACGATTCGTGATGACCCTAGAAAACAACTTATAGACGTGACTCAGAAGTGAGATGGGTCTGTAGTTCTTCAAAAGAGTTTTGTCGCCCTTCTTGAAGAAAAGCACCACCACACTTCTGTGCCATGCTTGTGGCGTTTTGCCCTCGACTATGGCGGATATGAATAGCTTCCGAAGCATTTCCACAACAGGTGTGCCGCCAGCTTTCAGAAGCTCTGTAGTTATTCCGTCATCACCCGGTGTCTTATTGTCTTTTAGTTGTTCTAGGGCTACACTAGTCTCGTGCATGCTAACGTCCGGGATATCTTCGGTATGGTGTCGGGTCAATCCAGCTCTAGGGTCAGTGGTTGGAGTAGTAACAGGTGTTCGTGTAGTCGTAATAGTAATTTACTTATTTGATCTCAATATTTTTTTAAATTTACTTTAGAGACCTTTTTCCACATTTTTCATCGCTTTTGATTCGTCTGATTTCTAGTATCGAGAATATCAAAAATATCGAATTCCGGAATTATAAAATGTTCAATATCGAAAATACCGATATTGAGAAAGTGGGCCGATATTGCGACCCCTAAATACGACGTAGAGGTGCACGAACTCCAGCGTTAGTATGGGTGTAATAAGTAGCAAACAAGGGGCGCGCGCGCACCTCACGTCTGATGACAGTCCTAGGAACAATATAAAACAGTTTATTTGTTAGTTCTGGGCAGTCGAATCTGTTGTTACACAAGTCATACAAAAACATTGCTTCAAGAAAAAGACGTCTCGATTCTAAATTAGGAAGGATACTTTTTCTGTTAGTGGAATTGGTGGTACTAGTATTTCTACTCAAGTTATTATTATGGCGGCAACGATACTGCATTGTCTTGAGGAATTTAGATTGTACTCTCTCCAAGCTATCTTTGTATTTTTGGTAGAGCGGATTCCATATTAGCACAGCGTATTCCAATTGAGATCTTACTAATGCTTTGTATAGATGTACGTAAGTATCGGTATGCTTGAAATCTATAGCTGATCTCATGACAAAACCATACATGCGATAAGCATTATTAATAATTTTATCGATGTGTTGATCAAAGTGGAGTTTAGCATCTAATAATACCCCAAGGTCTTTAACGGTAGTTACCTTGCTCAAGGCCGTATCGGTCAATGTATATGTGTAATTAACACATTTTCTATTTTTCGTATATGAGATTGTCACACACTTAGACAAGCTTAATTGTAATTTATTATCATTGCAATAGTTAGAAAATCGGTACAAGTCTTCTTGTAATAAATTACAATCAGTATTTTTATATATTGATCTGTAGATTTTAAGGTCATCCGCGTACATTAAAAAATTAGAATACTTAAAACAAGTTGAAATATCATTGATAAATATAATAAAGAGCAAAGGACCCAGGATAGAGCCCTGGGGCACACCGGAGGTTACTTTTACTTGATATGACTCATGACCTTTGATCACCACTCTCTGAGTTCTGTTAACCACATAGGAAGCAAACCAACGCAACAGGTCCCCACGAATACCATTGTATGCTAGCTTATTCAGCAGCAGTTCATGGTCCACCTTATCAAAGGCCTTACGAAAGTCTGTGTAAACGGTATCAACCTGCACCTGTTTATCCATATTAATAAATAAATAATCCGTGAAACTCAGTAAGTTAGTGATGGTAGATCTCCTTTGAACGAAGCCATGCTGTTGATTTATTATAACATTATGAAGGGTTGGATATATCGCTCCGTGCACAAGTCTCTCGAAGACCTTCGATAAGGCGGACAGAATAGAAATAGGCCGATAATTTTCTATGTCATCTTTCGAACCTCCTTTATGCACTGGTGTTATGTTGGCCCTTTTCCATACTTCAGGAAATACGCCTTCAATAATGCATTTATTGTATATAATATGCAGAGGGACACATATAATGTTTGCTGTCTTTTTTATAAAATACGCTGGTAGACCATCTGGACCTGGTCCTTTCGTTGCATCCAACGAGTGTAACGCATTTTTTACTTGATCTAAAGTAAAAGTAATGCTGTTGATAACAGCACTATTTTCTGCATAAGTTACGGGGGGCAACCAATTACTAATATTAAACGTTGAAGGCTCATAAACCGATTCAAAAAATTGGGAAAACAGGTTACATATGGTGCTGGGATCATTTGAACATCGTGCCCTGTAGTGTACACTGGCAGGTATACCTGCAGCACTAGCCTTACGGTTGGAAACATACGTCCACAAATATTTACAATTTTTCTTTAATTAATTTTCAGCGTTAGAAACATAATTTAAATAGCATTTTCTACATTCTGTATTAAATCTCCGCCTAAGAAACGAAAACTGCTCATAGTGTGAATTAGTACCGTACATCTTCCATTTTATCCAAGCTTTCTTTTTGTTTTTGAAAATATGGATCAGTGATTTAGAAAACCAAATGGGAAATTTTGTAGATTTCATGCGGGACATGGGAGTAAAGTTTTTAATAACGCCAAACAAAACACTATAGAAAGTATTCACGCAACTTTCAGCTGTTAAACATTTGAATATGGTAGCCCAGTTAATATTAGACAATTCTTCATTAATCTGTTCATAATCCGCTTTGTAGAAGTTAATTTTTTGCGATTTAGTATGTGATAGTGTTTTATTTAAGGTTTTATGCACAAAAGTGGAGCAGAACGGCGGGTGATGAGAATCGCTTGGAAGTAATATATCCAACGGATCATATGTGATACAGTCAGTGTTACTAATTAATAAATCTAGAATACGATTTTTACTGTTACTAATATTGTTAAATTGGGATGCATTTACAAGCGACATAAAATTGCATAAATGTTGACTAGCCATTGAGCTGCCGTTACAAAACAGCCCTGAATTAGTGTTGGTAGTATTAGGTACCCAGTTCACATCTGGCAGATTATAATCGCCAAATAAATAGAAAAATATAGGATTTATTTTATCTATAATACTAGATAATAGATTGAAATGATCTTGATAAATAGATTCAGCAGTTCTGGGCGGAATGTACGCTGCGCTAATGACGTGCTTTTCGTTATTCATGCATGGCAACTGTATAAGAACATGTTCAACATGGGGCGATGTAGGTAAGTCAGATTGTATAAGAGTGGAGTTAAGATTTTTAAGAACAGCTACAAGGACGCCACCCCCTTTTTTTTGTTAGAAGCAATACGATTGCGGTCACATCTATACACAGTGTAGCGGTCATCTATAAATTCATTATCATACACTTGTGGGGTGAGCCATGTCTCTACTAGTATAATGATGTCATAGCAGCTTGATAATATATTCATGTATAAAACATTTAGTTTGGTTCGTATACCTCTGCAGTTCTGATAATAGGTGGTTAACTTAGCCATTATTAATATATAAGCAAAATTCAAAAATGATTGTATAAGCAGTATTGGAAAGACATATTACGGAATCAAAAAACAAGGGATTATATTTGCTAGAATCTAGAATAAAATTGACACGAAGCAAAGGCAGCACGAACTTGTGTTTCAACATATCCGACTGAATACTGTTTACTAAAAGACAGTACACATAAATATGATAAATGGTTAGTATGGTCTTGTCACAAAATAACAGAAGAAAGTATAAGTATTTAAGTAACAATGAAATAATATAACCAGTCATGCGAATTACTTCAAAGTGAGGTGAACAGGTTTTTAAGACGTTTATGTTAATGGGAAAAATGTTTAAAAAAATAATTAATAATTGAAAAACGAATGAATTGCTTTTAAGTACGCTTACATGATGACGATGCGGCACTCGACTTAATTTTATATATGTCTTGATGTGTTCTAATGGCAATTGCTGTTGTGTTGTCATTCTCACGTACGAGTATGGTAGCGTGCTTGACCCACACGAACTTAAAATCATTTTTCTTGGCGGCTTCCCGGCACTCACGAAACAACTGTTTGTTTTTAAGCGTAAGATGCTCATTCATGTACACTGGTTGTGGTGTACCTGCGATGCCCAGGTGGTCGCTTTTTAGACCTTTGGCCAAGCGAAACGCGCTAAGAAGGTTGTCTCTCAATAAACGTGAGTTAAGCTTCACAATTATATTTTTAGGTCGCTTATTCTGTGCTTGTGCGTGTGGTACGCGATGTATAGAAATAATATCTTTCTGCGTTAATGAACAGTTTATTTTAGAGCTAATAGTCTCCATTAGAGTGACCAAGTTTTCCGATCGTTTTTCGGGTACATTGCACAGCTCTATAATATTACACTGCCTGGCCTGCTGTTCAAGCATGTCAATCTTCAACTCCAAACTAGATACCACATTATTCAACGCCTCTGTGTTATAACTCTGCTTGGCTATGGTATCAAATCTGTGCTTTAGATCGTCTTGTTGTTCAGACGCGTACTGCAGAGATGTTTGTAGGGTGGTAACGTCTTGCTGTAGAGTGATGTACTTATGGTCGAGATCCGTAAAATACTTTTCTAATTTTGCTTGCTCAGATTGTATTGAATGAATTTCCTTCTTTATTTCAACGGTGGTCTGGGTGACCATTGACAGGTTTGTTTGAATATTTTTTATATTTTCTGTTATCTGTGACGTCATACGGTCAAAATAACCTTTAAGGTCGTCAAATTTTTTGTTCATTTCCACAGAAAGTGCCTTTATGGAATTGGTTATATCACATTCCGGTTGTTTTCGCTTTCTTTGCGTTATGTTTTCATCAGAGCCCGCAACGGATGATAAATTCGGTGATGCTTTTGTTTAGAATAATAGAAAATTTGTGTATTAGATATAAGAAACTTGTAGTTATAGGCGATTTTAATCTATATTCATGTTCAGTAAATGTAAATAATTATTATGAATATTTGTTATCGTATTGCGAGTTCACTCAAAGCAACAAAGTATCGAATTGTTTAGATCGCCAGTTGGATTTGGTATTGAATACGAAATTTCCTGGGGGAGTATCAGTAATATTGGCAGAGGATACATTAGTGCCCGTGGATCCACATCATCCGCCGCTGGCGGTGAGTATTTGTCTTTCGATGGAGAGCGGAGCTGAATATCTCCGCGAACCGCGTACTGCTGGTATGAAGACATATAACATACGGCCGCAGTGGAACTTTTATAAGGCGGATTATCAGTCTATGTATGCGATGTTAGCCTCCACAGATTGGGGTCCACTGTATGAAATTGACGATTTAGAGGAGATCATAAGTTTCTTTTACACCACTTTCAACTTCATTATAGATGCATGTGTACCAAGGAAGAAGGGGTCGGTTATGGAGAATAGACGTTACTGTTACCAAGAGTGGTATACGAGTGACAATCAGAGACATAAAAAATAAAGCTAAACTACATAAGAAGTATAAACAAACTAAATTAAGTAATGATTATGAAAAATATTCTAAATCTAGAGCAAATGTAAAAAAAGAGATAGCTACTGCTCATAATCGATATTTAAAAAAAATAGAAAATAAATTTACAAAGGACCCCAAGTCATTTTGGCAGTATATCAGATCGCAGAGAAGTGCTACAAGAAAACAAAACATGACAGAGGACGGCAAGCAACTAACAGATGAAGAATGCTCTACGCGATTCGCAGATTATCTTAAATCTGTGTATAACAGCGAAGCACCGAAGTTGGATGCGCAAGCAGCTGCTGGCGCAGGCGCTAGTACAAGTAGTGCACGCGTACAACTTGACAGTTTGAGTTTAAAGGAGGTGGCAGAAGCGCTTGCATCCTTAAAACCTAAACGTTCGGCGGGACCAGACGGAATCCCATCATTCCTCTTCAGAGATTGTAGCAGAGTATTGATTGAACCATTTCATTACATTTACAACGTATGTTTAAGAAAGGCGACGTACCCAGCTAGGTGGAAAACTACACGCGTTAAACCAATACAGAAAGCGAAAACAGGCCAAGATGTGAGTAATTATAGACCAGTGGCAGTGCTGTCAACACCAGCTAAGGTGTTTGAATCTGCTATCCAACGGAGTGTGTTGGCGCAAGTAACTTCACAGATTTCGGACGCACAGCATGGGTTCCGACCAGGCCGCAGCACTGCTACTAATCTACTTAATTTTATGGGACAAGTGGTACCCGCGGTGGATGCTGGAATACAGGTTGATACAGCATACCTTGATTTTAGGAAAGCATTCGACACCGTCGATAATGACGTTTTATTGCATAGATTCGCAGAAATAGGTTTTACTCCTCATCTATTATTTTTTTTTGTAGATTATATGAGAGATAGACAACAATACGTGGATTATAACGGTTATGAATCAGATCCGTATTACACCAGATCAGGTGTGAGTCAAGGCAGCAATTTGGGGCCGCTGAATTTCATTATAATGATAAATAGTTTGCCGGAAGTCATCAGAAATGGAACATGTTTACTATTTGCAGATGACCTTAAATTGCTGCTTGAGATTAAAGATGAGTCGGATTGTAAACGCATGCAGGACGATATTGACAAGATAGTTGAGTGGAGTAAGGTAAATAAACTGAATTTCAATGTGTCTAAGTGTACGGTAATGAGTTTTACGCGGGCTAGAAAATCAATACAATACTGTTACGAGCTGGGGTTCGTGATAAATTATATCCACTATGCCAGAAAAACTGCACTTTATTCACTAACACAATAACACTAGATACACACACTTAATTTTCACTTCACTAATAAACACACTATTCACACCACTAGACAACACTAAACACTTCCGACTTATTTCCTTCGCTTCTTGTTGATCGCTTTCCGTATTCAATTGAACTGTCCCCGGTCCGTTCGCTCCCGCTTTATTTATACTGGCCGGATAACATCACTAGCGCATTCTAGATACTTCCACAAAACTGTCGAATAATCGCAAACAGTCCGATGCTCGATACAGCAACGCCATCTAGTACAGAGTAGCTGAATTACCTTTAAACCACCGATACATTCAATTTCTTCTAGTACCCCCATTCACCGATAGATGGCGTAACACTGCCCCCCTCTTAAACGTGTTCGTCTCGAACATCGTGGACCCATAGTAACGAGCCAACCGGTCCTCAGGAACTATCTTGGGTGCACCTCGCGACCCCTTCTGGATTCGATAGGTGACATCGTTAATCCTGGTAATTATGCGATATCGCCCATCCCATCTGGCTTGTAACTTAGGTGATTTTCCTTTGCTTCGTACTGGGTTATGAAGCCACACCAATGATCCCTCATCGTAGCCTTTGTTGTTTGCCTTCCGGTCGTAGCGAGTCTTCATCTTCTCAGACATCTGTTGTCCTGACTCCCCTGGAGCTCCTACATTGTACACCTTCAATGCACCTCTGCTACGAGTGTGTGGCCTCATGACAGCCGCACAACTTGTGCATTTGCGGCACCAATTCTCGACGTCATCTCGACAGTGGAGCCAATAAAACCGCTCCCGGATCTTAGTAAGCGTCTTCTTAACTCCCATGTGACCTCCCGAAGCACCATTGTGATAGAGCTGCAAGACTTCCGGCACCTTAGTTTTAGGCACTACCATTTGCAAATGGCACTGGTTACCTCGAGCGTTTTCCCATTTGCGGCACAGAACTCCATCCTGGACAACCAAGCTTTCCCACTGTGCCCAATACCCTTTGGTGACAGGGCTCGTTGCTGCGATATCACTCCATTTGGGCCTAGGAGCGCCTGATTTCTTCCATTCGAGAATCGGCTGAACGTCCTTGTCTTCTTGCTGAGCACTCCGCAAAGCTTCTTTCCATCCATCGCTCAGATCCGTCTTCAACATTCTCACTAGCGCTGCCGGCTTCGCCTCCTGTCTTGCACAGTGTTTGCGTTGGTCGGGGTAAGCCCTACCTGTCAGAGCATCTGCGCTACGTTGGTCTTGCCGCCGGACAGGTACGTCAGGTGACCCCTTTGGTGGAGACAGGGTACCAACGTGCCGCTTACGCTTTGGGCAGCTCAAGCGGATATGGCCTCTTTCCCCGCAGTTGTAGCACCGTGGTGAAGAAACAACTTCCCTGATACGGTAAGTTCGATCCTCGTGACGCGCTGCTTCCACCTCCAGAGCGTAGGATAAGGCTGCCTTCAGGGACTTGAGGTGCCCAAGTCTTACCGCTGCTCTAACTTCCAGGTCACGGATCCCATCGGTAAATGTTTGTACGAGGTTCTCGTCAATCAGTGCAGGCGACGACTGGTATGCCTTCCTGACCAGTCTTTCCACCTCTAGAGCCCACTGCTGCAGAGTTTCTCCAGTGCGTTGTGTCCTGTCCTTCAGCTGAGCACGATACACATGTTCGAGGTGCGCGTCTCCGTACCTCACCTCCAACGCCTCCAGAAGCTTCTCGTAGGTGACGTCTTGCCCGAGTGCCTCCAACACCGTCAAGGCCTGATCACGAAGGCCCAAGGTTAGGGCGGTGAAGGCCTGTTCTTTGTCCCATCCATTCGCTCGCATAACGGCCTCAAACTGAACCTTGTATGCAAACCACGATGACGAGCCATCAAATGGTGGAACCTCGAGGACGCCACAGCTGCAGGTGTAACGTCGTAGGACCCTGAGCCTACACAATTTCTTCTCCAATTCGGCAATACGGGCCATGAGTTGATCATGTACACGCTTCTCAATGTCGCTGATACGGGCCTCGTGCTGCTGGAGTTCCTCCTTGACCGCCTTCAAGTCCTTCCCCACTGCGGCGCTGAGGTCCTTCATGAGCACCAGCTGTTCCTCCAGACGGTGGGCGTGATCCTCCTTGTCGCGCGGCAGCTGCTCCTCTAGGCGGCGCGCGTGCTCCTCTTGACGGCGAGCCTGCTCCTGTTGACGGCGGTCCTGCTCCTCCTTGTCGCGTCGTAGCTGTTCCTCCAGGCGGCGAGCCTGCTCCTCCTGACGGCGGGCCTGCTCCTCTTGACGGCGAGCCCGCTCCTCCTTGTTGCGCTGTAGCTGTTCCTCCAGGCGGCGCGCGTGCTCCTCTTGACGGCGAGCCCGCTCCTCCTTGTTGCGCTGTAGCTGTTCCTCCAGGCGGCGCGCGTGCTCCTCCTGACGGCGGTCCTGCTCCTCTTGACGGCGAGCCTGCTCCTCCTTGTCGCGCTGTAGCTGTTCCTCCATGCGGCGCGCGTGCTCCTCTTGACGGCGGGCCTGCTCTTGCATGAACGCCATCAGAGCCACGATGTCGGGCACCGCCACGGAGTGTGCGCTTGCAGGCTCCACTGCAGCCGCAGAGTCGCCTGGTCCACCAGACGATGGAGAAGGAACGTCTCCGAAGCGTCTCTGGTCCAGGCCTTGCTGGCGCTGGTTCCTAGTGCGCACTCCTTCAGTTTCTTCTTTCGGCATAAACGGCATAATTTATCCCACTTCTGACACCAATTTGTTACGAGCTGGGGTTCGTGATAAATTATATACACTATGCCAGAAAAACTGCACTTTATTCACTAATAAACACACTATTCACACCACTAGACAACACTAAACACTTCCGCCTTATTTCCTTCGCTTCTTGTTGATCGCTTTCCGTATTTAATTGAACTGTCCTCGGTCCGTTCGCTCCCGCTCTATTTATACTGGCCGGATAACATCACTAGCGCATTCTAGATACTTCCACAAAACTGTCCAATAATCGCGAACAGTCCGATGCTCGATACAGCAACGCCATCTAGTACAGAGTAGCTGAATTACCTTTAAACCACCGATACATTCAATCTCTTCTAGCACCCCCATTCACCGATAGATGGCGTAACAATACGAATACAAGATGGACACGGAGCCTATACAACGAGCCACACAAGTTCGCGACTTAGGGGTTTATCTTACACCGGAACTGACATTTCGCGAACATGTCACAAATATATGTAAAAGGGCGTACAAAAATGTAGGCTTTGTACTAAGACAGTCACGAGGGTTTACAAACATCACAGCTGTTAAAGTACTATATGATGCTCTAGTTGGGAGTCACCTAGAATATAGTGCAATAATATGGGGTCCACATGAGGCGAAATATATGATGATGTTGGAACGGGTGCAGAACAAATTCATCCGGCACCTTTATCACAGACTATATGGTGTATACCTTTTCTATCCCTTAATGTACCCTACTTTATTTGTCTTAGGTATGGTAGGGTACTCAGATCAGAGAAGTAATAGATATGTAAGGAACGATCGGCGCGTGCGAACGCAGTATGCTCTACGTCGCATACTCGCCGTCCCGCGCCCGTATGTCGCGATCAGTTGCAATTTGAATGCGCACCCGAAACTTAATCAATTTTCTTCAAAATGCCTAGCTGTGCAGTGGTTACGTGTCAAAATACGAGCAAAATTCAAACCTATGCGAGGAATGGAATCATATACCACATGTAACAACGACAATTTTACTATTAATTTGCATAAAACAAGATATTTCAAATAAAATATCTGCCTCTACAACGATAATGTACTAACACTATCCTTCGTCACAAAACTGCACTATAATTATTTCCATTGATGGTTTTGTACTGTGAACCTGTCAGGTTACACTTATTTAGAGCGCAATGGAATAAACACACATCGATACCGCTGACTATTGTAGACATTTGTAGTATCTGCCGCTGTGAGCGTTGGGTTGCATCGCTCGCCAAAGGAGCGAATTAGTGGTGTACCACGAGTAACCGCAATTTGCACAACATCGATATAAACATTGCAAAATAATAATGTGAGTTATAAACAATTATTTTATTTGCTTTTGAAGCGCTATTGTTTCGTAAGCAGATAATGATTACACTGGCGTTTGAAACAGTAAAGATGATTTTAATATAATGTTATAAGTAACCTAAACTAAATAAATACCTACATTTTACCGGCCAGTGATATGATAGCGTAGAACATGTACATATATTCTATTTTACGGAATTAATAAATATTTGATAACAGTGATGCGTGAATTTTATTTAGTTCTCCCTGTTACATTACACTGTATTTACTCATAGTAGGTATATTACAACATTTCAAAATATATACCTACCTAAATAAGTAGGATAACTTTATTTCGTTTCATATTGTTGTGTTGTTCTGTTTCTTTACTTCTGTGCTTTTATTTAATATAATAATTACAAATGACATGTACATTACATATATAAAATGATTAATTTAGTTACTTTTATTTATATACATTAAAGGAACATAATGATTATAATTAATTATGATAAACAAACAGACACTCATTTTTATATAATTATTATTAGACGTGCTCAGTACTTAAATGAAATGAAATAATACTATAGACAGCTGACACACGGCCATCTGATTTCAAACTCAGCAGTGCTTTATTAATTCTTATACAGGGTGTAAAAAGACCCTTAACGAAAACTGAAATCCCATGTTGTACCAATCACTACGAACATTTTTTACTTCGGCACCATACCTGGGAATTTACTGGTTCAGGAGATATTGAGGCTCAAAGTTAGTATGGAATTTTTCTAATTAGGTACAAAATCGGTGCATTTACCCCGCCAATATGTCCTTTAGATGCCGTATGACCTCATGAACATATAGGTATTTCGAGCATTGCACGCGCGCGCTTTTAATTGCGGTTTCAAAAATGTGAAAACTTAAAAAAAAAGTTCGTTTCCCAGGTATTATTTTTGGTTAGTATGACTTGGCATGATGTCCACAACGAATAGACTTCGGCTTGGTGATGGGTCTTGTGACACCCTGTATTATAATATTTTGGATGCATAGGGCTCCCACCAAGAACTTAGGGTCACAAGCCAACCTCACCTGAAAGTGGTGCACCGGCCGATGAACGGACGATGCTCTGGCAAATAAAACATCCCGATAAGCGGCAATAGGCTCGCTTACGTGGTATCAAAATATTGGCGAAAAGTGGGCGTTTAAAGTTCCTCTGCCTACCCCTTCAGGAAAACAGGCGTAAGTTTTTATATATATTACTAGCTACCACCCGCAGCTCCGCTGGCGTGGAATGTTAATAAAAATAGTCAATCCACGTAATAATCTATCTGTGTGCCAAATTTCATCCAAATCCGTTCAGCCGTTTTTGCGTGATTGAAATCCAAACATCTTAACATCCGTACTCTCACATTTATAATATTAGTAGGATAATATTTTAAAATAAAAACACATTATACATAAATTATACTCAAACACAAAAGAAGTCATTGAGCTCATCATAATTTTATTAAAATGTCCTAGACAGGCATTGAATCCACGATCTCAGGCTCAGCAGTCAGCGTCACTAACTAATAGCCTAACCATAGTGTAATAAAATCTAGATTAGATTAGATTTAGATTTTATTACACTATGGCCTAACTAGCCAGACAATAAATTTATACAAAAAAATATCAATGAGCTTTTATTATCGATATTTTATATCGATAGAGTCAACCCCTAGTGTAATCGTGTAAATGTTATTGCATTTATCAATGTGTGAGTAAAATGCTATCTTCTTCATGCGCACGTACGAGACATAGGCGATGTTTCTTGTTAAGCGTGAATTTACTTGTGTGAGTGGCGAATGGAAGCGCCGTTATAGTTATGTGCGTGTAAGAAGCGAAGCGTTTATAGAGCGCAGGTGTGTGGGTGTAAAAGAATAGGGTATTACACCATTTTTAAAAAGTGTCTCAAGATGATCCTATGACTTTAAGAAAGTAGTAGAAAAATTACAAAAAATATATTCAGTTGATAAGTAGTTTTTAAACAACTTTTAAATTTACATTTTAAATGTTCGCGGTTTATCAGACAAAAACGTTGGAAGCCATCTTGCTTACGTAACATATTAGTAAACAACGTATAATGCTTCCATTTTTGACAGTCACGTGGTTTAGTTGTTTAAAATTCTACTAGGTTTATGACGTCATTTGACGTTAATGACATTCGTCATGGCGGCTGCCGTTTTGCGTGATTAAATCACAGATACTAAGGCCCACTTGCACAACGGTTCTTAAATTGAATTAAGATGTATTTAACGAGAAAAAAACTATTAAACGCCACTAGCGTCTTGCACAACGAAAAATTTGTCGACTAATATGATTTAAGAACTGTCAAAATTAATTACCGAAAATCGGCTGTTTAGTGGCTAATTTTATTTAAAAATTGTCACACTGACGTTGGCAACTTGTCATATGCGACGAAAATTAACTATAATTATATTTATAACTGGTCCGGACGACGCATCAGGGGTAGGCCTCCCACAAGGTGGACCGACGATCTGGTGAAGAGGCTGAAATGATGATGATGATGATATAACTGATAACAATGTAGCTACTTGTGTTCTTGTTAACCCTAGAATCCTACACTATCTGGCGCACATATTATTCCTACACTGGGGTGCTGGAACACCCCATACTATAATGACTGTAATTCTAAAAATAAAAAAAACAATTAATAATAATACGTTTAATTATAAATAATCAGTAACTTGAGATCACAAATCAACCTTAAGTTAAACTTAGTTTGAGCACTTTGCACAAACTTGTACCTGATGCTCCACATAACATCTAAAAATATCAGTATTTAATTCATATAAGAGTATTGTTTTAATAAATAATCAAATTAAATAAGATATTACATACAAAGCCATCAATCGTAATAAATATAATAACTTACGATTTTACTACAATGGGGTACTGGCATACCCCACAGCACTTACATAGGCGACTACATGACGCAGCTGTCGTCACGGTATTGGCAAGAGGTTGACACCAAACTAAAATACTCTGACGCGTGAATTCGTGGACACTAAATAAATTGAGATATTTAGAAAACAAATCGGTGTGGGGTGCACCTGCACCCCATGTAGGGTTCTAGGGTTAATGCTCAAAAGTTTCTAGTTATTATTTGTCAATTGTCATTTCGTTGCTAGGCGACGACAATGCGTTTTGTTTTATGCTCAAAGTATATATAGTCTAAGGTTTTATGCGAAACCATACGCATAACATCGTTATAATCGTAACAAAAAGGCTTCATGCCATGAAACAAAACGTAGAAACTACTTTACCGACCTCATAAAATGTTTAACTAAATCTAAGCGTTGTTTTCGTTGTGCAAGAGGACGCTAAATACTTTTAACTTAAATTATTTTATGCTGTTAATTCTGTTCAACGAATTTAAATTAAGGAGTGACTTAAATCAAACGTTACGCAAGTGGCCCTAAAACGGAATTCTTTAAAATGGTTTTAAAATTCTATTTATTCATTTTATGAGCTGTAACTTAATATATTCCGTATGTTTTCTGGTAATACTATCTTAAATATACGTTATTATATTTTTTTTCACATGGGGTAAAATACCCTATTGGCGACACTGGTTCTCTAGGCCGGGGCATGCTGCGTCAAAGAGTGAACTCGCAACGTGTATATTATTTGTAACATCATATACGTAATTATAGTATGTTATTGGTATTATTTGTAAGATATATTTTGATGTGTAATTTGTTTTTTTTAGTTGTTTAAGTCTGTTTGTGTGTCTTTTAATCACTACACCACTATTGTATTAGGAGATTCACCTGTAAAAATAGTAGGTTATATAGTGAAATAAATAAATAAAAGGTTGAGTTTGACTTACCTATATTATATATATATATGTATATATATTTAATAGACATTATGGACACATAATAGATACAATTAAATCACAGTAATGATGCATATATACATATATATACCTACATACACATACATATTAAATGTACATATATAAATAAATATATACCAATACATAAAATATATAATTATAAATGTTACGATGGTTCTGCTAACTTAGCCAATAATAGCTGCTTTACCCTTCTCTTAAAACAATACTTATTAGTGGCCGTCCTGATTTCGAGAGGAAGGTCATTCCAGAGAAGAATAGCTTGGGTAGGAAAAGAAGAGTGGATGAAAGAAGATCTATGAGAAGGACAAAGAAGGAGAAGGTTATTAGATGAGCGAAGGTTTTTTTTAGGAATTTTATATTACAGATGTGTATGGGGTATACAGGTTGTTGATTATCATTTGCAAAACATTTAAAGGGCAAATATACTATTATAACTGAATATAAATACATGAACAAATAAGTCACTAAAAGTAAAAAAAATCCCCATCATACACTTTGAAAATTAACTCGGTGTATTGACCGCCGCCGCCGCTCAGCTGATCGCCATTACAGGCGCCTAACACACACAAGCATACATACAGTCATATTGTGCTCAATTCAACGGTTTATTCTGATTAACTATCTAAGTAACATTTAATAAAAATAGGGTCTCATATCATCGCACACTGTTTGAAATAATTTTAGGTTAATAAGTATACTGTGTATGTTGTAGTATTAAAATATTTTGCAACTGCAAATCAACAACCGTTATAGGTGCTAACGGTTTACAGTTACATATAATATTTTGATGCAACGTGTTATTTAGTTTTTGCCCGCCATATTTATTTGAAGCTAACAAGTTACCGTACTTGTAATTTAAATATAATTTCAATGTTTTATAATAACTTTCCTTGATCTAAATAAGGTAAATGTAAATTATAAATTATTTCATCCTTCCTTATTGCACTGACATCCCTACAGAGTTAAATTACGTTTAAATATTATTGAATTGCACAATGTTGATAAAAGGATACCGGTCTTCTTACTTTAGAGGTTCAGCATTGTGATTTATCTTATTTAACATACTTAACATAACTTCACGCCTTTTATCCCCGAAGGTGTAGGCAGAGGTGTATTACACACCCACGTTTCGCCAGTTATGTTTAGGTCCCAATGTAATAGGGGGCGAGCCTATTGTCATCTACTGGGCACATTATTGTCTTATTTATTTAACCAGAACTAAGACATAATACTACTGGGTAAGGGAATTTTTAGGTACAAGTAAATCGTTGATGTTTCGCCACGACAAAATTTGGAAAATAATATAATAGTTATAAAAATACCATATAGTTTAACAAGAATTTAATCTCATTAAATAATTTTAAAATCAAATAAGGTAATGAGTCAATAAAAAATCGCAGTAAATAGGGCTGTCTTAGGGGAGCCCAGGCACAGGACCCAGGCTGGAGCGGCGCAAAAGTGGTACAATTATCACGTCATGTCCAATACTCCATACCTTTCATAGGCACACAAAAGGTAACGGAATTCCATACTACTCTAGCATTCTAGCAAAAGAATATTATACATATGTAGATTTAGTGATGTGCCGGATCGTAAAAAATGTATATCCGCGGATACAGATTGAAATACGGATATTTAATTCTACCTAACCATAATTCCATCCTATCAATTGAAAATTAATGAGGTGAAAGATACCTACCAAAAGATCCGCGAGAAAAGTAATGGAAACGGTTACCGATCTTTCTTCTTCCTCAGATATCCGCGGATACGGATACGGATATCCGAAACATCACTAATTAGATTTAAGGACGAAACATTTAAATAAACAAGTACCTACTACCTACCTATTTTGTAAGTCACATGCAGACATATTAAGTACCTATAATTTAGGTATATTTCACTGCGTTAACACTCTGGTATATATAGGCCAGAGGCCAGGCTCTTGTAATTATGTCCCCGTAAATCTTCCACTCGGGTTTATGAAGAATTTTTGAGTCATCCCAGTTTACTGACCCGTTTTATACATATAGTGTTTGGTAAGCAATTCAAATTGATCTTTCTACTGTCTCAAGTAGTTGTTTATTGCATGCTGGTAGGTAAGGACTTTTAGAACACAAACAACATGTATTTACTAACTATGCGTTTACCAGTTCATAAATCTAGTAAACATTTTAACAGAAAAGTGTGACTGTGAGTAGGTAAATGTTATAGTTCTAGGTAACTACGAGATATGTTTTGTATTCTGGTTGAACACACTTGTTTATGGACTCATAAGCAGTGATGACGTTCTTGTTGTCCACGCAGTCACGCACCATGCGGAATGTTGATTTGGTTGATACTTAGACGATTGAACTAACCCAACATAATATACTGTCTACAAAAACACTGAAAATCTATATTTATAAGTACCTAAACATTAATTGCTGTTCGCCAAGCAAAATGCCGAAAATGTCTCGAACAATAAAATTTGAATATCTCGTCCGGCTCAATAATAAAATTAGGCTCGGTTAAGCAAAACGACATCGTGGTGTCGTTTTGACTTTGACTGTTTCGTTCGGGTTCATCGTGATGAACCCGAACGAAACAGTCGAGATGGTTATGGGTGATTTTAAATGACCACATTAGTCATTTGATAGGACGGTCATAGTCACTCTAACCAATGAATACAGATTTACATAGAAGCGCAGTTCTTAAGGATTTCGTGTGCCGATTCCAAGTGGGGACTGTCTGCAGCGTAGTTCGTAGTTGGCGCCGTTGGCGGCGCTGGCGTCGTTCTCCGTCTCTCTTGCTCTCGTAGTTAAGATACACAGGTGGAACGTTCGTCTCTCTTGCTCTCGTAGAGACAGCTGTCACAGCGCGACTGCCACGCCGCCAAGTGGCAATTTGGGTCACAGAAAGTTTTTCTCCAGAGCGCCCATAGGAAATGCGCCTCTATGTAGATATCTGAGCTCTTTGCTCTAACGTTACCCCATTGGTGTACTGGGACCCGGTCCTTGTCTCAGGACAAGGATCATTAGGCCATGTTGGAGTTCTTGGAGGGCTCTGAAAACTCCGATAGCAGAGTTGGTGTTTGTGACCACACGGAACTCACATATTATAATTATGAAAGAACTAGCTTTCGCCCGCGGCTTCGCCCGCATGATAGTGAAATAAAGAGTTGCCTTTGTACTTCCCCAGGCTTCAGACTATCCATATCAAATTTCATCTCAAACGGATCTGCACACTAGCCGTGTAGCATACATATAAACAGGTCCAAACTACTTACTGTAAAAGACAAAGTTCACCTACATTAAATACTGAAGGCAATAAATCTATCAATTTGATAACTACTCTACAATGAGCATTGTAAAAAACATTTTTTTTTAAGTTAAACTGTTTTATTACAATAAAAATTATGTAGTTAGAGGTTATGTACTAAAAGCTAAAAATTTATTCGGTAAGTCCTAGCTACCAGATCGCACTAATGTTCTCATCAATGTGGGGTATTGATCAGACAAATATGAAACAGTTGGGCAAGCGAAATTTCTATCATAATGTTTACTCTGGATATGCTACGCCCAAAACGATTTTTTTTAGTTAATTTTATTTTCAAGTTTTTGCTTTTGTTGTTAGTTGATACTTCTCATTATCTTTTCATAGTAATCCCTTTGCTACCAATCAGGCCCTGTCGTTCGATACCCATATTGAGGTATTTGTGGAATATAGGTAATTCGCCATTTTGTTGTGGCGGCCATCTTGAATTATTCATAGTGAGCTCTATTCTACCAATTGAACCCTTTCATTTGATACCCATATTGAGGTATTTGTGGAAAATATGTAATCCGCCATTTTGCAGCGACAGCCATCTTGGATTTTTCATAGTGAGCTATATACTACGAATCAAGCCCTTTCATTTGATACCCATATTGAACTGTTTGAGGAAAATAAGAAATCCACCATTTTGTCGCGGCGGCCATCTTGAATTTTTCATAGTGAGCTCTATTCTACGAAACAAGTCCTTTCATTTGATACCCATATTGAAGTATTTGTGGAAAATAAGTAATCCGCCATTTTGTGGCGGCGGCCATCTTGGATTTTTCATAGTGAGCTCTTTTCTACCAATCAAGCCCTTTCATTTGATACCCATATTGAGGTTGTTGTGAAGTAATATGTAATCTGCCATTTTGTATCGGCGGCCATCTTGAATATACAATCATTTAAATTCTTTTAAATCTTGATGACAATATGAGTGTATACCAAAAATCAGATCAATCTGTCATCAGGAAGGGGGTAAAATTCCAATTAATAGCTTTCAGAGCTCAGGATTTTTGCCGACTTAGTTGATACTTTTCCTTATATTATGGCAACATTATCCAAAAATGTTTTAAATTGTAGCCTATGTGTTATTCTGATGTATAAACTATATTACTGTAAAGTTTCATCCAAATCCGTTCAGTAGTTTTGGCGTGAAAGAGTAACAAACATCCATCTATACATACATCTTCACAAACTTTCACATTTATAATATTAGTAGGATAGGATAGGATGAAAAGTCGCTTGCTAATTTCAGTGAGAGTTAGCCGGTTCGACCGGGAAAGTACTAACTACCCCTTCGCAGAATACCGACGTAAAGTAAAAATATCTATACTGTTGAGCTGTAAGTTACAGAGTTATAGCGAGACTTGGCTTGTTGTAAGTAACAGATCGTCAAAGTTAAGCAAGGCTTGCACAGGTCGCCACTTGGATGGGTAACCACGTGTGGCATTTACATCTGAGCACTACCGTGCTTCGGAGGGCACGTAAAGCTGTCGGTCCCGGTTCTTGTCTCAGGATAAGAATCGTTAGTCCATGTCGTAGGCCTTCGGGCGGTCTGAAAACTCCAACAGCAGAGTTGGCCACACATCACACGAAAAATAAATAAATAACAGAGTTATTCGGTGAGTGAATGCCGGAGACTCATCCCCTTTTTCTAGGCCCTCAACCCACTACTTTTCTCATTCTTTTCCCCATCCAAGTCGACAACGTAGGTACTTATGACTCCTTTGGGTTTGCGAGTACCCACGCGCGGCATATTCGCTCACCATCAGTTTGTCACCTATGCTATTAAAATACCAAGTAACCAAAATATTTGTATGTTTACAGCGGGACTTGGACGAGTGCAACCGCAAGCTGATCGATATGAAGGAGCGCATCGCGACCATCAAGGATAACAACGAGCCCATGATCCTCCAGGAGGGACAGCGCATACGTGACGCCGCCGACCTCAAGCGGTGCCAGCGACGCAAGTGGTCGCAGCAGATACAGAAGGTAACGTCCTGAGCCGCTTATCCTCCCCGAGGGACGAAGGACCCACTTCTCTATATCTTAAAACATACATAGTAGGAATGTGTTCCAATCAGCCTGAAATAAACAGAAAATTCCACAGTTGCAGAACTTCCAGGTAAACAATGACATCAGGCCTATAACTATCCTGTTATTTTCAAATGTCGCAGACACAAAATGGCATACCAAAATAAGGAAATTTGATGGATAATTAGGTAGTTACGTAGTACCTTACTGCAATTATTTATATAGTAACATGTTGCCAGGGGCAAGTTAGAGCCCTCCTGCACCTGGAGCTATCGGTTCTTCCAGCTGTGTGCTCTGCCACTATTGTGCCTGGTATTGTGTCATTGATACAAACAACAAATTAGCAGATAGCAGATCAAGGGCTCTTGGGTCTTGGATCAAAACCGGGACAACACTAAGATAATGATTCTTTTTTAAAATCAAAGAAAATTTGCTTGTTGCATCATAATGTAGCTTTGATTATCGGTAACGGAACCTTGGGTAACATTAAACCCTTTCCCCCAGGACAACGCAGCAACTGCGCTGAAGCACATGAACGACAAGCACAAGCTGAGCGCGGAGGAGCGAGAGCAGGACGCAGCGACGCAGGAGTACGAGGCGCAAGTGAGACGGCAGCTGGACGAGCTGGTGAAGCACAAGGAGATGACCGACGCGCGGGCCAGGAAGCTCTACCAGAACGACCTCAAGGAACAGATCGCGTACAACAACTTGCTGAAGGTGAGGATCATTTAAGTCCTGCGTTAGCGTACAGGCGGTTCTTTAATGCCGGATCCAGTATTTCGGTTTGTTTTAGCTTTTTGATTCAACCTCGACCTTCACGACCAAAAACACCTGCTTTTAGGGGTTTGTGCACCTAAGCTGCTGTTCACTGCTGGAGCCGCAATCCAATTTTGGTCGCATTTGGTATTCTCTGAGTTTTTGTACGATTGCTGTTAAACCTTTAGGGTCTGACTTCAAAGATATCCTTCTTAGTTTTCTAGAAGGACCAAAATGAGTTTTTGTCACGACGTCAAAGGTAGCATTGTCATTATTTACCAGCTAGCTGACTATGATGGCAGTTTGCTGTGATCGTAATAGGTACCTAAATGAAATGCTCTCGTCATAAGCATAAAATAAAAGCTTATAAGGTACGAAAGTCGCATACGCATGACTGTTTGGGATAACCAGAATAACATTTCTAAAGTGAATAACAATTTATTAATATCGGTTAAGTAATTATACTATTAGCTACAAGGAAAATAACATTAACACAATGCATCTGTAAATTTGTAATGGTTTCGCCGACTCCGGTGTTTTGAGTAAGCCCTAACACCTCTAGAGTGCATTCTCATACGCACAGTCCAAACTGTTAGCTGCAGAAAGCAGAAATTTGGCATGTATGTTCCTTGGGGACCGTAGGAGTACACTCAGATGGCATTGCCCCAAATTTCCACAGGAGCGGGCAGAAACGGTTGATAGAAAATAATGGGCGAGCGTAGCTGCGTGTATCATAGTGATATAATTATAATGTTCTCTTGGACCGTGTGGGCAGGAGCGTGCGCGTGAGGAGAAGCTGCAACAGATGAAGAAGTGCGACATCGCTACCAGGGAGTTCGAACAGCAACTGTGCCACATGCTCAACCGGTCAGTCAACACACTACTTACCTGATATTGCTTGTTATTATTCTACTTACCTATAGTTCGTTTATTTTGCTGTGTATAAACTATTCACAAAGCCTATGGAACAAGCCGGCTTCAGGAGCGGTCACAATACATTCGATCGGGAATTGTCTATGAGGATTATTTTGGAAAACAGACTGAAAATCAGATGCCACTTTGGCAAGCCAAAGAAATTGCCGCGATAGGCAGCTTCTGTCTTTTTTTGTTGCCTATCAACATGACTCCATGCCGCCTGGTCTTAAGCAGTTATGAGTCTCATTGTAAAGGTCATCATATCAATAATTGGCATGAGAGCGCTCTCCCTGGTGGCCTGGAGAACAGCTTTTTCATGCCTCGCTTAATGCACATGGGATCATAGGCAGAAGGGAACACTTGGAGTTCCACATCTTTATTGTTCGGCAAAGATAGGAGGCATCGAATCATTTTATGTGAGACGGTGTCTGTGAAAGAGTGGCACCTTAGTCGAACCGTGTTGTTCTTCTTTATTGATTAATGAATAACGTTGTAGTAATGGGTACAGCATTGTTAACGTGGTGTTGCAGGCCATTCTTCAGCGACGAGCTGCACCCGTTCATGAAGAAGATGGCGTCGGGGCTGACGATGGCGCGCAAGTGTCCCTGCAGCCAGCCCGACTACTGCGCAGACCCTCCACCGACACAACAGACACAAGAGACACAACCGCCCGCGAACAAGAACTAGCGGAGTTTACCACCACTTTGTTTAACACAACTGTTGCGTTATTTTGATATTGTTATCTACTTACTTGGTTGCTTTTAATAAATGTATATTTATTATTTGTGCTACTTATTTTAGTAGTAGAGTGCATAGCATTGGATATGGCTAGTCCTTAAAATAGGCGGCAGTCGCTTTTTAGAAAAGTTATTATCCAATCAAATCAAATCCGGCTAGACCAGGAAGCAGACACTGGTCCGACGACCTAAAAAAATGGCTGGGGTGGGCTGGATGCTGAAGGCAGAGGATCGGTCATAGTGGCGCATGTTGGGAGAGGCCTATGTCCAGCAGTGGACTGCAATAGGCTGATTGATTGAGACTTGTGCGCGGACCTCGGTCTCCCAAGAGCCTTGGATGCAACCGGGATAACGCGAGGAAGATAAGGCTCTTAGTAACTAGGTAGTGCTCAAGCTACGAAAATTATCTCAGTACAAACACCCCAAACGAAAATCATCATCATCATCAGCTCTTTATACTGTCCCACTGCTGGGCACCGGCCTCTTCCTATTATAAGAAGGGTAAGGCCATAGTCCACCACGCTGGCCAAGTGCGGGTTGGCAGGCTTCACATGCCTTTCGAGAACATTATGGAGAACTCTCAGACATGTAGGTTTCCTCACGATGTTTTCCTTCACCGTTAAGCAAGCGATAATTAACAACTACGCACATAACTCCGAAAAGTCATCGGTGCGCGCCGTGGATTCGAACCCGTTCCCTCTGCGTAGCAGTCTGTCGGTCTCTCCACTAGGCTATCGCTGCTATGTAACCACAATCTAAAACGACGCTAATAAGATCTCGGTATTCTAGGAATAGAGGCGACAATTCTGCTGAACTGACCATTTATTGCAATAACAATATTAACTTCTTGTTATAACGGTATCACGCAGAGTCATTTTGTTTACTTGTAGTTCGTGTTGATAATACTCAGCTCATTAGATTTACCTAAACGGTAAAGGGAAAACCGCGGTCACTCTTAATGAACAAAACATAATAATTAGGACTTAAATAGTACCTGCCTAGTTACCTGCAGGATATTTAACAATTGAAACAACCAGTGGCACATTGAGGCGTTTAGTATGAAAAGTTAGTAAATATGGAAAACTTGACGTCCAGGGAAATACTAAAAAGTCGTTTAATTTTAGTGGATCGCCCCTTGGAAACAACCATAGTTAGGTAAATACCTAATATAATGTCATCAGCCTGATATAGTCCACTGGATATACCTACCTAGGCCCAGTGGCGTAGCTAGCTTGGGTGGCACCCGTGGCGGATTTTAGTGGTGTCACCCCATCGCAGGTGTATTTATTTATTTATTGCGGCTCATTGCCCTCTCCAAAGCATCTGAGTCCTCCCATGGCTTTTGAATGATTATCTTCGTAAATCCTACGATAACCAGGATCAAGCTAGCGACTCACAGCGCCTGTGAGCGAAATCTATGAAGCGCCTTTTTTGTTCTCCTGTTTCGACAATATTTTTTTAGGTATTAAACTGTTGACTGAAAATATTCCTCAGCTTTATTTCCTAATTAAGTAGAAAGAATTCACTTGCTATTAGCAATCACGACTAATAAGAAAAGAAGCCCAATTGTTAAAGAAAAGAAACAGTTAATTCGTCATCATCCTAAATCCTTTTTTAGTCAGATTTGATCTAACCCGATGTGATGTGACACACGTTGTGTATGGGTTCAGTCACAATTTTTTATTTTTGCGAGTGAGAAAGTTAATACTTGTTGTTTTGGTTTCCTCAGGTGAACAAAACAAAAACATTTGAAAATGGGGGTGTAAGGTTCACCTAAAAATACCAAATATCGGTGACGGGCAGCAACGTCACTGGTGCGAAAGCTACGCCTGACATATTTTGGGACTATGTGAAGTTCGCAGCGAGGCGTAGAATACCACTACCAGGCGTAGATACTAGACATCCTATGCACTTAGAGAGGGACACCAGCTATTCCAAGGCGGATCCGGATTCTTGGTATATAAAGTCTTCTCACTGGCAACGATATAATAGTTTCCAGTCTGTCGGCAAGAGTATGAACTTGAAAATTGTCACAGTATATGCACCTACTTTGATATACTCGAATGATGAAGTGGAGGAAATGTATTTTGACATTTCTAGAGTCTTACATAACACCTAAAAGGCCCACTTCAATGTTATCATGGAGAACTTCAACGCCAAAGTGGGAGTGCATATCTACCAATTGTAGTGGGATGGCACGGATTTGGTAGGAGAAGTTGACCACATCTGATGGTAATTCATCACTTCTAGGTCCAAAATTCTTGAAGTTCAGAGCATTTACAGTGATCTCTACATGTCGGCAGCGTACTGTCCTCATCTCTACTCGGAGGATACCCGAACTACCTTAACGGAACTTCACGGACGAGTTACCAGAATTCGGAGGCTTATTCCGTTTATCCACCCTAAAAAAGCCACCCTAAGGAGAATACTCGGAAACGCGTGTCCTTCTATCCACCCTGAACGGGGTGGATAACCGTAATTCATATAATATGTTTCTTCCGATTTTTTACCCCAAGTACAGTTGAATCAAATTATCTTTTAAGTTTTAATTTAATATTTATTGTTAAGCGAATAACATAAAATAGTCTTAAAATCTAAATTGTAGGTACATGGTACTATAAGATAGAAAGCCGAAGCGGGGCTGGTGGTTTTTTATAAATTTTGCAACATGTCCAGAAAATGACCAACGCTTATTTCATTATTGAGTAGACGTAGTTGCGTATCCTGGATAAATTCGTCCCTTTTAATGTATATTTGCAATCGTTTTCTAAATTTTTTTGCTGCAGCAGACGTATTAGCGAAGAACTGTGCGTTTTTTTGCACGCATTCCAAAAACTTAGCTAAATGTGGATGTTTGTCTTTAATTTCATGTGACATTGTTTTATGCCAGGTTTCTAATGAATTTGTAGTCCTATGAGACACCCCGAATGAATTCCAAACAGCCACAAACGTTTCGTCCTTGAGCCATGTTTTTTCAAAATATTTCACAAATGCCGCCATATTATTATCATCGTCTAATAAAAATGATTTCACAAACAACCAGCCTTCATTAATCAAGTTTGAAGGTAATAGTGGCAACCTTGCCGTAAGTAACACTAATCTTTTTGTATTTGGGTATTTATTGATACCTAGCTTATCTGCTCGTTTTTGAATGGACTTCACATAATGAAAGTAGCAGCCATGTAGCAATATATTTGGAAATACACTTTTTAATGCTCCCATTGTAGCTTTTTCGTAGTCGAGCGTGAATGTTGCGGGATTCCATGCAGGAATTTGTGATTTGATTAAATTAAATACCGTTAAATAAGTGCTTTTCTTTCTGTCACTCATAATTGCAAATGCCAAAGTTATTATATTTGTTGAAGTCGTGGTACTGTTCATATCAGCGTGTATACTGAAAACTTGGTTAAACGGTTTGGGGCATATTCTAAAAGTTGCATCGCCAAAGAAATTTTTGAGTTTACCCATTTGGTCTCTTGCGAAATTGTTACAGAATATCAAAATCCGAATATTGTCTATTTCATCTATGAAATCAGCTAATAAAAAGTTCTCGTATTTTTTCGGCACTACAACTTCGGCAACTTTTTTAAAATTAAGTTGTTTTAAACCCAATGCTGCATTTCTATGTTCATATAAAGTAGTTTTAATTTTTGAAAATTCAGGAACTTCATTTAGTAAGTCGACATCATCTTCATTAAGTGACGCTACCATGTTTTTATAGATTTTCGGCACCCGATCTAGTGAAGTGGTTACTTCGTTGATACATTGGTTTATATGCGAGTCAATTACATTTTTAGTGAAATCTTGTTTACATAACTGTATGTGTGGTTTTGTTTTCATCACAGTATTTTCCTGTAATAATAATGTTGGATGATGCTTAAACAAATAATTAAAAGTTAAAAAAGTTTACATTTGAAAAACAAGGCTATTAACAAAAAAAAAACATTTGACATTTACAATAAAGCAATTTAATTATAAATTTGCTAAAAATAAAATTAATAAATTTGACTGTGCATTTTCCACTACGTCATTAAAAAGTAAGTACATTATAGAAGTATCCTGTATATATTGAATCAATGTTTGTCGCTACAAGTTATTACGACACATTTTTTAGGAAAGTACGAGTATGTGCCGGACACAATAGACGATGATATGACTCAATGTGATAGCCAAGAATCATTGGATATGGCAGAAAGTCAAAGGTGGGATTCAATGGCAGTTAATATAGGCGATAAAGAAACCACGACTGAACGAGATACTCAAACGACTAGTTCCAGCTTCAGCTCGTCATCAACCCAAACTAATTTTACTGCTATTGACGAAGAAAAAAATACCTTAGCTAACAATGCTTTTGGGGCGTTAGTTGGGCACGAATTGGGTAATGTACCTTTATTTAAAAGAAAATATGTTATGTGCAAAATCCTACAACTATTGGATAATAATTAATTAATAATACTTTTATTTACCATTACAGTAATTGTCCCGACGCAGTGGTTTATTTTTCGTTTAGCACACAGCCAATAAGTTGTTTGATTTGCGTATGTTTTCTTAAAGTGATATTGATAACCATTATGTAAAGCTACTCGACCCTTACCCCTTGTCAATATTTTTATTTTTTCAATTAAAGACATTTTAAAGTTTAAATCAAGCTATGATTTATATTTAAGCACATACAATAATATAACTGGAATGGAAATTAATTGCAATGATATGTGTCATTAAAAGATACGTCTAGAATGACGTAATAGTCACATAGAATGTTAGATGAGTAAACAAAACTATTTTCAGCTCAAAGAAGAAGGTAAGTATGTACATCTAAAGTATTTTAATGTTCACGAAGTTTCTTGGACTGGGTTTGTGTATGTTTCTGTGTTAATTACTGTACTTAGGCAGGTGAGAAAAACGGAAGAAACATATTATATGAATTACGGTTATCCACCCCGTTCAGGGTGGATAGAAGGACACGTGTTTCCGAGTATCCTCCTTAGGGTGGCTATTTTAGGGTGGATAAACGGAATAAGCCAACGTGGAAAATCCCCTTTAGAAGTCGAAACAATGAGCAACTCCAATGTATAGGTACTTATTTAAATCTAGCCTCTTCTGGTGGAGTGGTGGATGAAACCCTTTTTAAGTGCTATCGACACGTCACTCTCTTGAGCAACGTATTTAAGCTGTTTTCCAGTGTCATCAATCACCACCAACCGTTTCGCGTCTCGCTTAACGAGTTTTAGACCTCCAAATAGACCGGTTCTCGAGGTTGAGGTGCCACCAAAGATGACATTCACATTACGGCAGATTATAGGTACATGAGACAGGAGAGTATAATCATCCCCTGTGCTTATAGGATTTATGGACCATGAAAAAGCCTTTGACTTTATTGCAACCTAGTCTATTCTGGAGTCCGTGTAACGGTACCGTTTGCTCAGTGGTATGTCGATTTTCTGCGTCGGGCAAAACTTGCGGTTGGGTAGAGACAATTTCGAGAAGGTTCGCAAAAGAAGACAACTTAACTGGGCAGCGTATAGGAAATCACGCCGCTTTTCGTCACGCTTACTGCAAAAACTTAAGACAGAGTGTGTTCTACCCGTGACTTACAGAACGTGGACACTGACGGTACGACTGGTCCACCAATTTGAGCTCGCTTAACAAGCTATGGAGAGGGCTACGCTCGGAGTTTCTCTGAAGAATCGAATTCGAAATGAAGTCATCTGTCAGAGAATCAAAGTAATCGACCCTAAAATCAAAATAAAATGGAATAAAACGAAGAAATTATTTGATAAGATATCAGTTGTGGACTGCGAAAGGATGAAGATGATGATATAATTATATTTATATTCTTTAACAATTGATGATTTTTGTACAAAATGGTATGGATTAAGAAAGTCAGCTATCTTAAATATAGTAGGTACCTACCTATGTATAAATTTAAATTGTGCTTAATATTTGCAATATTTCCCAACTGGTAGGGAACTTAACGTAATTTGGTAAAGAGCCTAGGTAATATAAAACTGGGGAACACAATTTTTTCAGACATATATAATAAAATAGAATGTCGAAATATAAAGACAAAAAGTGCTTCATAGGTTTCGCACACAGGCGCCGGCCGTCTTGAATCGGCGCGGCTCTGATACCTACTCACTTATTAAAATGAAATGAGGGCCCCTTTTCGTTCTGTATGTATGAACCCGATAAACTGAAAAACAACAAAACGGTCTTTTGTTCGCTTTCCACCAATAAATAATTACCTAGTGTGATTCCTGAGGAACGTTAAGGTGTAAGTATTATGCACGCGGACGGGACGAAGGCTTATATATTTACTAACTACTTACTAGAGGCTACTACAGCTATGACCAGCTATTTTATTTTAACTGAACCGTTTCTCCCCGATCCCGTGAGAATTTCTTAAAATCCGTTCTTAGTGCACCCCTGCGGTCCTCAAGGGACGTGCAAAATTTCAGCTTCTTGTCCCAAATAGTTTTAGCTGTGCATTTCTAACATTACACATTTGTGTAATGTGCCCGGGTGTCACCCTATAAATGGTGTCACCCGGGGCGGACCGGAATTGGCGAGTTGGCGACTGTCGTCAGTGGAGCACGTAGTTGACGCCGTTGGCGGCGCTGACGTCGTTCTCCGTCTCTCTTGCTCTCGTAGTTAAGATACACAGGAGGAACGTTCGTCTCTCTTGCACTCATAGAGACAGCTGTCAGTGCTGTCACGACTGCCACGCCGCCAAGCGGCAATTTGGGTCACAGAAAGTTTGTCTACAGAGCGCCCATAAGAAATGCGCCTCTATGTAAATATCTATGCCCTATGCCCTAGTGAAATCCCATCCACAAGTCAAGTGTGCAACTGTGCATAGTAGATAATGAATAGCTTTTATAACAGAAGAACCGCAACAGATGGGTCAGTGTGCTAATAGGTAGCTACACCTACCTACTTATTAGTACAAACTGTAGGAAGGAAAACTGTGACTAACTCTAACTTAATTAAAGCATTACGGATAAATTAGGAATTAACATTTTAATAGGCAATAATATAACTACAACATAATTAATATAGGTAGCTACCTACCTACGTAAAAATAGCATGTCTGTTTGAATTGAGGAGGAACATAACATTTACTTAATGGAGCGAATAAGTGCTTAATAAATAGCTGTATACCTTTGATTATTTTGTTTATAATCAAAGAGCTGTACCTACTTATTCGAATCTAAAATCAATAACAGTAGTTCTACCCTTTACGTCTACAGATAGGTATATACACATGTAGGTAAACAAACATGTCTTCATTTGTTTGTTAAGGATGAGGTATCTACCTGTACAAACCGTACAAATACCATTGAACACATCTAAGTAAGTAAATAAGTATAAGTAGGTACCCAATTAGGTAAACAATAATGTAAATGATCTCATCATTAGCCTTTAACAGACCACTGCTGGACTAAGCCTCTCCTTTGAAAGAAGGAATTGGCCTACTATACCACGCTGGCCAAACGGGTCGGTATAGGGTTTGTATCAAGTTTTCCTTCTCTTACTGTGCTGTTCTCAGCATAATGTGCTCCCTCTGTCGGCTCTTACGACACCCATGGGATGATATGGGGTAGTGACAATTCGTATTCTTAATCCGTCACCACACGGACAAAAATGACCACTTCGTTATTTATGGGCGATCAAACCCAGACGGAACGATGGAATTGTCTTCGTATAACGTGTACCTACATATCATACAGACACTAAGCTATTTCAATATATCCATTCGCTATTCTATAATCGGATTTGACAAACAATTTCCTACTCAGACGTTGAAAGACCTTGAACTAAGAATGAAACAAGCTGCCGACAGCTTGTACACAACAACAAACCTTGGGGCGATGTGAGGTCATCAACCTCTCTACAACCCTGCTGCCCCTACCACGACACCACCGATGACGTAGTCATCACCAGACCGGTCCAAACGAGTAGCAACAGTCCCTGAATGTTGATCTCGTATGACTAAGTACTGGCGGTTCTCGGAAATACCATCTAAGTACGTAGATCGGCTAGTTGAGATGCCGCGCGCGTCGCAGATTTACTTGTAGATATTATGTAGATGTCACGTTATGTACGACGTAAGTTGTACACTTCGTGATATAAATGTGGCTCCTGGATGTAAGTTATCCTGTCATAGTACGTAGGTAATTACAGAAACAGCCTTTTACCGTACAAACCATGGGTAACCTCAGTGGCGTAGCGTGGGTTTTCGCCGCCCGGGGCCGATCGGAAATTTGCTGCCCCCTCTTCTTTTAGGTACCCCACTACTTCTGCGACAAGTGTAACGTTTTTCGGAAGTAGTAATGTTTGTTTGTTCATTCGTTTGGCTTTACACCCCAAACGGCTAAATGGATTTAAACAAATTAGTTGTCATTTGTTTCATCTCAATTGTAATATTATAAAGCATTGGGTATAATATTTTTAAGGGTGAAATCTGGCAGCTCTCAGCGGTATTTATATGTCGCGCAGGGTCGCGGCCGTTTCTCTGCTGCAATATATGTATAGCTTAGTCTAGGTTTTGACGGATTGTAGGATTATCGTAAATAAAATTTGAATGGCTTTTAATCAATTAAAAAAATAGATCCATCATCACCAAGCGCTTTGTGTTACTTTTACATTCTTCTACGGGATATAATATACCATGTACCTTTGTAGAGTTTGTAGAATTCGTGAACATAGCGCTTGTATCACTCTCGAAATATCGGTTACTCAAAACAAAGGTTCGTGGTAATGTGAAAGCAATCGTAATGACCAAGAATGTTTAAAGTCCTATGGTCCCGCCTGGACCTCGCTCTGGTCGACATCCAAGATGTCTTCGATGTGGTGGCGCATCGTGAGGCTCTGTGGTCGTCAGGACTAGGTCCAATTGGTCTGTTTACTCGCGAGGTATACAATTGTGCTTAGTTTCGTTAGATAGGGCCGCCTCAGCCGCAGAGCGAAGACTTATGATCCCCGTTTTTCTTTGATCACAGCCTCCATGGTGCGGGTGTTAGAGTATCGAAAGTCGCGTCGCATTAGCTTCCGTATTTGTTGGGTTACGGCCCTCCCATCCGGTGAAGACAGCTGACAGGATGGCAACTCGTCTCCTTCCTCATCAGTCCGAGAGTCTTGGCTGAAAGTTTACATACCCTGTCTTTTTGAAGGGGGAGGACATTTTGTGACCGATCTACTAGTACCGTGACCACTGTGTCTGTCTTCTGATTAATGATGTTAAAAGGATTCTGCAGCTTAGCTGGAACTGCAGTGTAGACTTCATTGTCTCTTTCACGGGCTCTTTCAGTTATAATTTTGATATTTATAGAGCCTCATACTAGTTGGGGAATGCATCCGATGTTTATTTAACTTATTGATCACCGAGATGTTTCTAACTATTTGCTTTCTGTCCATTGGCGTATATCTTTCTTTGTCGCATTGTCGGGGCTACACCAAGTCCTCTACCTTTCAGGCCATCTACTTGAAAAAGGATTTACCTAATTAAAAAGAGCCCCTGCTTCGAGGAAAATAACTAGCATTTGACCCTTACGATTCGAATTCGAAATCCCTCAGAACAAAATTGTACTGAGTTGACTGGTGAGTTGAGGTCGGCGCATATACCTGTATCACCTTTAGGCAACGCCTATTGGAGTTTCAGTACGTGGTAGGTACGCTACCTGGGTCGACACACTATATACCGACTTCTACAACGTTGTTGACAAGTTTCCTCCTGACCAGAAACCTGACACCACCCAAGAGAGTCGGTCGCTTTCCTGAAGGTAGAACAAGTCACTTGAGTCTAGAGTTACCATGTTCTCCCCCTGTCTCGGTCTTCTGATAACCTCAGTATGTGACTTAATTCTACCTCGGGCTCGGCGAGGTTTCTGTTCATTTACTTTATCACCAGCCTCAGTTCATCAGCATCAGTTTATAAACTGTACCACTGCTGGGCACGGGCCTTTTCCCACTATGAGAAGGGTAAGACTATAATCCACCACACTGGCCAAGTGCGGGTTGGCAGATTCACGTGTCTTTCAAGAACATTACGGAGAATTCTCAGACATATAGGTTTCCTCTCGATGTTTGCCTTCACTGTTTAGCAAGCGATAATTAACAATTTAATACGCACACGAAATTGTGTATTCATGTACGTCATGAAGGGCGCAGGGCGTAGATTCTCGCAGCGGTGACGTTGCTGCCCGTCCCCGGTTTATGGCATATACCGACTCTTTATTCTCGCAGATTTGCCCTGGCGCCTATGTGCGCCTGTGCGCCATGGCAATAGGGGCGGCACCCATCGTACACAAGGGCGGCTTGGCTCTGATATATGGATTACTCATAACAGGCTCGCAGATCATCCGAATATCGCAACCTATTAAAGAACTAATAAACCCTACGGCTACGGCACAAGCAAGTCTTCACGTAATGAAAATAAGGATGATTTGTTTTTGACTGTTGTTCTTGATACTGCGCCCGCGCCGCCACGCGGTCCTTCTGGGATCGTGTCAGTGCGCGCGCCAAGTATTTTAAAATTATATTTTTTTATTTTATTTTTCGCGGCTTCTTTTGCCGCCCCTTAAATGTGCCGCCCGGGGCCATGGCCCCCCCCACGCTACGCCACTGGGTAACCTACCTCTAATGACGAATTAGCGGTTCTGATAACGCGACTGGTTTATATAAAACGTAACTACTGGAATGGTAACAAGCTATAGATATAATATTATTATTATTGCTATGCATATTTCCCAGGGGTCGTAAGTTCAGCAGATATGTATCTACGCTCTGAAATAGCTTAACTTTTAGGTTTCAGAGACCAGATTACACTGTTGGGAGCCCTATCCTTTTAATTCAAGTTATTCGATGACCACCTCATTGTAAAAGTGATGTAGTCAATCCGCAATCTTAATCAATAGAACACGTGCTAATGTGGGCTTGTTTGTTAGTAGGAGACATCCTAAAAACAGGACAGGTTAGAAGTACCCTGAACAGAAGAGCATGCATGAGGAATCTGATGGGGTGAATGAAGCAAGAGAGATATGTCAGGATCGTTTCAAATCGCGTTCCGTAGTCTCTGCCTACCCCTCCAGGAAACAGGCGTGAGTCTATGTATGTATGTATGTATAGTTACACTTCCACGAATACACCCGCTGTCAAGTAAAGGACATGTTATTTATAGTATGCTCACTTCCTACCTATTATGTAATATCGCGAGAACCAATTAACTATGACCCTGATAATCTAATATCGGTGAGACGGTGACTCAATGGCACAAGGCGAATGTATTGCCATATTATGATTTGCTTCAAATAATCTTTAGTTAGTTGTACAATACTTACTATAGGTAGGTATGTCAAAATAAATGTACCTAAGTATAGTATATTTAATAGTTATTTGTGCAACAAGAGAGCAAAGTTGTTTTTTGTTTCGAGTGCTGATTTTGAGACCCGAGCAAGCGAAGGATTCTATGATTGATTCACGAGCGTAGCGAGTGAATCAAAGTTAGAATCCTGAGCGTGGTGAGGGACTCAACAGCACGAGATACAAAAAACTTTGCTCTCGTGTAGCACACATAACTTTTCACCACAGCAGTGAGAACACATATTACTTAGGAGACATAGAAATGAACAGGAATAGATTGAATTCTGCATAATCACTTGTTGATTTAACTCTTCTGGTGTTAAAGTACAGTCATCATCGCTAGTTTCACTCATCTTTTTAGATTATTTTAACTACATATTAATATAAATTTAACACTTTACGCTATACCTACTGTATCAGCATCAGCGAAATTTTTATTCCCGCTACTTTTTTAAATCGCGTTTTAATACCGCGTCCCTGATGTTTATTTTTCAAATGTATCATTGTTGTAATTCTAAATAAAAATTTATTGGTTAAATACTAATTTTATACTATTAATTAGACTTATTTTTATTAAAATCCAGTAATAAATTAAACATGTAAATAATAACATAGAAAAAAAGTAATTTCTTTATTCTTTTTTTTTTGCGTTGCCGTAGGTGTTTTCTTTGAGGTCGAATTCCAAATTCGAATTTCGAATTCAAAGGGGTTTGTTTTTTTCACTCACTTTTTATATGCATGTGAAAGAGACAGAGCACAGTAAAATTCGAATGTTTCAAATTTGTGGCTGAACAATGTCAATTCGTGGCACTGAAGATTGAAAAATTAAAAAGCTACTTTGCCTCACGCTCGAATCAAAATCGCGTTTTGTTCACTGTTGTCTCGCAGCAAAAGCGGCATGTTTGAGTTGCTGTGGTGAAAAAACTGTTCCATAACGTGTGGTCATTTTACAGGCTCACTGACGTAAGAATAAGAAATAAGATACAGGTTATATACAAGCGTTATTTTTTGTGTATGTTATTAGCACAGTATTAGACTGGTATTAGCAGCTATATTACTGTTAAATTCCTGACTACCAACTACATTCTCGTGTTGCACAAGGTCCATCATTAGTCATTACTATCATCGATCGTCAAATTTCTAGCGTTAGGTACCTATTCTGATTGCATGCACGACTTATTACCCCGGACTACCAAATTAAGTTTGACAAATAGTTTATTTCTGTTCAGTACATGAGGCTGTCACGAAATTTAAATAAGCTAGTATTAATTCATAATTGACCTTTACAACTGCCCATATAACTGCAGTACGTGTTCAAGAAAACCCCAATTTAGAAAAAGGTAATTTACAGTTACAGAAAGACCTGCGTAACATATTGAGCATCACCGTGGCTTTTCCGTTGAGTGCATAGGACTGCAAAGTCACAGGTGTGGTAGTACCTACGATGACAGTAATCACAGTTATTGTTTCAGATGATTACCTACTTAGAGGTCAATTAAAATGAGTAATGTGTCTGACTTTCCAGACGAATAGGACAATGACGCAGAATGGATCATTCATGTAATGCTTGATCACTGACATAATCAATTAAGGCTTAAAGTCCCTAAAAACAAAGAGAAATAAAGCTTTCGGGGTCATACCATAACACCCTCGTTTCGAGTATCTCATAAGTATTTCGGCAATGTCTCAAGCGCCTTCGTTAAACTTTGATGTCAAAGAAATGTAGCAGATTCTATTAAAATGCGTTGCCCTATATTCTACTCGGACTACTATTTAATTGCAGAAGCAGAGTTCAGTATAAATAAATGTAGAGCCTGCTTATCCTGAGCACTGTTTCTGCAACGGTAGCGATACCTACTGAAAAATTTGAACAGCACTCATCGTAATAAGTAACGCAAGAGAACATTTTAAGGTCATTATATTAACTACTTCATATTTAAGGCTGGTTTATGGCCTATCCACTTATATCTATAGCTCTTAGTAGTCACCTAAGTATCTACTCGTAAATACTATATACTATCTACTTGTAAATAGATGAAACATACATGTTTCATCTATTTACAACAAAAGCCCATTACGGACAACGACGGATGCGAAACATGCATGCGTACCTAAGTAATCCGCCGTGAGACAAAGGATCTTTAATGGTTCCTGAGTCACAACAACTTACAAGCAGAGCATACGTAGGACGCTGCGGTCACGGCTCACTCGTTTGTCATTGACTGTACATATCAACGCGTATTTTCCCTATAGGAAGATTTAAATATGCACTAATAAAAAAATATGTAGTCTGACTCGGTAACTTAATTTCGAAAATTTTCCTTAACTTGCCGCTCCAGTTATAAATGCGTGCGCTCGGCGACATTGGTCAGTCGCTCGCGAACTGTTGAACATGAACGCTCTCCTTGTAATCGTCGGGCTTGTGGCCTGTGTCTCTGCTAAGGACCTCACAGTGGGTCACGAAGGAGGCAAAGTTATTTTCAAGCAAAATGTAACCGCGAGTCCCGCGATCTGGCGTCAGGCGAGGAATCTAACAGTGAACGCTACGGAGTACGAAGTGATCACTCGAGTGGTTGTCATCGACAACAGGGAGGACAAAAATGGTGAAGCGACCATCGTGGAAGGTGGCGAGGGACACAAGAACGTCACCATCGAACTGAAGAGCCCCGCGGTGTTCCGAGGATACGACTTCGAAGTGCAAGTGTTCGCTAAGCCTGAGGATGGAGCGCAGGTGCCAGTCGGTGACGACCAGCAGACTGTGCAGAAACCCGTGGAAGGCCAGGCTCCCAAGGACAACCACCATGTCAATCAAGGACAGGTGCCTCAAGTGCCATCAACAACTTTTGACAACGAGCAACAAATCAACACCCAAGGTGTCCAGCTTGTTCAGGAAGGGCACGGTGTTGTCCAAGACGTACCTCTGCCAACTGTGAGTGCTACCACGAAAAAACCTAACGGTCAGGTGACCCAGACTCCCAAAGATGATGAGAAGGTGACTAAAGCGCCCACGCCTCAAGTGTCCAACGGTCAACAAGAAGTGCAACACCCAGCTGGCCAAGTGTCCCACGGTCAACAAGTAACTCAACATCTAGCTGGTCAAGTACCTAATAGCCAGCACCCAACCGGCCAAGTGTCCAATGGTCAACAGGAAGCGCAGCATCCAACTGGTCAAGTGTCCAACCAAAAACAGGAAGCAGAACACCCAACCGGCCAAGTGTCCAACGGACAACAGGCTGCGCAACACCCAGCTGGCCAAGTGTCCAACGGACAACAGGAAGCGCAGCACCCAACCAGCCAAGTGTCCAACGAGCAACAGCAAGTCCAACAGACGTCCGTCTCGCATGACGACAAGCTTCACTCCCCGTGGGAGACCATCAACGGTCAGACCCAGCAGACTCAGAAACGCCTGCGTCGCTACCAGGAGTATGACTGGTAAATCGTATCCACGTGATACAATTACTTGTTCAGTATTAGAACCAGTGGGTATGTCGGCCGGTGTGCCAAAGAGTGCTTGTGATCCTAGATCTATATTATTTAACTAATAAATAAATAAGTTTATTATATTTCGTTTTTTATTTGTCCAACATTTTGTTGTCAAATGCAGAGGTCCAAAAGCATCTTGATTGATTACTACTTACATTGAATGTAGTATGGTAGTTGAGAATAATCTCCTAAAAGCTCTAGACCTGTATAACCTTGTAGAGGCTTAATTAGAGGTTACTTTAAAATAAATAGATAGATAGATAGATAGAAAATTCTTTATTGTACACCATATAGAATACAAATGCTACATATAATGTTATACAATTTTACAAATGTACAATAGGCGGCCTTATCGCTATAAGCAATTTCTTCCAGGCAACCTTGGGATGGACTAGAAGAGATCAGATAAATAAAAACAGTGGTGTAGTCATAAAATGAAGTAAGGATCCATATATACATACATAAATAAGTACATCAAAATAGTATATCACAAGTACATAAATAGATAATTACATGAATACATAAGTACATAAATACATCAATACATAAATATATAAATACATAAATAAATATAGTATACATATAGCTATACAAAATACATAGATACATTGAACTAAATAGAATATAAAAATTCAGTTACATAGCCAAGTAATGCTGTTTTATGGCGCTTTTGAATATGTTAAGCGAGTTTGCTTGCCTAATTTCTATCGGCAACGCATTCCACAAGCGTACTGCTTGCACAGTAAAGGATTTGTCATAAAAATTTGTGGAATGTGTTGGCATCTGCAGCCTCAGATCCTTAGACGACCTCAGAAACTTTGCATGTGTGTCATGAATGAACTTAAAACGTTCTTTGAGATACGAAGGGGTGTCCGGGTTGAATAGGATATTATACAGTAATGTAAGAATGTGAGTATTCCTGCGAAGACGAATTGGGAGCCACTTGAGTTTGCTACGAAATTCTGATACATGATCATATTTACGTAATCCAAATATGAATCTGATACAAAAGTTTTGGAGACGCTCAAGTTTATCAAGTTGCTCCTCAGTGAGGTCAAGATAGCTGACATCAGCATAATCGAGTACTGGGAGAAGTAATGACTGTGCAAGTGCAATTTTAGTGGACATTGGGAGAAAATTGCGCAGCCTACGCAACGAGCCTGCTGACGCGAATAGTTTTCGACTAGTCTCCTGCATTTGATACCCCCAGGATAAAGTTTTATCCATGCATAACCCCAAATTTTTCACGTGATCAGTAAAAGCCAATACGTTGCCGTCGAAATTAATCTCAGGCAGCATTGACCAATTTAACTTAGAGATCATTCTGGGACTGCCAATAAGGATTATTTGTGTTTTAGATGCATTAATCTTGAGCCCATACTTTTTACTCCACTCACAGATTTGTGCTGAGTCCGAGTTTATATCAGAAAATACATCTGCTACCGATTCTAGTGGTGCCTGCGAGTAAATTTGTAAGTCGTCTGCATAAAGGTGGTAGGACGAAATTAACTGTTGAGAGATAGAATTTATAAAAATTGCGAAAAGTAACGGAGATAAAACGCCACCCTGTGGAACACCGGCAGTCGTATTACACCAAGAAGAGTACGATTCCTCAACGCGTATACGCTGTCGCCGCCCAAACAGATAACTATGAAACCAGTCAATCACCGTTGGAGATATGTTAATAGAGCGAAGTATGCCAAGCAGGATGTGGAAATCTACGGTGTTGAAAGCATTGCTAAAATCAAGTAGGGACAGAAGCGTGAGCTTTCCACTATCCATGCCCAGTCTTATCTCATCGGTAATATGTACCAGTGCGGTGGCAGTACTATGTCCAGGACGAAAACCAGATTGGAAGGGATTTAGGAGAGCGTTCTGTGTGAGGAATGTGGAAAGTTGTTTGTGTATCAGACGCTCAAGAACTTTGGACAGGAATGGCAGTATAGATATAGGGCGGTAATCGGAGAAGGAAGATGGTTTCGGATTCTTCGGGAGAGGAATTATTTGCGCATCTTTCCAAGCTGAGGGAAAGATACCGGTAGTTATAGAATAATTTAGAATATGGCACAGGATAGAAAGGATTTCATCCAGGATAGGAAGAATCATGTTTCGACTGATACAGTCACTACCAACGGCATTGGATGAGATTGCAATTATGCTCTTTTTAACATCACAACAAGTAAATTGCTCGAAAACAAAAGGAGAATAACTGGGAGTTGGTATTTTTGAAAGATCTAGTAAGGTATTTGTTTTAGTAGTCCCATCAAAATTGGACGAAGCTGTGAAATGTACGTTTAGAGAATTTATATCTATGTCTTTAAGATGGACCTCATCGCGCGACTTGCCGACTCCCAGTTTTTTAAGAAATTTCCAGACCTTAGCCGGATCTCCGTTTTGAACAGAGTTATGGATATGCTGGCGTTGTGCTTTCCTACACACCTTGTTGCAAAGATTTCTTACATTAACATATTTCTCCAAGTTTATAGAAGTAGGTCGTCGCTTGTATCTCGCTTTGGCCGCAGCTTTTTTAGATAATAAGTTTTTAATATCTTGTGTCAGCCAAGGCGCTGGCAAGTGTTTCAACTTTATGGGGCGTATTGGAGCATGTTTATCATAGAGCTGTATTATGTTCTCTGTAAATATCTGCAGTTTAGCGTCCACACAGTCTGAGATAAGCAAAGGAGACCAATCAATTTTGCGAGCGTCTTCGCAAAGCAGCGAACGATCCATGTCACTAAAATTGCGTTGCATAATAACTCTCGGTTTTACTTTAGGGGTACGTATTCTGTAAGAAAGATAGAGCAAGTAGGGCTTGTAATTATTCGATGTTTTTAGAAATTCGAATATTCGATATTTTTACAGGAAGTATTCGAATTATTCGAATATTATTCGAATATCAGCTGTTTCTTTTAAACCTTAATAAAACCATGCATAAACACTTAATAAACAAGTGACAGTTGAATATTTTTATTTATTATATAAAATTGAATCACCTTTCAGTAACATATGTACATACTTTGGCATACTAATTAAACAAAAAGTAATAAACAGTATTCAAAACAAAAATATTTGAAATAAAAATAACACCCGCTGCGTGGGTTAACATAACAAAACCTTAGTCTTAAATTCTTAGGATTTTGAGAATCATTGAGATCAAATTGTAGTTGCCTAATTTTTGACATATCTCTCTAGCTGTATTCACTCCCATCAAGTTCTTCTGCTTAGGGCACTTCTTACCTGTCCTTTTTTTAGGATATCTCCAATCTATACTGAACATATCTGAACGTCCGCCTAGGTCTACCCCTTCATCCTGTCCCATGCACACTTGCCTTAAATATCTTCTCTGTCAGTCTTTCGTCATCCATCCTCTCCATTTCCCTACAACTCTCTCTTATCACACAACTCTTTACTCTGTCGATTAAAAATACACCACACATACTTCTCAGTGCTAATTTCTACAGCATTTATTCTACTTTCCAGTTTCTTCTGCCATACCCAACTTTCACTACTCTCTCTCTATTCGCGACTTTTTGGACATATTTTGGCTGTTGTTAAATGCCTTCAGAGCTCCATCCACTCTATTACCTACTTTAACCCTTCTTTCAGTATCTTGTTCAATCTTACCATCTCTTGTAAATAGCGTACCTTAGTACACAAACTCACTAACTTGCTCCACTTGTTGTCCATCGATCATGAATCATAACATTACAAGCCGTAACGGATTCCTCCTTTTCAAAAACCATAACTTTCATTTTACTTACATTCCCTTTTTCTCTAAAGCACCATCCATGATTATATTTATCCATATCCTGCAACTCCTCCACTGAAGATGCAAGTATTACCTGATCATCAGCATAGAGGAGTCATTTGACAAGTAACCCATTCATCCTTAATCCACAGTCACTATACTTTTGATCTTGCAAACAACTGTCCATGAAGAGGTTGAACAGCCATGGCGACGCTACAAATACACGCTATATACGTCTCGATGGTAAAGCAGTCAGTGTATGCCCCGTTTATCCTCACACAAGCTCTAGAATCCTCATAAAGAGATTTCAGAGCTCGAATGAGGCTTCTGTTCACCCCATACATTGACAGTACCTACCACAGTTAATATATCTATGGTACCTACCGACCACATTTCATACGTCACCACTTTATCGTAAGCCTTTTCACAATCCACGAATGCGCAATAGACCTTTTAACCTTTGGCAAAAAACTTTTCGGCTATGCTTCGTAAGAAAACGGCCTGATCCGTACACCCCATACCCTTTCCGAATCCCGTTTGTACATCCCATATTTTCTTGTCGGTTACTTTCATAACTATTTCAATCAGTACCTTTGCATACAATTTGCAAACAATGCTGAGAACAATGCTAAAATAGTAAGCAATGATAAGTTTTAATTAAATAAAGATTAATGAGAGATCACAAACCAAACCGCAATCACGATAATCATTCGTGGGATTGACGTAAACTTTAGGAATGCGATCTAAAAAAACGTAACTATAAATTATTCGAATATTCGAATTTAACACCACTCAATATTCGAATAGTAAAAATGAACGAATATTCGCATTATTCGAACATTCGAATATTCGAATTACAAGCCCTAAGAGCAAGTCATGATAGGAGAAAGCATCAGCAGGGCATTGGCCATGCCTGCAAACTAAACTAGGGGAAGAAACAAAGATCAGGTCGAGTAGAGAAGGAACAGAATTTGGGAAGTGATGCGTAGCACTAAGAGGAAGAAGAGTTAAATTATTAGATTCTAGAACGCGTTTGAGAGAAGACGATCGTGTGTCTGGTTTTAAAATACAGGTATTAAAATCTCCCATTATTATTGTGTGACTGTAAGAAGGGATTAAGGATTCAAGAAGTTGATCGAAAGATAAAAAGAAATTTATGCGTGAAGAAGGAGAGTAATAGACACCTAGAAGGACTTTAGAATGGTTTAGTTCCACTTCTAAAAAGAGATGCTCGCCGGCGTCCGATGGCGGCGGCTGTGCTGAGATGCTTATAACACGAAAAGGTATTTGTTCACGAAGATATATAGCAACACCGCCACCAGTACGCTCCGCTCGATCATTCCTTACTAGATGGAAACCAGGTAGACAGTAGGAAATAGATGGAAGGCATGGCTTAAGCCATGACTCCGAAATAAGAATAGCGTGAATGTTCTTACAGTCAAAAGTTGTCAGCATATCGGAGAAATGAGCTGGAATACTTTGAGCATTTATATGGACTACATTGAAGTTCTTTGGCACGTCAGAAAACTGAGCCTGCAGAGTTTCAGTGAGAGAGGGCAAGCTAGTGAAACTGTCATTATGGCTAGAAGCGCTTACAAAACTATCATCATCGCTAGTCGAAATACTCATAAATAGGCAATATTAAATAATAATATGTATATAATATATATATATAACAAAGACAAAGAATAAAATAAAATTAAATAAAATAAAGCAAAAAATAAATAAATACTTAAATAATAAATCACGATCTTCAAACCCACCCGCCAGTTGCGTGTTCATGGAAGAAGGAATAAATAAGCGTTGAGAAAAGTTATATAAAACACTAAATGTACGAAAGCATAACTAAAACAAAGAAATAAGTAAAAGTACAAACAAAAACAGAAGTTGAGATTAGGTGAATTATCATTTTACACAAAGAGGAACAGATAAATTATATTTTAACATCATATGAAATAAAATAATAAAGTTCGGAAATAAGGGGAAAGCTTAAAAGCCACGTATTCAGAGAGTTTGTTGGAGTGGAAGGTTTGACAGTGACAGATGTCAGAGTGAAAATTAATGTTTATAAAGATAAAGTAGGTAGGTTAGCTAACAGAGTAAACAGTTAATAAAATGATAATAGGAATGAAGAAGGTAGTAAAAGAGAAGAGTAAATCAATTCACCTAAGCCTATAAGCATAAAACAAAGAACTAGAACCTATTTCTTTGCTGCTGCTGCAGTCCGTCTCGTCTTCGCTGCTTGCGAATAAATATCTCATTGGTGAGCATGATTGGAAGGAGCCATAACCTTTTTAAATTGGGTGTCTCTTTTCAGTTGTTTAAACTCATATTTCACATATTTTCCACACAGCATTTATTTGTACCGCTCATTTAACGTTGGACACTACGTAAGTATTTAAAGACTGCGTCGGGAAGAATTTCACTGAGCTGATTTATATTTGACTGCACGGTTGGCGTAGTGGTTTAAGCGGCCGCCACGCCGCTTGACACTGTGCCGAGTGTTGTGGGTTCGATCCCACACGAGACAACACTTTATGTGATTCACAAATTGTTGTTTCGTGTCTGGGTGTTAATTGTGTCCGTTAGTTGTATGTTTGTAAAGTCCCCCGCGACACAGGATTTAATCCTAGTGCGGGAGTTGTCATTTAAAAAAAAAATAATAGGTATATACACACCCAGACACCCAGTCTACCGGGATGTACCTGATCTACAGAAATCGGACACTATCACAACATCGGCTAGAGAGGCAACATTAGTAGTCCTTAGAAAATTATATTAGAAAGATACTGGACTATAACAGGTAGATTGGAATTTAATAAAACAACTTTATAATGACATCGTATAGATATGTACATCATATAAAATTTTAATAAAAAATCAAAATATCTAATACAATATACATCGTGGAATGCTTATTATTAATAACATGAATTACTTATTATTATTATCTGTTGATCTTTACACACAATAGGTATAAAAAGCGCGAATCCAATTAGAGCACGAAGGATTTCCAACAGTTTTATGACAAATGCTCTTAGATGCCTCTTGCTGTTTTCATGATTTTAAGGCCCGGTCTCACCACCTCTATATAGACCTCACCGAGCCCGTGGGAATTTTGGGAAATCCCTTCTTAGTGCACCCCTACGGTCCCCAAGGATTGGAACATATATGCCAAATTTCGGCTTCCTGCGCCCAATAGTTTCGGCTGTAGCGTGTCTGTCAGTCAGTCAGTAACGCAAGGATTTTATATATTAAGATATTAATTTAACAAAAACCTATCACACAGCGATGAAGGTCTTAAGAAAATTAACAGGAGGTCCTGTCAACCTGTCGTGGTAAGTATGTCATATGTAGGTCACATTAGAGAATGGCCAGATTACGTCCAGACCAGATTACGTCAGACAGATGAACAAGAATACAAAACTGTTCGAAATCCCAAATAGGTATTTGTTTTCACATGGTTGACAATTTCGAGACAATCTGTTTAATCGTTTACGCACAAAATCTCTCTTGAAAACTTTGGATTGAACAATGTTTTAACGTAGATCACGTTAAATTGTGATAAATAATTATTTACTTCCCCTATTACATCTCTGGACTGAATGGGTATCAAACTTACACAGTCAGCCCAGACATGAAGACAGACGACAAAATTACATATTTATAAAAAACATCTTTATAAAATGTGTACATTTTTGTATCAGTTTATAGTGTCTCTGCAATATTTTTTTGATATAGCTACTTATAGATCGCGGCACAGATGGTGAGCTAATGCCTAGATTAACCAAAGGGCTCTTCAAACAGATATGCTACAAGACTAATTCAATCATGTGTAGTCAGTACCCTTGAATATACTAACACTGATCTAAGCCACAGAATATCATCATCATCATCATCATCAGCCTTTAACAGTCCACTGCTGGACTAGGCCTCTTCTTTGAAAGGAGGAATTGGCCTACTATACCACGCTGGCCAAACGGGTTGGTATAGCTATCAGAATATTGCTGATGTCACACGGCAGCAGCTCTGTGGAAAACCATATATATGTTTTGTGGAACCTGGTTACACTAGTGCACAGAACAAGGCAAATGTCGGATGCGACTAAATAAAGTTAGAACGATGATCACTTCAACAATACTCACAATATGTGCGCAACCCACGCGCCAATTATGTTAATATTGTTATTTATTACTTTACTATGTAATGTATTCCATTTTAAGACTGCATTGCTGTGTTTGTGAAGTGAAACGTATTTTATCTTATAGTTATACTAATATATAAAGCTGAAGAGTTTGTTTGTGTGTTTGTTTGGTTGAACGCGCTAATCTCAGGAACTACTGGTCCGATTTGAAAAATTCTTTCACTGTTAGATAGCCCATTTATCGAGGAAGGCTATATAACATCACGCTAAGAGCGACGGGGGTGGCGCAGTAGCCTTAAATAACGCGGGTGTAACCGCGGGCATCCTCTAGTAATAAAAATATAATAGTAATAAAGGTGTCCGAATGTAAAGCTGGTTTCCCACGATGTTCCAAGGCTTAAGTTCTGTCCGCAAAACTACGCACCGTGGGCAACGTGTTTTTAACAATGTTTGTTAATCATAATATGTTCCCACTTGAGTAAAAAGCGAATCAAAGTACATGTCTTTTAAAACTTACAGTAACTTATGTTCGTTATTATTATTTGTGTGGAAGACGTAGCAGACCTTTATCTACTTATAAAGTATAATAGGTACGTATGTACCTAATATGTTTTACAATTTTATTACCTATGTATTTTCAAGATATTACAATAAATGACAAGGACTGAGCCTTCTCTTCTTTTTTTAGATTTATAGAAAAAAAAAAGAAATAGCATGTCAAATTGTTAGCTTTGTCACTTTCTAACGAATGCCATTATTTTTTTATTTTTTGTCAAAAGAACTGCAATTCAGTGTCAAAGTAGATGAGTTTTACAAACTGTAATATCTTAAAGTACACAATATTATATCATTTCCAACGACAACACAGCCTACTAGACACCTAATGTTATCATTTCTACAAACAAAAAATTACGTGTGCCGTCTAGTAGGTAGGTTGGGTTGTCGTTGATCATTTCTGATGAATGAATGTTGTTCTTTCAATGAGTGTTATTTCCAAATCAATAAACAGAATTATCGAGGGCTATAATTAAATATGTATAGCAATACAAAATGTAAAGGCACACCGTGAAGTCACCGACACGCAACGCCTGGACACAACTACTTATATTATACCTGTCATATTACAGAATATTTAAAATTGTACATAAACAACATTGATTTACATTCACAACACTCACTACTTACATACAAGTATATGCATGGTGTACAGTCAGCTTCATAAGTATATATATATATACATTTACGTTATTTTATATGGTTATATTGTCCAAAATTGTTATAATTTTTATTATGTTTTGGGATTTTTACACAACAAAATCTTGCCTAAATCATAATTTATAAATTATGTATAATAAACGAGGAGGTTTAAGCAAAGATGTTGAGGTGTGTAGCGACTTTTGGAGTTGACTGTATACTCGGCAACACGTCAAGCTAGACACTGACATTTGCACCGTTCTTACGGCGCACGCAATAAGTATTAAAATCGTATTGCAACGGTGTAGCTTGACTTGACGCTGTGTGCACGTAGGAACATAGGCAAGGTACTGTTACGAATGGCGATATTTTAAGAATAACGCAATCTATCGGTAAAAGAGAGAACTAGAAGAGAATGGATATATTGAGGGTTTAAATTGTTCCACCTATTCTCTACTAGATGGCGTTGCTGTTTTTTTTTTCACTGGAACAATCGACTCTGTTTGCGAATGATACGAGAAGGTTCTAGCATGTACTCAAACATACTGGCAACCTTATCCGGCTTATATAAAAGCGCAGGACTTTTAAAGAGTGTTTGAAAGTGTGTTTCTAGTGTGGAAATAAGTAATATAATTTTAATAGTGTTGAAAACTAAGTGTGTCTTAAATAAAGTACAATTTAAGTGGCATAGTGATTTTTAGTTTATCGCTGAACGCCAGCTCGTAACAGTACAATGTTTTGTGCATTTGCAATATTTATCAAATAAATCGCTGTGCGTTTTGTTTGGGTCAAACTAGGGCTTGTAATTCGAATATTCGAATGTTCGAATAATGCGAATATTCGTTCATTTTTACTATTCGAATATTGAGTGGTGTTAAATTCGAATATTCGAATGATTTATAGTTACATTTTTTTAGATCGCATTACCAAAGTTTACGTCCCAGGTACGTAATCCCAGGAGTGATTATTGTGATTGCGGTGTGATTTATGATCTCTCATTTATCTATATTTAATTTAAACTTATCATTGCTTACTATTTCAGAATTCTTCTCAGCATTGTTGGCAAATTGTATGCAAAGGTACTGATTGAAAGAGTTATTAAAGTAACCAACCAGAAAATATTGGATGTACAAACGGGATTCGGAAAGGGTATGGGGTGTACGGATCAGGGTTTTTTCTTGCAAAGCATAGCCGAAAAGTTTTTGGCCAAAGGTTAAAGGTCTATTGCGTATTCGTGGATTGTGAAATGGCTTACGATAAAGTGGTGAGGAATGAAATGTGGTCCGTACTGTCAAAGTATGGGGTGAACAGCAGCCTCATTTGAGCTCTGAAATCTCTTTATGAGGATTCTAGAGCTTGTGTGAGGATAAATTGGGCATACACTGACTGCTTTACCATCGACACAGGTGTTAAACAGGGATGTGTAGCGTCACCGTGGCTGTTTAACATCTTCATGGACAGGTTTTGCAAGATCTAAAGTATAGTGACTGTGGATTAAGGATGAATGGGTTACTTGTCAAATGACTCCTCTATGCTGATGATCAGGTAATACTTGCATCTTCAGCGGAGAAGTTGCAGGAGACGGTAACAATCATGGATGGTGCTTTAGAGAAAAAGGGAATGTAAGTAAAATGAAAGTTATAGTTTTTGAAAAGGAGGAATCCGTCACGGCTTGTAATGTTATGATTTATGATCGATGGACAACGAGTGGAGCAAGTTAATGAGTTTGTGTACTTAGGTACGCTATTTACAAGAGATGGTAAGAATGAACGTGATACTGAAAGAATGGTTAATGTAGGTAATAGGTGTGAATGGAGCTCCAAAGGCATTTATCAACAGCCAAAGCGTGTCCAAAAAGTCGCGAATAGAGAGAGAAATAGAAATGGCGCGAATAGTGAAAGTTGGCTATGGCAGAAGAGACTAGAAAGTAGAATAAATGCTGTAGAAATTAGCACTGAGAGGTATGTGGTGTATTTTTAATCGACAGAGTAAAGAGTTGTGTGATAAGAGAGTGTTGTTTGGAAATGGAGAGGATGGATGACGAAAGACTGACAAAGAAGATATTTAAGGCAAGTGTGCATGGGACAGGATGAAGGGGAAGACCTAGGCAGACTTTCAGATACGTTCGGTATAGATTGGACACATCCTAAAAAAAGGACAGGTAAGAAGTACCCTAAGCAGAAGAACTTGATGGGAGTGAATGAAGCAAGAGAGATATTATTATCAAAAATTACACAACCACGATTTGATCTCAATGATTCTCAAAATCCTTAGAATTTAAGACTTAGGTTTTGTTATGTTAACCCACGCAGCGGCTGTTATTTTTATTTAAAATATTTTTGTTTGGTTTTGTTGTGAATACAGTTTATTGCTTTTTGTTTAATTAGAATGCTAAAGTATGTATGTTACTGAAAGGTGATTCAATTTTATATAATAAATAAAAATATTCAGCTGACACTTGTTTATTAAGTGTTTATGAATTATTTTATTAAGGTTTAATAGAAACAGCTGATATTCGAATAATTCGAATACTTCCTGAAAAAATATCGAATATTCGAATTTCTAAAAACATCGAATAATTACAAGCCCTAGGTCAAACATAGGCTATATCTGTACGACTACACAGCCTCTATGTATATAGGAATTATAATAATAATATAAAAAAACAACATATTTTTAATATTTCCTGATATTTATGAAAACCTATAACTTTTTGTTTGTGTGCACTTACTTACTACTAAATAAATATCATAAAATTACCCGTGTGTGTATTTGGCGACCTTGGCAGAAAGAAAAATCTTATAAATTTACTGTTAGGCATATTACTATCAGCCACGTTTATGAACTTAAATTTTCCCCAGCTAGAGTAGAAACTCTATACACTATGAGAAATGTTAGGCCATACTTCATAAATGTAATAAAATTAGCGAGAAATTGTCAATTGGAACAAATAACTTACGAACCAATATCATAGAGCATAGATATTTACATAGAGGCGCATTTCTTATGGGCGCTCTGTAGACAAACTTTCTGTGACCCAAATTGCCGCTTGGCGGCGTGGCAGTCGCGATGTGACAGCTGTCTCTACGAGTGCAAGAGAGACGAACGTTTCTCCTGTGTATCTTAACTACGAGAGCAAGAAAGACGGAGAACTACGCCAGCGCCGCCAACGGCGCCAACTACGAACTACACTGACGACAGTCGCCAACTCGCCACTTGGAATCGGCACACGAAATCCTTAAGAAATGCGCTTCTATGTAAATCTGTATTCAGTGCCAATGTCGCCAAACACCAATGTTCCTATTCCAGAATAAAAATTGATGAAATATATGAATATAAATTCAATAAAAATAATAATTGTAATGAGCATTACGTGGTCAATGTAAAAATATCGTAATAATATAATTATTATACTTAATAACATTTAATATCTAATAACCTGGCTGCCACGAGTTGCTTGTAGAAGGCTATACAAAATTGTATTTGATTATATTCAGCTAAATTTACTTTTGCGAGTACACACGACGACATATTGAAACATACATTATTGGTAAAGCTGATTATATTATATCAACGACAACCCAGCCTACTAGACACCTAATGTTTTCATTTCAACAAACAAACCATTATGTCAAAGCGGTGAGGTATGCGGGGTGAAGGAGGCTACAAAAATGCATTCTAATTGGCCGGTTAAATTTTTGCGGTACGTCATAATTCATAACTAGTGTTGGGATTGGTCTTATGTAAGACGTATAAGTCTAACGTGTTGTTAGAAAGTGTTCGCCTTACGTCTGCCGTTTAGTACCTAGGCTGGGTTTTCGTTGTATTATGTACTCATCCGAGTACATCGAGAGATATATGACAAATAGTAGTAGATATTACAATTTGTATACGCTTATATCGCCAAATCACGTCACCATTTTTTATAGCTTTTAATAGTTTAGCAGCTCAATTATAAATGGATCATTTCATGAAAATCATATGCTACTGCCTACTATTTCGGTTACCAGAAGAATAAGAAGCGCGGCGGGTAAAGTCCCTATCTCTTTTTAAAAGCACCAGTGTTCTTTCAAAGGCAAATATCGTTTTAGTGTTTATCTTGATAAAAACTTTAAAAAACCTTTCTTCACCAAGTTCAAGCCTCACGTCCAAACAAAATAAGATCTACCCCAGAAAAGAATCCCAGATACCCCACAAATATTCTCTATTAGGGAATAAAAGGATACCCTTTAACATGTAGGTAAGTCGATTATAAGTCTTATTGGATATCATCACCCGTTTAACTAATATTATAAATGACATGTCGTCGTGTGCAGTACTCGAAGCCTAGCTCTGTCATCGCTACTCCTTTCTAACCTTATTCAATGGAATCGTCGAGAACCTACCTACAGGGTGAATCTGAAGGCGTGTAATTATTTAAAATCGGCAAAGGTAAATCTATAAAAACATAATCATAAGTATATTCTATTAAAAAAGCCATCAACTATCAGCAGGCTTAGTGCTAGTTTATTAAGCTGGCTTCCAATGGCGCGTGGTTTTGAATCTTGTAGTTGCCCGATTCGTGGAACATTATCAAAGGATGACGTACGTCCATTCGCAAAACCACGCATCGTGGGAATCCGGCTTTAGATACACACAAGACGCTCATCTCGATTACAGAGTTCGGCGTTACATTTGTTGAGCAAAGCGCTAAAGCAAAGAAAACTCGCACTAAAACCCTCAAGTGGCATAAAAAGTCATAACAAATTATGTATCACAAAAAAATATCTTCTGCTTTGTCTGTACCCACTTAATTGCCTACGATTTAAATAATCACACGCACTCAAACCCCCTCAAAGCAATAACTCTAGTCATATTGTACTAAGGAATGTACCGGTATATGTTCTGGAATGTTCCTCCGTCCATTCAACGCGTTCAGCTCTATAACAACTACGCATCCCACCACGTTCGCGCCACACTCTTCAAGTAGACTGGCGGCCGCGGTCAGGGAGCCGCCTGTCGCGATCAAATCGTCCACTAACACACATTTGGTACCTGGTTTCACTGTGCCTTTCTGGATTTCTAGTATATCCTGAAAGTAGAAGACAGATAGTTTACTTGGCAATTCGTCTATTACAGGAGTTAATTAAGACAAAATAAATATTGAAAATTTCGCATGAACGATAGCGCTAGGAGTGAATTCAGAGTGGTGGACTGTATTCTTGGCATAACGAGAGGTGTTACATAAAAACACAAATTACTGTTGCGTGGTTGCCTGGATAAATCCATCTTTCACCAGATTCAAGACCCTTTTCCTCTCCTAAACCAAAAATTACCCTTCCCAACCATCGAACTATTGTTATATCTCGATGTTCCCAACACAAAATTCTTGATCCGCCATTTGATTAGGTATATTACATCACTCAATGTTGCAAAGAAGCGGAGCCGTAATCATAGGTGAAGCTAAACCAATAATTTCTAGATAATATAGTGTGCATTTACTTACCGATCCATACTCTAGATCATATTTATAGGAGACGACTTCTCCCGGCAGCTTGCCTTTCTTACGGACGGGCACACAGGCGACGCCGAGCGCGCTGGCTAGCGAGAACGAGAACAGGAACCCTCTTGACTCCAGGCCCACAATGACCTGCACGTCGGGGAACCTCTGCCGGACCGTGTACACCAGCAGACCCTGGAGGAGCTGGCACGTGGGACCGTCCGAGATCGCTGAGAATATGTCCCTGCAACGAAACGTTACAAATATTACAACAATGTCTTTACGTGGGTAATAATTTTTCTGCCGCTGAAACCTCTACGTCCGACCTCCATCATCATTATCAGACGTTAACAGTCCACTGCTGGACTAGGCCTCTCCTTAATACCACGCTGGCCAAACGGGCTGGTATAGGGTTTGTATCAAGTTTTCCTTCTCTTGCAGTGTTGTTCTCTGCATAATATGCTCCCTCTGTCGGCTCTTACGACTCCCTTGGGATGATATGGGGTGGTGACATTTCGTATTCTTAATCCGTCACCACACGGACACGACCTCCATTACTAGTGACTATTCCAGATTTTTGTTCGGCTACTTGACGACACTAATGAAAGAAGATTTTATCCACGGCAACACCAATACATCATTTGACTTGGGAAGACGCTATACATGCACTCTCGGACTTTGGGACAAGCCATGGTTCTGGAGCGGTAGAGCCTGGAACGCAACTGTCTTCTTCTGCAGGCCAGTAATGTTAAGCAAGGAAACGGCGGAGCCGAGTGAGCGTCATCGGCCTTTCCCCAACTGCAGGTTTGGGATTCGGACAGCGCAGCGCGAGACGATCTCTAGCCACAGTAGGGTGGGTATACTCGGAGAGTTAATAGGTACAGTCGTCGTCTGGCCAGTAGCAGGCCGTGGAGACACACTTATCGTTTTGTATCATTTTTTTTGTGTCATGAGCGGCAAACGAGCAGACGGTTACCGTCGCCCATGGACACCAAGCAACACCACAGGAGTCACAAGTGCGTTACCCCACTTTGGGTTAGGAAAAGGGATCGGAGGAGGAGTGGGATAAGGGAGAAGGAATAGGGGATGGTGCCTCCGGCACTCTCACTCACCGAAAGAAACGCAACAATATAGTTACTGTTACTTTACGTCGATTTTCTGTGAGAGGGTAGTACTTCCCCGGTCGAGCCGGCTCATTCATACTGAAATCAGCAAGGCTCTACTACCATGGAGACGGCGTAAGTGCGCCAGTGAAAGAAATCTATCGAAAAATAGCTACCTAATTTGTCAAATAGCAAGCTATTTATATGGTACAATAATTTATAAAAATAGGTTACAATCTCACGAGTTATATTATAACGGTTTTTGGTTTTTGCAATTTCACGGTGACAGACAAATTAAATAACATTGGAAACATTCACTGCTTGGTTTTTTCAGTAGATATAAATAAATGTAAAGTTCAGATGCTATCTACTATTTATTATTTATAACACTAGTTCTCGCATACCAATGTTGTTTAGTTTCTTCTAAAGACTAACGTTGGAAGTGACTTGGACCCTGTTTTTGACGCGTGGTGGAAACCATCTATTTACGGGCTAACCCCTCCAGACCGGGACTGAGGTCTCGGCCTACGGAGAGTGTGGAGACTCCCCGACGAGAAGCGCTGGGACTACCCACTAAAACCACCATGGTGCTCCTCTATCCGATGCCATGGGGTCATGGGAACTGTGTTACCATTACTGCCGCGGTTCAAGTGACTCTGTACCTTTTTTTTTTGGTATTGGGTTGGAAAATCCTCATGGAAACCCTCCGCTTTGGGGGAAGGGCGAAGGGGACTGTCAGACTCTTACTGACTAAAAAACAACTCGTGTTCCTCATGTACCCACCCGTGTGTCGGAGAGTCGGGTAAGCATTCGTCATTACCCTCCCCCCACCCACCGGCATTGGCCTGTCAGATGGTCAGGCGGGCCCCGAACAAAATCCCCTTGGCGGCGGATGAATGAAGGTGGTGTGACTCTGTATCATGGAGTCCCTCTGCCCTGGGGGGTAAGGACGAAGGGGACTGTCAGACTTTTACTGACTAAAAACCAACCCGTGCTCCTCATGTACCCATGTGTCGGAGGGTAGGGTTTCACCGGAGCATTCCTCGCTACCCCCCGACGGGTATTGGCCCGCCAGATGGTCAGGCGGTCCCCGAACGAAACCCCTTTGGCAGCGGATGAAGATGTTGGGCTCCGCCGCCAAAACACCCAGCGGCCGCAGAGGATAGGGAGGACGGCAACGCAACACCGCATCTCCTCTTCCTCTGCGGCCCCACCGCGACGCAACGATGGTGCGCCCCCATTTGGTCACGGGAGATAGGGCGCGCGGGAACGCAACACCTACACGCCTCTCCTCCCGCGACCGCACCCGACGACGGCGAGGGACAGATAGAACTGTCCCCCGCACCTTGGGACGCATCCTACGCAGGCCTCACGCAAGCCCACGTGGAGCGTCCTCTCCCGGGATCCCGCTTAGGCCCCGCGCGCACTAGCGATTAAAGTTGGCCGATAGTTTGATCGGTCAGACTGATCAGTACAGAGTTATATCATTATATGGCAGTGCGCGCACTTGATCAAATCTTCAAGTGCGCGCACTGCCATATAACTCTTTACTGATCCGACTGACCGATCAAACTATCGGCCAACTTTAATCGCTAGTGCGCGCGAGGCCTTAGCATCACCGTGGGTGTACCTCAAACCCACGGTTACTGAGGCCCCCCACCACGACAAGGTGGAGATCCCACGGGGGGGTGTGACTCTGTACCTTGGGGCAAGGAAGTTTCATGCCAGCTGATAAGTCGACCCACGAAGATAAAAAGATTTGTGTTGTAACATACATAATTCTATTTATTAAGCCACAAGATATACTATCTTTTTCTTATTAAAGTACCTATTATAATTATTTTAGAATAAATATTTTTTTTTATGTTTAATAGTGTCAGCTTTTTCTTATTATAGTATAAAAAAATAGGCAAGTGCGAGTTGGACACGCGCACGAAGGGTTCCGTACCATCAGCTATAAAAGAAAATCACGTTCGTTGTATCGAGCCTGTTATGGAAAAACATCGTAACCGACAGAATATAGGTATTTCACTTTTTTATCGTAACGTACAGCTAAAATGATTAAGGCCCACTTGCGTAACGTTTGATTTAAGTCACTCCTTAATTTAAAATTGTTGAACAGAATTAACAGCATAAAATAATTTAAGTTAAAAGTATTTAGCGTCCTCTTGCATAACGACAACAACGCTTAGATTTAGTTAAACATTTTATGAGGTCGGTAAAGTAGTTTCTACGTTTTGTTTCATGGCATTAAGCCTTTTTGTTACGATTTTAACGATGTTATGCGTATGGTTTCGCATAAAACCTTAGACTATACAACTTGTAACAAATTTAAATGCACTTCCTGAAAGTAGTTTGTTCAGAATCGGCTACTGAATCCATTACTGTCATTTTTAATATTGTTTATTTTTTGTTCTAAAATAATAAAAATAACGTAAATTATAGTCACTCATTTATTTCAAAAGTTGAAATATACGAAAATAAACCTTAAGTCAAAGCAGAACGCCTTCTTTTAAAATGGATTTGTTTAATGGTTCGACGTTCGGTCACACGAACGCACACATTAGTACAACACAATAGCGGCAAAAGACAATACACACAATTTACCACGAAAATATCTATCATCTATCTTTCGCTTACGTAATAATCAACAGGCAAGAGCGAGACGTAATGTGTCGCCCGCGCTGGCCAATGACAAGCGCTGGCGATGCGCTTTGACAAGTTATGACAAGTATCTAGTCATCCATCGGGAATCTGTCAGCAAACGTTGCGAAAAAATATTTTGTGTGAATAAAATTGTAATTATCAACATGACGGTGCTGGTGTGGAACGTTCTGCATCTTCTTGATGTTAACTTGTCGCCCCCGGACGTTTTCACTGTGGGAAAATGTTAAATCACTAGTTTATTGTGAGGAGACAACAAGTGCCTAGGAGTTTAAGTTGATACATATTAGCTGCTTTTGAAACAGTGACAAGATGTGATGCGTGAGGGAACAGTGAAGTGTTAAGTGGACTAAAATAATGTGATTTTATCCTGTAAGTTATTTGATTATTCTATTAATGTAACTATTAATTTACAACTTTAAACACGTCGATCTTGCTTTATTCTCTCATTGATATTCTTTTATTTTATCTATCAATAATGCTAGGTAACTAAATAGTCATTTACAATATTATGAAACAATGGATCGTGTGCATGTTATTAACAAACAATAAATAATTTTATACAAAGTGGACTGTCCACTCCAAAGCCGAAAAGTGTGATGGAAAGAAATAGGTAGTCATATCTTTGGAAATATCAACAATAGCTGACAAATTACTCAAACATCATTCTTGTAAACCCCACTCTATCAGAGTGTTGTATAAAGACTAAATTTGAAACATTTTGTTTATATCGTATCGTATTTCATTCCTATCAGATCGCTGTCGTCTGTTTACCATAGCAACCGTTTCGTGTGTTTGTGTGCGTGCGCAAATTTATAGTGACCACGCTTTTTACTTTTAATCGAGTTTATAATTTCTTCAAAAAACAATATTTACGCAAATAAAAAACAAAATTCAATGCATGCATTATGATTGTAACAAGTTATTCTAATTGGGGTGTCTGAGGATGTGCGTTATTTCATTTACACGTTGTATATACTTTGAGCATAAAACAAAACGCATTGTCGTCGCCTAGCAACGAAATGACAATTGACAAATAATAACTAGAAACTTTTGAGCATTAACCCTAGAACCCTACATGGGGTGCAGGTGCACCCCACACTGATTTGTTTTCTAAATATCTCAATTTCTTTAATATCCACGAATTCGCGCGTCGGAGTATTTTAGTTTGGTGTCAACCGCTCGCGTTACGTCAATACCGTGACGAGGGACCGCGTTCTGTGGTTGCCTGTATAAGTGTTGTGGGGTACGCCAGTACCCCAGTGTAGTAAAATCGTAAGATTATTTATTTATTACGATTGATGTATGTATTGATTATTTATCAAAACAATAGTCTTATATGAATTAAATACAGATATTTTTAGATATTATGAAGGTAACATTCAATGAAGTTTATTTATTTTGTTTCGGATGGCTGTCAGAGGTTTGAATTACGAAGAAATAAGCTCTATTCTAGACCACAAATCTGGCGAGGAAGAAATAGAAGTTGGGACCAGTTGTAATTCCTGGGTTCTTTACAAGTGTTCAAGATCAAATAATAAGCCAAATATAAAGTTTCAGCAGACAGTTTTGAAATTAGGTTTGGAACTGATATATGAACATTTGGAGGACCGTCACCGGATGCCAACTTAGTCCATTGCAGTGATCCTCAATAAGGACCAAATCGCTGTTGCTCAAACTACATTTAACTTTGTGTAATAAGGCTGATTTGTGATCTCAAGTTACCGATTATGTTTAATAAAACGTATTTTCATGAATTGTTTTATTTTATTTTAAGGATTACAGTCATTTTAGTATGGGGTGTTCCAGCACCCCAGTGTAAGAATAACATGTGCGCCAAATAGTGTAGGATTCTAGGGTTAACAATAACACAAGTAGGTACATTGTTATCAGTTATATCATCATCATCATCATGTCAGCCTAGGGACGTCCACTGCTAGACATAGTCCTCCGCCTGCTGCGTCGTCCGGTCCAGTTATATAATTATTGATAATTTTCGTCGCTAATGACAACATGCCAACATCACAGTGACAGTTCTTAAATGAAATTAGCCACTAAACAGCCGATTTTCGGTAATTAATTTTGACAGTTCTTAAATCATATTACTCGACAAATTTTTCGTTGTGCAAGACGCTAGTGGTGTTTAATATTTTTTTTCTCGTTAAATACATCTTAATTCAATTTAAGAATCGTTGTGCAAGTGGGCCTTAGACTCTAACCCAAAGACTCTTAGGTCCATATTTGCATAAATGTCAAAATTACAACAGACAATATCGCTCACCTAGCAGAATAATGGCACAATTTACAAAAAAGCGAAATTGAGTTTTTATGGCCTAAGTGTTAAAAAGTGTATAATTTATAAAGTGGTAAAACGGCACGGTGTTAGTTTTCCTATTTGTTGAGAAAGGGCGTTAAGTGTCAATGTAGTACTTAGTACGTTCCCCCCGCTTCCGCGAATAACAACGGCTTATTTGTCAGTTGTGCCGGGCGAGGTGCAATCGCTTCTAAATCTGTCTTGGCGTAAGTGGCAAATGTGACATTTTATTAATGTAGTAAGTTAGTAGACATTAAAAAAAATTTCAAAACACATTTGGCAAAATGGCACATTAGACAAAGGAATGTGACATCGCTATTTATTCCATGCGCAAATCTAACTCACAGCTAACTACAGAGAGACAAAGCTTGCAATGCTTATAGTTTTGTTTACTGCTTAGTTAATTAATAAAGATACTTAAAGGTAAAGTAAACTTCCTTAAAATTTCGGAGCAGTAAGGTAAACCTTGATTTGGATCTGGATTTCACTATCGTACCTTTATCTAAACTTAAACTGCCAAACTTTTAAGTGCTTTTGTTTTTAGAACGGAGAGTAACTATCTCACCATAATATGATGATAAAAAAAATATGATTATTACCTACGTTTACAATAAAATTAAGAGAAGATTGGTGATTATTCTTTATTTTATTTATTATAGTTTGATGATGACTATTTCTTAACGTTTCACGAGCCAAATATAGGTTATTATAATACTTTAGTTAAACTTTTTATGTAAGTAAGTATATTAATTTATTTGAATAAAATTACAAATACGAATATTAAAAAAGTCTGAAAATTTCCGGAATCAAGGTAGTGACACAACATTACTATTTAAAAATGTATTTATTGCTTTTCGAAGTATTCTCCGCGAAATTTGACACATTTTTCCATACGATGGAATCAATTATTGAAGCAACCATTCCATTCGGAAGTTGGCGTCTCCAAAATGGCTGTTTTGTAGGCGTCCACAGCTTCTTCAGGTGATGAAAATCTCTGTCCACGCAATTTATTCTTTATTTTAGGGAAAGTATAGAAATCACTAGAGCTTAGGTCGGGGCTGTACGGCGGATGGTCTAATAATTCTGTTTTCTTGCTCTAAAAACTGTTTTGTTCTGTGCGCGGTGTGAGAACTCGCATTGTCGTGATGGAGGATGATGCGGTGGTTGCAGTTCTCTTTACGGAGTTCAGAAACGACCTGTGGCAAACAAATGCTAGCATACCATTCTGCATTAACCGTTCTTTGTCCCTCAAGAGGAATAGTCATAACATGGCCGGTTTTGGAGACAAACGTGGCCACCATTTTTTTGCAACACTCCGTGAACGAAAAATTGTTGTTGGCTTTAACTCATTTTCGAACACCCAAACTCGTGACTGGTTTTTTGTTTCGGGTTCGTACGCGTATATCCAGGATTCGTCACCTGATACAATGTTGTATACAGCATTTGAGGATCCTGTGTGGAATCTTTCGAGAGCTCCGACGCACCAAGTAACGCGAGCCGCTTTTTGCTCTTCACAGAGCGAATGCGGTATCCATCGGGAAAACAACTTTTTTACACCTAATTGTTCATACATACATAGAGTCACGCCTGTTTCCCCGAAGGGGTAGGCAGAGGCATATTAAACGCTCACTTTTCGCCAGTGTTTTGATCCCACGTAATAGGTGGCGAGCCTATTGCCGCTTATCGGGATATTTTGTTTGCCAGAGCCTCGTCCGTTGATCGGCAGGTGCACCACTTGCAGGTGAGGTTGGCTTGGGACCCTAAGTTTTTGGTGGGAACCCTATGCCCCTAATTGTTCATGCAAGATTATTTTTATTTGACTCAAGCCAATGTCTAAAGTTGCCTGAATTTCGCGGTATGTCACATGTCGATCTTCCTCCATCAGCTTACGCGCAGCATCAACGTTTTCTTGGGTGACTGCAGTTTTTGGACGACCTTGACGGAGATCATCACTGAGCTTGACACGTCCACGTTGAATTCAGCAAACCAACGATAAATTGTGGTTTTGGATGGGGCTTCATCACCAAATGCAGAAATCATGCGATCAACACACTGTTTTTGTGTTAAACCACTTCGAAAGTCATAATAAATCATCGCTCTTGAATTTTCTCGAATCAATTCCATTTTCTCAACGACTAAACAAGTTTGACAAAACCTTGTGACAAGACCGAGAATCTTTTTTTAAATAAATAAATGGTATTCGATTTTTAAAACCAAGGAGTTTTCAATTAAAAATATTTTAATATGACAGGAACAGTGGAAATATTCCATTCTCGATACTTTTAGTGCAGCCTATGTAGGTATGTTGATTTCAAATAAAAACTGTTGTTTTCTATTAAGCAAATGTCTTTATTTCTTGGTTTTCAAATCCTGTTTAATAATGGCTTTGGGGGCATATATGACATTTTTGGAAGTTTTTAAAAGTATAACGGCACAATTGCATGGCTCTTCTTCTTTTTTGCCCGTTATGAAGCAACTCCTGGAAACCTGAAGTGTATTTTTTTATCCCTAAGTATCTATTAAGGTCTATACTAGTTGCTAAAACCATAAAATTCATTATATAACGTAAAATGAAGTCATAACTTCATTTCAAACATTTGTAAAATCTTTGACCCTCATTTCTGTAAAATAAGAAAAAAGTAGATGTGTCATTATACCGCTAGGTGTGCGATATATAGTATCGCAAACGACAAAAGTTAAAGTTTCAAATATTAAGACAATCAGAATTATCGTAACCACATATCATCATATAAGTAACGTTTGTCACTTACGATAAAACATATTTCAAAGATATACCCAAAATCTGGTGCGTTTTGTTTATTTGCAGGAAGTTTTCTAATATAATTGTTTGACTGCATATTTATTTGAATTAAGTTATATTTCATTTAGAGTTTTTATAACATTGAAATGTTTTAATCCTTTAATCACAGATTTAAGACTACTACTAAGATTGTTCTGTAGTCTTAGCCTTTAATCTTCATAAAAGGAAGGACAGTTTGGGCACTATCCCAATGGCCCACGTTAATTTCTAATGCCAGGACCCATCCAAAGAATTATGGAATTATAATGCTCGAAAATGCCGTCGTCTTGGATTGGAAAAATTTGCATTTCCAAAATCAATAAAAATTGCAGTTACAAAGCTAAGAGCAGCTTGCTTTCAAAGAGAGATGCCAAAAATAATTGAACTTAATTACGGATTTAGTACTGATTGCGAAATCCAACGCGTGAATCTGAGCTTGTTAATTAGATCTGGCCAAAGTCGTCAGCGTCTCCAGGCACCCACGACAGCATACTCGGCAAGAAAACCCATTGCTAAACCTAAGATTTGAAAAAATGTGTGACAAGGGTATAAATTCCTGCACAATATGCGCACGAATATCTTGCCTTACCGTATGACAACACAAGAGACTTACTACCGGAAGAAAGTGATGACGAATCTTCTTCTTCTGCCTGGCGATTATTAATCCCGGTCTATACTAGGGTCCGCCTTCCTACTCAATTCTCTGGATTTTGCTCGGTCTTTTACATCCTCCAAAGTCAATCCGTTGGTACTCATGTTGCTTCTCACGATGTCGATCCAGCGCTTCCTGCGGCGTCCTCGAGACCGATTTTCGGGTACTTCCCACTCTAGACATCTTCAACCTATATACTCCTCCGGTCTGCGCATTAGATGGCCATACCATCTCAGCTCTCCTGGAGTTTATCCGCCACGTCACGGACGCCAAGGCTACCGCGGATGTAGACGTTACGAATACGGTCGGCTCTTGTAACGCCGTTCATCCATCGCAGCAACTTCATAACGGTGACGTGGAGCTCCTGAGTGTGTTTGTCCAGGGCTGCTCTCACTGCCATAAAGGAGTACGGGCCGAATTATACATTTGTATATCAGTCCTTTGAATTTAGGGGGCATATTGTGAGGGTCGCATACCACACCTGTCACTTCGCGCCATTTTGCCCATGCTGCGCTAGTACGAACTCGGACATCGTGGTTAATATTGCCTGACTCATGTAGTACAGATCCTAGGTAGGTACCTGAACTGAGTATTTTTTACAGCATTTTCAGTACCTACGTGGATAGTAGAGGGACCATCACTACAGCCGCCCATGTATTGAGTCTTCGCTACATTCAACCTCAGACCACCATTTTCCAAAGTATTTTTCCATACATTTACTCTGCGCTCCAAGTAGTCCCTACTCTCGTCGATCAGAGCTATGTCATCAGTGTACATCATCAGCCATGGCGGCTGTTCCTGGATGGTGGTCGTTATGGTATCCAGAACCACTATAAATAGAAAGGGACTTAAAGCAGAGCCCTAGTGTACCCCAGCTGTTGCGGGGAATGAAGAAGTATCTCCAATAGCGATCCGCACTTCAGATAAGGAACTATTGTACATATCTCTGATAATATCGATATATAATTTGGACACATTTTTGAGACCGAAGGCCTACCAGATAGCTTGGCGTAGAGCATTCTTAGAGCGAATATGGGGTCCATAGTCCCTAGTCCTGGGCAAAAGCCCTTCTGACAGTCAGAGACAGTACACTCATTGCGGAGCCTGAAGTCAATACGTTCAAAGACTCTCGAAGAGGACGAATGATTGATTCTATTAATTTATTGATAATAATGAAAGTCGTTTAAATAAAAATTGTCTAACTATTCAAATAAATAGATTTATGCATATTGTCTTTTTGTTTTACTGTCAATAATTGACATCGATATACCTGATATGAAATAATTACCTCTAATAATAAAGAAAAGTAATAACGTAAATGACGAATTTTGAAAAACATGATGAAATCACGACCGTCAATTTTATATTAAGCGACAAAAGTTCTCATTATGTAACTCTTTCTGTAATTATTTGATTGATTATACGTAGATTGGCAAGTAAAAAATAACCAATAAAATACCTCTCATGTAAAATTGTATTTTTGTCGCTTACGATGTTCTTCCATAACAGGCTCGGTATGTATACTTAAATACTTTTTAAGTTTCTACCTGTTTATTAAGATCGAGTAACAAATTGCTTAAAAATTACATTTTTTGTATGGGAGCCCCCCTTTTTTATTTACTTTTTTTAAATTTAATTATTTATCTTGAAAGGTAATGTACAACTACATATTCTGTGAAAATTTAAAGCGTCTACCTGTTACAATTAGTAATTTTCAGCAAAAAATACGAAAACACACACGTTTTTTGTATGGGACCCCCCTTAATATTTTCATTTTTTTTATTTTTAGTATTTGTTGTTATAGCGGCAACCGAAATACATAATTTGTGAAAATTTCAACTTTCTAGCTAAGACGGTTTATGAGGTATATGAGATACAGCCTGGTGACAGACAGACAGATGGACAGACAGACAGAAAATTAATAACCTTAATTTACATTCTACACTGCCAAATTTATTGTAATGCCATCTACCGGAGATATTTAAAACACTTAACGCCACATAGTTCGCCTGTAAAAGTTTTAAGTTAGTTTACTCAATCGCCAAGAGATGTCTAATGATAACAATGATTATTGTAAACAGAAATAATTTAATCATATCTAAACTTACCAAAATAGTATTCCTGGTTTAGGAAAATCATTAAAACCTTTTATCTTCGACTTTAGTTCGGCAACTTTCTTATCGTAATCTGTATCCATAGTAATAGGGATTAGTCTTTTTTCTTGGTTATGTCCTGAAATAATAAAATGTTAACTATAATATCATGCAAATATTTTACACATTAATATATATTGCACATTAATATTTAACTCACTAGTAAAATCAGTTATTTAATATTGAAAAACTATAAAATTGTGTTTCGATAGTCGTCTTCGTTGAGGTTATAAAACTGTCAATGTGTCAATGTCAATCAGATGTCAACTCAGGTTAAGGACGCGTTCCACTTTGTTTTCAAAGATTTTCAAGACCGATATTAAAATCTGATACCGACTAAAAGTAATAACTAATAATATAATATAATATTCTATCACATACACACATCACCATCTAGTCCCAAACTAAGCAAATATATAATGGATAGCTAGATAGATAGCAATAAATAATGGATAAACTATATACTTGTGTGGTGAACCTCTTTCTTTACCGCCATAAACACTTTTCTTAATTTATATTGTCATACGAATGTTTGTCATTGTGATAACCAGCCTGGCGCAAGTTCCTAAGAAAAAACCGAATGTATGAAACGTGCTATCGTTTTAATGGCTACTATTATATGTATAAAACGTGAAGATAGCATCCGTCACTATGTACCCTTGGAACAGTATTCTTTCAAAATTTGACGGGTTATACGTACATCACCGCCTTGGCTGTCAATGGTGTCAAATGTCACAACTGTCACATTATTATCCAGATTGAACTTTGCCGCGTTATGTAGTTTGTTTATAAAACGTAAAAAACATACTGTAAAAGTGCTTTGTGTATACCAAATAAATGTGATTTTACACTTCTAGTGTAAGTGTTACTATATTTATTTGATTAGCATTGAAAGAAGCGCAATGAAAACAAGCAAAATAACGTGCGAAATATGGCATACAACAACAAGCAATGAAAAAAGGGTAGGTATTTATGGCAAAATGTCCCTAGATAAAGATCAATGAATATTTATAATGTTATATAATGTGATATATTTCAATGAAACATAAAAAATAAGGAAATATTCTAAAGTTTCATATCCTAGTACTTTGTAGGTAAACAATAGTGCTGCCTGTCATTTATCGATAATCCGTTATTAGAAATTGGCACAAGGACTAAAAATTCTATTCTTTTTTTCTTTTTAGATGTAAAAATGGGTAGCTGCAACTGGAAACCAAGACTTGATTTATGTGCCCAATGTAAAATTACATCAGTTGAACTATGTGTGTGGCAAGCATTTTAAGCCGAAAGACTTGAAGAAAAGGGAACTCAAGTAAGAAAAACAGCTGTGCCTTGTATCTATAGCCATTTCTTTAAATGCTATTACAGAAGAAATGTTGAAAACCTTTCCATTACATGTACATACATATATCTTTTAGTTCTGCGTATTTTCTTCTCTAATCTAGAATAGATTTATAGAATAGGCTAATTTGTTTGAATAAACACATAAATATTAAATATATCTTTTATCTGTGTTGGAAAAGTATAATTCTAGTCGAAACATAATTATTTCTTACCGAATATTATCGATATCGATATTTCGTTAATCACTAGAGGGTACATCCCTATATTGACAAATATGACAATGCTGACAACATAAAAACGATGTCAATTAGTATCTTTATGTTGGTACGAGTTCTCCCTGCACGTTTCATACAAAGCTGAAAGTCTCGCATGATCTATGGCACATCCGCCTCTTCTTACGTAGTATTTGTATACTCTTTGGTCATAACAACCATATAACAACTATGTCACGTTTTGCTAATTAAAACCTTCTGTATAGGTTTTGGCTATTATTACAATTTAATTAGCATACGAAACGACTATATCTCATGGATAAATATCTACGACCTGAGCGGTTCGATGGTGACCCGTCCCTCAGCTCGTCGGCCGCGGAGTGGACTCACTGGAAGAAAACGTTTGTCAACTTTCTTGCGGCGCAGGACTCAACCACTACTACTGATAAGGTCAAGCTTACCGTACTCATTAACCACGTATAACCTAACGTGTATACCCACATCAGCGAGTGCGAAACATACGAACAAGCGTTGACTCTCTTGAACAAACTTTACGTTAAACCAAATAACATCCTGTATGCTCGCCACGCTCTCGCCACTCGGAGACAAGGTAGTCACGAGACTATCGATACCTACATCCAAGCCTTGAAGCAACTGTCCAAAGATTGTATTTTTTCTGCTGTCGATAGTGAGACGAATCGGGATGACAATATTCGCGACGCTTTTATATCTGGCATCTCCTCAACAAAAATAAGAGAGAGACTCCTTGTAAACCTCAGCCTAACGTTAGACGAAGCGCATAACCAGGCGCGCTCTTTAGAGATGGCTGAAGTCAATACGTTACACTACAACAACACCTCATTGAATACTGTTACCGAAAACATCCCTGGTCAAACTTCTATCTCCAGTGGAAATACCTCTGCAGCCACGCCGACGCCGACCTTTCAGAACCGCCCAAATCGAAAATGTTTCTTCTGTGGAGGACGTGTGCACCCGCGCAAGTCATGCCCCGCCTTCGATGTGACGTGTCAATTATGTAACAAGAAAGGGCATCTTGCTAAAGTCTGTCGTAGTAAGAACACAACTAGCGCTGCCACATCTGACCAGGACAATGTCACCGCCTGCATCATCGCCGCATCGCCGCCGTCCCTGCATAAAGCTATTGTTCCTGCTTATATCAAAGGCATTAGAGCTGAAGCACTACTAGATACAGGCAGTTCTAAAAGCTTTATTAACTACGAATTTTCTAAATTATGTTCTCTGAAGATGAAACCTAGTCGGCAGATGATATCTATGGCCTCTCTTAACCACACTTCCTCAGTGAAAGGAGAAACCTGCCTCACGCTTACTTTGGGAAAACACACATACGAAAACGTTCAACTGCTTGTTGTAGAAAATTTATGCTCAGACATAATTATAGGACATGACGTATTAGAAAATCATTCAGTATACCATTTGGAGTCACAAATGGAGTTTCCAGCTTCCAAAGAACCATCGATTGGCTTATTCGAACGGAAGATTTGAAAGGAACATTTGCATATATCGATGATATAACAATTTGCGGCAAAACACTCGAAGAGCATGACCATAATCTACAAAAATTTCTTGCAGCAGCTACGAAGTACGGCTTAACACTCAATGAAGCAAAATCCAAATTTAAACAAACTTCTATCAACATACTTGGCTATACGATCGCTAACAATATCATCAAACCTGACAATGATAGATTAGAACCTCTTCTAAACTTACCCCCTCCTCAGGACTTGCCCAGCTTGCGAAGAACCCTAGGTATGTTCGCCCATTACTCAAAGTGGATATCAAACTTTTCTGAAAAGGTACATGAACTAGCAAAGACCAAGACATTTCCGCTGAGTACCACTATGATTAAAGACTTCCAAGAACTTAAAAAGGCCATAGTCAAGTCTTGTGTTCATGCCATTGATGAGAATGTACCATTCACTGTAGAAACTGACGCCTCGGAACACTCCATTGCAGCAACTCTTTCACAGGCTGGCAGGCCAGTAGCTTTCTTTTCGAGGACACTTAATCCCTCTGAACAAAATCATTCAGCAATCGAAAAGGAGGCTTACGCTATTGTTGAATCGTTAAAGAAGTGGCGGCATTTCCTTATAGGGAAATCATTTTTGCTCATCACCGATCAGCGCTCTGTTGCTTTCATGTTCAACACTAAGCACACCAGTAAAATAAAAAATGAGAAAATACAGCGCTGGCGATTGGAACTATCTCCATACAAATATGATATCATATACAGGCCTGGCTCGCAGAATCATGTAGCGGACGCCCTCTCTCGTGTCTGCGCCATCGTTGAAACGCCAGGGAAGCTACGATCGCTCCACGAAGCCCTTTGTCACCCAGGTGTAACGAGAATGGCACATTGGGTTCGTTCCAAAAACTTGGCCTACTCGATTGAAGAGATAAAGAGCATGACGAAAGACTGTCGAATCTGTTCAGAAGTTAAACCTAGATTCATTAAAGCAGACCCGCAAAATAAACTAATTAAGGCTATAGCGCCTTTCGAACGACTTAGCATGGATTTTAAGGGACCTGTACCATCTAAATCACAGAACAGATTCATTTTAACGATAATCGATGAGTACTCCCGCTTTCCATTCGCTTTTCCGTGCTCTGACATAAGCGCTAAAACTGTAATCAGGCATTTAGATAGCATTTTTGTCATGTTCGGCACGCCAGCTTATGTGCACTCAGACCGAGGGACATCATTTTTATCGGCAGATGTTAAAGAATTTCTAAACTCCAGACAAATAGCGACGAGTCGTACAACGCCATACAATCCTCAAGGCAACGGCCAAGTAGAAAGGCTCAATTCTACGCTCTGGAAAACTGTTCAGTTGGCTTTGAAAACTAAGAACCTACCGATAGAGAGCTGGGAGGATGTCCTACCGCAAGCATTACACTCCATACGTTCGCTCTTGTGTACTAGCACAAATTGTACGCCACATGAAAGAATGTTTCGACACTCACGTAGATCGACAAATGGAGATTCAATTCCTACATGGCTAACGGACTCAAGCAGAGTGCTTATGCGACGTTTTGATCGGAAATCAAAATATCAACCGCTAGCCGAGGAGGTGGAGGTACTAGAGACTAACCCCACCTATTCGTACGTTCGAACGATGGATGGTCGTGAGACTACTGTGTCCAACCGTCATTTAGCGCCTTTAGGATGCAACGGAGAAGATATCCCCACAATTGACGAGTTTGTAGATGCCGAGCCCGAAAGATCGCACTCTCCATCACCACCATGTTCACCATCGACGACTTCGCCTTCATCACCAACAGCATACTATTCGCCACCAGTCTCGCCGCCAGAGACTCCTTCGTCACCGCCCACATCTGAGGTCTTGCAAGGAGCACCCGAGCGAATGAGCTCGGACGCAAACGAGCCCGCAGTCGCGGAGTTACCCCGGAGGTCGGCTAGATCACGGAATCCGCCAAAGTATCTACGTGATTACATCTGGCCGGGGTGAATGTGGTGAACCTCTTTCTTTACCGCCATAAACACTTTTTTTAATTTATATTGTCATACGAATGTTTGTCATTGTCATAACAACCATATAACAACTATGTCACGTTTTGCTAATTAAAACCTTCTGTATAGGTTTTGGCTATTATTACAACTTGTAAACGGGTATCTAGATTGTTGGCCGATATAAACACTCAGAGTTCCTACTATGTGGGCGCAGCTGGGTTCTTGTGCATTGAATACACACTAACTAAAATACACTGAGGTTTAATTCATAATCAATTTATAGTCTAACACTTTCACTTGCAAGTCTTTTAAGTCATATGTATTTTGGGCACGTAAATTAGGAACAAAGTAACCTCACGATTCATGATATTATTATAACTTGAGTTACGTGTGACCTTAGCGCCACTAGCAACTTTTTGTTATTATTGTCATTTATGTCATTGTCATTGTCAAAACTTCCAAAATAACGTCAAATTCAAATTTGTATTTGTAAACGATTTTCTATTTACACGATTCTTTATTAAAATAAAGTTTGTTGGCACTATCATCATATATTTATCCTAAATGATTCGTTAATATGAAACGCTAAACAACCACTAGTGTAATCAAGTCCGACACTGGCGCGATTTTCCCGCGTCTAGTAGAACTTTCGCCGCGGTGTTCGCAATCACCATGCTATCTACAACATCTAACATAGAAAGGCTAATTGCAGTGAAAAGGCTTGAGATAGAGAAGGAAAAAACGTTGTTGGGTCTTTCTCGTCCATCGCAGCAACGCTCAGTAAGTATTGTGCATTGTTTACATGCACTGCGTTACCACCTGTTGCGTTATGAACGCCTGGTAGTCGGCGAACGATATATTGATTTTCGGCTCTCAGTTGATAAGGCACATCGTATTGATTCTGTACGCTGCTCAAACGTGCCGCAGTTCTTCACTCGTCTCTTAGAGACATATGTTTTAGTGTTTAGACTTGTGTTGCTATAATATCATGTTATGTGGTAATTCGCGGCGTGTGATGTAATTATTACACTGTAACTGACCGCATTTCAGCAGCTGGCGCACCGAAAAGGTTCGTATTTATTTTATGTTCATACAAACTTTTGTTTATTTTGTTTTGCTATGAATAAAAACAGTTCAAATGCAGATGTTTGATGTTGTTTTTATAGTTTTATTATAGTGTTTAAGTTTTGACAACTGATCATATGGTAAAATTTCACTGTTATTGTTAATTCTTACAATTATTAATAATTCAAAACGAATATTTACAACATAATAAAACGTTTGTACTATATGATGCTAGCTGTGACATTGGTTACAATTAATTTAGATTTAATTATTAAAGTTAATTATAGAATATTTATTATTCATATTGTTCATTACTCTTCTTAGCCAAGAAATTATCTGGCATCAGTTTTGTTTAGTACCTACTTATTTTTCTATGATTCTGATGAGAAATGTTTTAAAGAGTAACAACTGCAATTGTTATGTATGTACAGTCAAACAACTTGCCGCTAGACCACTATAAGGGCGAGAATCGCTCAGCAAGACATCGCTTCCAGTGCTACTTTACACGCAAATTGACACTTGTATACTAAATCAGTTACTAGTGTGCCTCGACTCTATGAGCGAGTCAAGGGTTTTTTTTCAAACTGGTCCATCAAGGACTTGTTTGATTGTACCTAATGTAAATGTCTAAAATGTCAACTCACAATATTTCTGAAAAACTGTTATGTAAGTAAATAATGATGGTGTACTAAGGAATAGTAAACCTCAGTTGCTGCAGAAATACAGCTCAAAGATGTTTATCTCCTTAATGTGGCAATATATGTATGTTAAGTTAGGATTCTGTAGTTTATAATATTTATGCCCCGTATAAGTAGTAGTAATATCTAGAGAGGCAATGATTTGTAGAGTGCCTAAGCAGCTTTGTTGGAACATATTGAAAAATAATTACTAATTTCATTATTTTCCTCATTTATTTTTTAAGAATAACCTTTATACACTTACATCATCATCATCATCACCCTAGCATTATCCCGGTTGCATTCAAGACTTACACGTCTTGCAGCCCAAGTCTGCTTACCATTTATTACTAATATGACAGAATATCTACTTTTCCACAGAGAGACTGCTGTCTGACCTCCGCAACCCAAAGGGATAGTGATATTCCATGGTTTAGACCAGTATCAGTTTATTTCAGGGTACTGACTCCCCTTAACGAGGCACAGGGCAAGCGATAATTAACAATTTATTATTAGCCTCATTTATTTTTGAAGAATAACCTTAACAAAATCACGTCATAATCCCATTACTAAAGCAACCAATACTCAGAATGCCATGTCAGAATGTTGATCATATATATTTGAGTGTGAGTGAAATGCCAGTGGTTATTGATTTGACAATGGTTCAATGCTCTGTGGCTTGTGGTTAGACTCGGCCGCTGCTTGGACTATGTAGCTATGGCTTGATGGAGTACTGAACATTAGTCATTGAGGGCAGAAATAACGGTGACACAGTTACTGTGTGTTGTATGGATTATTACTGTGTCAATGTACAATGTTGAAAACTTTTAAAATATTTATTGCCTACAATAGAGTCATTCTACCTGTAATGTATTCAAGATAATTTGAATAATTTGATACACTTTTCACACTAACACACATAGGGTGGTACTTATATTTATTGCCACTCATAGTATTAGATTTAACTGTTAAGTAATTCTGAGTAGTAACTTGAAGACTGCCGCTTGCTGACTGAATTTTAAGCTTGGCGGCTGAGAACAATAAGTTTACCAATTAGTATCTGGGACTCGAGGCTTAAGGTCTTAGCCCACTTACACGACTTGCCTCACACCCAACCAAAAGAATATCATTCAAATAATTATGGGCTTTAGGTGTAGCTCTTAAGGTATTCTTTACCTTGGCACATAAATTAGCAGACAGCGCGCTGTCCGCCGTCAGACGCCTCGGTAGTCGACGCCTCGGTGACCGCGCGGTGGCTCTTGCCTGCGTTTCCTACACGAAACGGTCGGCGCGGCGACTGCTGGTTGTCCGCTGCGAGCAGTCGCCACGTGTTGGGTAGGAGCGGTGTTGGAGTTGGAGCAGAGTCCTGTAAGTGGGCTCAGACCTTTATCGATGTTAAATAAATATACCTACTTCTACTTACTCTTTTAGGCAACTGATTTGATGCTGATATCTAAAAAGGGTACTTACATTCAAAAATAAGTTTTTTACTGTGCCATATTCTTACAGGATTGTGAAAACAATAAAGAGAATGCTGATCCTTCAAAGAAGGTAAAGCAGCGCGTGAGGTTTGCAGAGAGCGCGGCTCTGAGTGAACGCAATGAGGGCGCACAGAACGAGGAAGAGAGTCCCCAACAGAGACAAGAGATCGATCCCTACATACCACCAGAACTAGACAGATACATCAGGGTAAGTCTTTTTATTTATATGTGCTTCTTTCTTGACTGCCTCGTTGGTCTCGGCTTAAATATGCGCGTGGGATTGGGTGGTCTCGGGTTCGATCGCCGGGTCGGGCAATGTGTTATTGGGTTTTTTCGTAGGAAATTCTCAGTAGCAGCACGGAGTCTGGTAATGTGCTCGGTACGGCAATAGGCTCGCTACCTGGGACTTATATAAATCTGGCGAAAAGTGGGTGTAGCAATACACCTCTGCCTTCTTCTTCGGCGATATAGGCGTGAGGCTATGTATGTGCTTCTATCTTCTGTGTCTTCGGACTGCCCAAAGGTAACCGACATAGGCTAACTAATTTTATCCTGGGACAAGAACCGGTAACGACAGCTTTACGTGCCCTCCGAAGCACGACGGTGCTCTGATATAAATGCCGGTCGTCACTCGTCACCCATTCAAGGGGCGACTTGTGTAGACGTTGCTTAACTTACATACATACATATATAGACTCACGCCTGTTTCCCCAAAGGGGTAGGCAGAAGCATATTAAACGCCCACTTTTCGCCAGTGTTTTGATCTCACGTAATAGGTGGCGAGCCTATTGCCGCTTATCGGGATATTTTGTTTGCCAGAGCCTCGTCCGTTGATCGGCAGGAGCACCACTTGCAGGTGAGGTTGGCTTGGGACCCTAAGTTCTTGGTGGGAACCCTATGCACCCTATGAACCTATGATTAACTTTGCCCACCTATTATAAACGGCAATCCAATTCAGGCTACGAGTGCTACGTTACTACGTTGTTACCTACGCTTTTATGTAGGTACAATACTGGTAGAACCAACAAAATTTCATCCAAATTGTTACAGCTGTTTACGGGAGCTGGGTGACAAACTCACATTACAGAATATTTTAAGATGTACAATGTATGTAGTTAGTACTGTACTTTTGTCTGTACCAATAGCCCAGGAATTACGTTGGTTAAAGTATTTATTATTACTCCAGGTCTTGTGAATTTGTTGTCCATTGTCCACATTATTGTGGTAAAATTGGTGTGATGCAATATATTCTGAATTAAATTTATGTGTTCGTCATTTTGGTTCGTCCGTGTGATGACGGATTAATAAAACGGATTGTTACCTCCCCATATCATCCCATGGGTGTCGTAAGAGCCGATAGAGAGAGCATATTATGCAGAGAACAGCACTGTAAGAGAAGGAAAACTTGATACAAACCCTATACCAACCCGCTTGGCCAGCGTGGTATAGTAGGCCAATTCCTCCTTTCAAAGGAGAGGCCTAGTCCAGCAGTGGTCTGTTAAAGGCTGATGATGAATTTTGGTAAAAACATGCAGTTTTTAAAATTCACCGACATAGACGTCTAAAGAATTTGGAATGTGCGAAGTTATAGCTTACTTTAAACAGAGAGCGTTTGGCAGATTGAGGCTAAGTTATCATTCAAGATCTTCGTGGTGGATCCCGGGGTCCGCTTACTAGTTTAACCAGATTTCACGGAATATTAGCTTTTCCTCAGAGTAACATTCAATGAAGTGGAGCGAGTCAAGAACAATAGTTTATTTCATAAATTAGCTCACGGCTGGACTAATTCATAATTCTAGTATTTCAGTTACCTGAACGACGCACGCGTAAACGTTCTTTATTTAACAACTAGAGGACGCCAGCAGCTACGCCTGCATTTTTTTTAAATTTACCCGTTTTGGCCGATCCCGTGGGAATTTCGGGAAATCCCTTCTTAGTGCACCCCTTCGGTCCCCAAGGAACATACATGCCAAATTTCAGCTTCCTGCGCCCAATAGTTTCGGCTGTAGCGTGTCTGTCAGTCAGTCAGTAACGCAAGGATTTTATATATTAAGATAAGGTAACAAGTCCTACCACACGTTTTCCAGCCAAGGCAGCGATCCCACTACAAATATGTCGTTACAACCAGATTATCTCTATCAAAAACGACAATTAATAGTCGTGTCGTTGATGACGCCGACGACATTTATTCGTCGTTTTTATAATTTTATGCAGTGCCGACAGGCAGACGACAGTCGCCCAACGATAAATGAATCGCCACGATAAAGTTACACTCGCCCCTAGACATCTTGTCTAAATTCTCCCGTATAGATGTTTTTTTGCGACATTACGAGCCAGCAAACTTACTGGCTCCTCCGTTACAGAGAGTTGCCTGAATAATAGCCGTAAAAACCCTGTTGACCCTAATGTTAGTCGACCTCATACCGCTAATACGCACTCCAGAGATGATTGCCAGCCACTACCTACTCTAAGCGTTCTAAACGATCCGCAGAAAACTGTAGAGCCAAATTACGTCACTGGGTCGCGAGATGTTTATCATTACTAAATTGTTCTGATAAATAAAATGAAGAACAACTTTATGAATGCTTACTTATAGCCTTAGGTGAGTGGAAATGCTGCTGTGGAAACAGACTGCTCTGTAGAGAATATCCGGTACGAATTCACGGCAGGCCGCAGGCGTCACTGATTTTTTTTTTAAATTATGTGCGTATTAAATTGGTAAATATCGTGTTCGGAGAGTACGTTAAGCCGTTGGTCCCGGCTGTCATTGTCAATGGTAGTGAGGAGCCAGAAGCTACTTACCCCTGAAAAAACGAACACCTTTGAACTGCGGAGGTCAAACTCTGCAATTTGACCTCCGCAGTTCAAAGGGATTGTAAAATAAAGAACGTTTACGCGTGCGTCGTTCAGGTAACTGAAATACTAGAATTATGAATTAGTCCAGCCATGAGCTAAATTATGAAGTAAACTATTGTCCTTGGCTCGCTCCACTTCATTGAATGTTTATTGCCTACTTATTCAAATTGCTGGTTGAATTGAACCACCGTGCATCGTGCCCGCCCGTATATCGTAGCTCACAATTTCATTCAACAACACATATACCACAGTACATACCACTGTGGGGAAACACCGTATTGACAGGACAAAGTGTCTCCACAATCATTGATATACAAAAAACCCTATTAAGTATAATTATGTGAACGTTCGCAATTCGATGGCTACAAAATGGATTTGACGTTCATGAGTGTTACTTTGTTACTTAATTACCTATATATTATTAATTCGATTTTGAATCGTTAATTATCGCTTGTCTTGTGCCTCGGAGAGCACGTTAAGCCGTCGTCGGTCCCGGTTGTCATGAAGATTTTAGACAGTCGTTACAGGGCGTCAGTACCTACTAAATAAACTGACACTAGTCTAAACCATGGAATATCGCTATCCCTTCGGGTTGCGGAGGTCAGACAGGCAGTCGCTCTGTGGAAAAAAGCTAATATTCAGCCAAATCCGCAGGGCGATTCAGAATGTCACGACAAGTAATCGTACGATATGTCAAATTATTGTCCTTGTCTTTCAGCCGCCTATTAGAGATATTTTGAACAAATATTCATTGAATTCGGTTTATTTATTAATTTACTTCATACTGAATGCATAAAATTGATAGGAAATGTTGTTTTGACAAAAAATGAGGTAGCCCGTTCGACAATTAACGGAATCGAATGTCAAATGAGGTATCGAACGATTCTGAATCGCGCCCCCGGTTAGACTAGTAAGCGGACCCCAGATTGAAACTGGGATAACGCTAAGAGAAAGAAGAAGATAACTTAGAGCTTCAATTTGGTGGCACTATGTAAGCTGCTGCGGAGCCGCCCGCAGTTATATTTTGCGTCCTTTTAGGGTTTGCCAGATGATTAGAATAATATTGGCAAAGTCTTTCCTTCCAGTATCTTACTATCTACAATAATCCTCAAGACAAAACCGCGGACGGACCCTCGTCAAACTACATACCTATGAAGATTTCTCAGTATACCTACGTACTGTCCTAAAGAAGGTGTAGCTAGTCATAGTAAGTACTTGGCATTTCAATTCAATTTTCGTTATGGATTTTCATTAATAAAAAATATAATATCAATCGTTATGTTACGGCCATACATATATTTCTATGGTTACGGCATACGGGCCATGTCAGTCTACATGTGAGTGTTTTTATTGTACGTCTGATAATGGGTTGTATAATTGAATATAGGCACCCATTGTTTGAAGTCGTTATAGTTAGTTATGAATTAATTGATCACCGCAGTTGAATGTCGTGATCGCTATAAATAAACTGAAGTAAATAATAAATATGTGTAGAAAAATATATATTTACAGCAAGCTTTGAGTTAAATACGTGCATAAAAGTTAAAGTTTGTGTTGTTTACCAGTGTTTCCTCAACTTTAGCCAAGTCATGTAATTGGAACTGTGCCAACATGCAAGATGGCAACGCCGTAAGACGACAGTAAGTGGTTCTTTTTCAGCTTGCTATATTTGACATACAAATGACCTACCTTCAAGCAAAGGCAATTTAAGCCAAAATATTGCTTTAAATATAATCGCATGAAAATAAAATAAAAAATATTATTAAATATATTTTATAATTTTTAATTTTTTGTATAATAATAAAAAAAACCAAGTCTCACAACTCAGTTCTTCTACCGTAAAAAGTTGTGATATCAATGTAACCACTTTTTACCAAATGCATAATTATGGATGTATCTGTTACGGTAAGAGAGAATTATTGAAGATTATTAATAATTATCTATTATTATTAATAATTACCGAAAGTCGAGGTTAAAGTGATAAATTAATCACATTTGTCGGTTTTTATTAATAATTTAACCCTAGTAGTGATAAATGTAATAAGCGGCCAATTTTAATAAGCTGAGTTGACGGAGCCCAGGCTCCTATTTTGGGTGCAGGTTCACAAGAGAACCTAACATAACCTATTAAGTTTTCCGAGTGGATAAGTTTCCAAAGCGGACGAGACTTTTATATGATATTTTGTAGAACGATCGGCATATTATTATTTGGTGTGCAATTAGTATTTTAGTGAACGAATAAAGTATTTTGCGTAACGCACTTCAGTGTGTCCCTAAATAAATACCTGCTGGTCAAAAAACATTGGGTTTTTATTTATTTTATAACTTTTACCAATATGTGTCGTGAATTATTAATAATTACTACTAAATTTGGGTGCATAGGGTTCCCACCAAGAACTTAGGGTCCCAAGCCAACCTCACCTGCAAGTGGTGCACCTGCCGATCAACGGACGAGGCTCTGGCAAACAAAATATCCCGATAAGCGGCAATAGGCTCGCCACCTATTACGTGGGATCAAAACTGGCGAACAGTGGGCGTTTAATATGCCTCTGCCTACCCCTTCGGGGAAACAGGCGTGAGTCTATGTATGTATGTATGTACTACTAAAAGTAATAAATTTCGATCGTTTATTTACATTTACCAAAACATGTGGTTATTATTAATAATTATTTGTAAAAATATTAATAATTTTCAATTAAACCGATTTACCGTAACATATAGACGGTACTTACATATACCGAAATGTCTGTCTGTGTGTCTGTCTGTCTGTCTGTTTGTTCTCGTTAATTTCTGGAACGGCTGGACCTATTTTGACGGGACTTTCACTGGCGAATAGCTGATGTACCAAGGAGTAACTTAGGCTATTAATTAACCGGGTACGCGAAGTAGTTCCCTCAGGACGCGGGTGAAACCGCGGGAAACAGCTAGTGTATGATAAAATAAACAAAGATCTTAATTTACTCCATTGCACAAGAGCGAAATGTAAGATTCGCATCAAAACCTATTTACAAGTTATGGATTACTACACCACGGAACATTAATATTTAAACCATTCATTAACACATACATACTTATGTAACTTATTTAGAACTAGCTGTGCCCGCGGCTTCGCCCGCATGGAAGTCGGTATCCTTTAAGTATCCCTTTTTGTGGCCTTGATAATGTAAAATAACATAATGATTGGTTGATGAAACTCCCACTCATAGTTTTCTTACTTACTGTATTAGAAACGTGTTTGCCGTGTGGTAGACGGCATAGAATACAAGTGTCACCACCCCCTATCTTCCCGTGGGTGTCGTAAGAGGCGACTAAGGGATAACACGATGCAAATACCATCTTTGCGTAGAGACGGAAAACTCGACATCACGCCTTATACGACTGCCTCGTTGGTCTCGCGGCATAAATGTGCGCGTGGGATCGGGAGGTCCCGGGTTCGATTCCTGGGTCGGGCAGTGTTATTGGGTTTTTCTGTCACGAAATTCTTAGTAGCAGCACGGAGTCTGGAAATGTGCCCGGTACGGCAATAGGCTCGCCCCTTATTACGTGGGACTAAAGAATATCTGGCGAAAAGTGGGTGTAGAAATACACCTCTGCCTACCCCTTCGGGGATAAAAGGCGTGACGATATGTATGTGTATGTATGTATTAGAAAAGTAGTAAGCTGTAGGTACCCACCACCTATTAACTCTTTCTTTTGTTAAATACCTACTATCTGGCCGGATTACATAATTATTAGTTAATTTGAATCTTTGCACTCAAAAAGTAACACTTGAATAGTACCTAAGTCTGCGATGCTCTACTATGTAATATAACTTGTAATGGTGTGCAATAAAGAATATTCTACTCTACCGACCAGTTGTAATCCGACGCGTCGCGCCCGCCGTTTAGGCAAACCGCTTCCATTTTATATGAAATGATGAAAACCGTAAACGACTCCAACAACTATTTAACTAATTTTATCTACAACGCCTCTGTGTACACAACATTTTGCGTGACGTTGTCCGGAGCGTGGACAAACAGTTTGCTTGAGTCGCTTACCCGGGAAAGGGCCACGTAAAGTTGACCATGCGAGAAACTCTCGTAAGATCCACGCCAGCAATTTTTAGCGTCTGCCCTTGTGCTTTATTTATTTTCATTCCAAAACAGACACTAACCGGAAATTGTATCCGTTAAATTATACATATATCCGCATTGGTTGTTAAGTGCTTCGAACTCAATTTGGGCAAAATCTGTGTCAGCGCTGGATCTTAACACCGACTTTTAATTACCGCTAAAATTAAAATTTTATGTAATACCAGATAGCACCACTGGCAAAATTAAAAGTCGGTCTTAAGATCCAGCGCTGACAATATAAATATTAGAAAAGAAGCTACCTATTTGCTTTTGCCCAAATTGAGTCCGAAGCACTTAATAACCATTGCGGATACATGTATATTTTAAATTGCGATAACTTTTGATAGAATAAACGGATTCTGATAAACTAAAGACTAAATGTTAACCAAAGATACAAACTATGCGTTTGTCATTATCTCGATACAAACAATTTAGTGTGTTGCTTGAATTCAAGTCTATTAAATTTATTGAATGACTCTGCTAGGCTCCCATAGGTGATAGCGTGATGATTGTTGTTCAAGATTGTAATCGGGTCTTCAGGTAATATATTGGTGAAAACCGCATCAAATCCGTTCACTGGTTATTGCGTGATGATTTAACAAACAGACAGACAATAATTAAAAAAAAAAAAGTTTTGTGTTCTATATCGATAACATGTCACAATACAATTGAAATTTAGCAAAAATATTCAATGTACAGACAAAGTGCTCTTTGAGTTTTATTATATGTAGTATAGAAAGCGCGCGCAGCGCACATACATTAGGGAATGCAAATCTCGCGAGATTTGGGCTCAAGCGAGATCTCGCGAGTTTATGAAGCCAATCTCGCGAGATCTTGCCAATTTCGAGATCTCGCGAGATTGGCAGCTTTGTATGTTTTTTTTGTAAATAATCGCAATACTTGAATAAATTAGGACAAAAATAAGGGGTATTCCTGAAAGCGCAACTATTTTTGAGCGCAACTAAAAAAGCGCAACTATTCCACAAAGCGCAACTAAATATCAAGATGCAATAGTGCTGGTTAATAACAAAGGGAAAATATCGATAATTGATAAAACAGGACGTTTTAGTATACTTTAGCTGTTGCTGTGCGTCTGAGTTTTACCTTTACCATCCAGTGGTTTATTTCTGATTCGTGACCCTAAAACCAGGTTTTTATTAGGCTACTAACTTCTGTTAATTTATGTTACCCTGGTACTTTTCAAAACATTTTACTGATTGATATTTGTTACCAGATTCTATAAATACTTCTAACCTCTGTTCATTTCTGTTATCCTGGTACTTTTAAAACAATCACCATAAAAAAATGGGCAGACGATTTACAAATCCTATCGATAGTAAATAGTCCTTTATGAATCTGTTATGCCCTTTCACTATTTTCCGACGCGGTTGCGCTTTGTGGAATAAAGTAGTTGCGCTTTTTTAGTTGCGCTCAAAAATAGTTGCGCTTTCAGGAATACCCCGCTCCTTCAGAAGCACAAAATATCCAAAGAATCGTCTGCTAAACGGCTTCCTTTTCTGTTGGCCAGATAACCAGCCGCTGAGAAGGTCCTTTCGGATTCACTTTCGTCCACGAACTGCAAAATTTGCCTTTTGACCCCCCGGACTCGTATAAATTCATTTAATTTTTTATTAATGCCGATACCGACAGATTTCAACTCCGTCCGTGTCAGTTCGCGCTTCGAATAAGACGTTTTTATGCTCGAGTGCAATCTCGTAAATCTCGCGAGATCTCGCCCTTTTTTCGACCGAGATTAATCTCGCTAAAAAAGGCCGAGATCTAGATTGCATTCCCTAACAGACACACTCACACAACACACACACACCCATACACACACGCACTCTACCCACGGCTAATATAAAAATGTAACACATTGCCAACATAATCATGTGTACTTACCTCCTATATTCTTTTTACTTTATTATTGTTTACTTTGGTGCAAAGATGAAAGAGACTAACCTTCACGACACAGGGAATCCTAGTGTGGAGACCAGTGTTCTCACAGTGAATGTAACTTACGTTGGAACAATAAAGATTTATTATTAAAGATTTATTATTATTAATACATAGATTGACTCGGCCATCAAAGAGTAATAAAAAACAAAAAAATACTTTAGTAGTTTAACTCAGTAGATTGCAACGTAGTACAAAAACATATGGAGGCTGGACTGTTTGACTGTGAATGATCTCATTCGCGTATTGTTTGTGCTCGGAGCGCCGAGACGCCATAAAACAATGTTTAATTCAATATTTTGACTCGTCATCGTAAGCGCACATCGCCCAGTTTGAACTTGACTTCGATAGAATGATATCAAGATCGGAATCAGGGAGCTAACATTGTCAAAAGTATGGATATGCCTAATTTTTAAATGTGTTTCCGGAACTAGAATCTGGAAAATTTCGGCTTTTTAATGAAAGTGTTTTAAACTGTTGAAAAAACCAGCATCATTATCATTAGCCTGGCGTAGTCCACTGCTGGAAGTAGGCCTTTTTAATGGCACGCCAGTAAGCCCGATTTTTGGCTCTTTGAAATATCATAGTCCTAGCGTTATCCCAGTGGCTTTTAAGACTTTCGCTTTGGAGCCCAGGCAATACATTCTCTAACTTTTCGCAGTATATCACATGTTATGTAGCTAAAAGTTTGAGATACAGTGGACCCCCGCGGCCCCGGTACTCCGACAAACGTTTTTCAAGGCAGTATCGGACTATCGCATTTGTCGGATAATAGAGTACCCCCTATAGTCCGGCGTCTTTTACAAACTAGTACCTTGTAATCTGACAAATTACAGATATATGTTACACTCTGAAGTACAGATTATACACCATTATGTATGTGAAATTTAGTAAATTCATCATCATCATCATCGCCCCAGCGTTATCCCGGTTGCATCCATCCGTCAAATTTAGTAAATTATACAACACAATAGAAAGCTTAGGTTTTATTATAAAATTAACGTCATTATTAATGCTATGGAAGTTATGGAACAAGTATAGAACTTGCAAAAAATAATAACCTTTCATTTGGAAATAATTGTGTACAAACAAATGTACATACTAAAATAATAAAATTATGATTAGATAACGTCATAAGAATTAATCAATGCATGAAGCATGAAAATATTCATTATTTTGTTTTTGTTTGACATTATTGAAATGTGAAGTCATGTCGAATTGCAAGGGGTGCCGGATTAGCCAGGTGCCGGATTACCGCGGGTCCACTGTAGTTGTAGAGACAGCGGCACTGAAAAATACTTACTTCACAGATGTGAGAAGTATCAGATGTAACGTGCGGCACAGTTGCGTGCGGCCACTAAAGCAAATACAAAATTGAAAAGCGAATACAAACTCGTCTCAGTGCGCTAAGAAGCATCGTACAGTTCACGCGTCACGATCACGTCAACTTTTAAATTCTCAAAATGCCGTCTTGTGTTCTTAAACACTGTAAAAGTTGTTCCTAAAAACAAAAACAGGAAAATGGAATATCTTTTCACAGGTAACTATTGATAATTTGACTGTTTCCTAATTTAATTTCGATAAAATTCGTATTTGTGCAAGAAATATGTAAGTGTTGCCAGTTTTTGTCGACGCCGTTCTGCCTGAATTAGGGAAAATGCACTTGTCAATTGATTATGTGATAATGACTGTCATGTTTATGAAAAAAACATTACCGTATTATAAAAGTATATTGTAGATATATCTTCTTTCTCATAAATATAGTAATAGAATTTCAATTTCCATTAGTATATACCTTACATAATATTGTTTTGAGTTCGATCCCCAAACGATCCAAATATTCGTGTACACCCTACTAATCGTCAAGCTTATAAACTTTGACCTTTGCACCGTTCTTTTGGCGTAAAGAATAAGTATCAAAATCGTACAGCAACTGTTTAGCTTGACTTGGCGCCCTGTGTACGTACATACTTATAGCGTAGGCAATAAGTATCAAAATCGTACAGCAACTGTTTAGCTTGACTTGGCGCCGTGTATACATACATACTTATGGCGTAGGGAATAAGTATCAAAATCGTACAGCAACTGTTTAGCTTGACTTGGCGCCGTGTATACATACATACTTATGGCGTAGGGAATAAGTATCGAATTCGTACAGCAACTGTTTAGCTTGACTTGGCGCCGTGTGTACATACATACTTATGGCGTAGGGAATAAGTATCAAAATCGTGCAGCAACTGTTCAGCTTGACTTGGTGCCGTGTGTACATACATACTATTTATTTCTCAACTAATCGACGCCAGCAGCTTCGCACGCACATATTTTCGTATTTCTCGTTTTGCCTGATCCCGTGGGAATTTCGAGAAATCCCGTCTTAGTACACCCCTACGGTTCTCAAGAAACATACATGCTAAATTTCAGCTTCATGCGCCGAGTAGTTTCGGCTGTAGCTTGTCTGTCAGTCAGTCAGTAACGCAAGGATTTTATATATACAGATTTACGAAGTAGTTAAAACTTAACTCGGCACCTACATTTAAGAAATGTATTTACAAAAGCATTAATTAAATCCATGGTAAATTCTTCAAAACCGCAAATGAATATAAGAATATTACATAACTATATGCAAAATACTGGGAGATTATTCATAATCTGGCAACTTTACACACACATAGACGCGCGTGTCCGTACAGTGCCAGTCGCCAAAGGTCACGCACACATAGCTGTCAACGTGCCAAACTTAGTTGGACGAATACGCTATATCTGATACTTCTCATATCTGTGACTTACTTATTCTAAAACATTTCTGTCGTCCCGATTATAATCAAGAAATTAACATTTAAATGAAGCTTGGTTTGTTAAGTTTTTTATGACCCTGGAGTCTTCAAATTGGCTTAGACTCCAAAGCGCATTTTACAAAAATAATTGAAAGCAATAGTAATGAAATTACGATCGCACGGAGACAGTGGGAACACATAAAAATATCCAAAATGCTAAAATATTTCAATATTGGCGTTACATTACTCACTCGCGGGGCACACGATAGAACCTTAAATGTCATAGTGTCCATCCACGAAACAATAGCCATTATCTCTTGCGATAATCAGAGTATCTCGTCGGTTCAATAGGTTCGTATTGATATGATAACGGGTAGCCTTTTGATAGCCGCTCGCCGCTCGTAGTTCGACCGGAGACAAGGACGCCGATCGATGACGTACATCACCATCTGATTGGTTCGTAATAACTGCTGAATAATAAATCATCAGCTCTTTATTCTGTCCCACTGCTGGGCACGGGCCTCTTCTCAGTATAAGAAGGGTAAGGCCATAGTCCACCACGCTGGCCAAGAGCGGGTTGGCAGACTTCACGTGTTTCGAGAACATTATGGAGAACTTTCAGACATGCAGGTTTTCTCACGATGTTTTCCTTCACCGATAAGCAAGCGATAATTAACAATTTAATACGCACTTAACTTCGAAAAGTTATTGGTGCGCGCCGTGGATTCGAACCCGAGATCCTCTGCGTAGCAGTCTGTCGGTCTCACCACTCTATCTATTGCTATCGTTGCTTCGCGAACTACTGAATACAATAAAATATATTAGAGTGTAATATAAAAATAAAACAAGATGGCGACATCGATCTCTTGTCAAAAGCAAAGACAACGCTTGCACTTGGGATAAATCCTGTCTGGCAGTCGCAGAGTTTAACTTTACTAACGGATACAAAAATACACCCAAACTCGAAATAATAATTTGCATTGTGGCGCACTCAATGTTGTGAGACTATGTGAAGTAAGTGAGGATCAAACCCACATAACTCGGTGCAGAGCTTTAAGAGGCAGGGAAACCAGAAACATTGTTGTAGGACATTGCCGAAATACTGAAATCGCATTAATAATAACGGGGTATTCCTGAAAGCGCAACTATTTTTGAGCGCAACTAAAAAAGCGCAACTACTTTATTCCACAAAGCGCAACCGCGTCGGAAAATAGTGAAGGGGCATAACAGATTCATTCATAAAGGACTATTTACTATCGATAGGCTTTGTAAATCGTCTGCCCATTTTTTTATTGTGATTGTTTTAAAAGTACCAGGATAACAGAAATGAACAGAGGTTAGAAGTGTTTATAGAATCTGGTAACAAATATCAATCAGTAAAATGTTTTGAAAAGTACCAGGGTAACATAAATTAACAGAAGTAAAAACCTGGTTTTAGGGTCACGAATCAGAAATAAACCACTGGATGGTAAAGGTAAAACTCAGGCGCACAGCAACAGCTAAAGTATACTAAAACGTCCTGTTTTATCAATTATCGATATTTTCCCTTTGTTATTAACCAGCACTATTGCATCTTGATATTTAGTTGCGCTTTGTGGAATAAAGTAGTTGCGCTCAAAAATAGTTGCGCTTTCAGGAATACCCCATATTTAGATGTTCCTCATTTTTTCGGCTTTTAAGTTAATTGAAGTACCTACCCATCGAATATAAATATCAAATTTTCGCTGCTAATAAAGAAAGGCGAGTTACCTACGTAGTGTAGATTGTACAAATTAGTGATGTTCCGGATATCCGTATCCGTATCCGCGGGTATCCGAGGAAAAATAAAGATCCGTATCTGTATCCGTATCTGTTACTTTACTCGCGGATCTTTTACGCATCTTTCACCTTATTAATTTTCAATTGATCGGATGGAATGCTATTATAGGTGGTTAGGTAGAATTAAAAACTATTAAATTCCATTCAGAGTATTTTTAATAGTTTCAATACAAGTCGAAACATGATCTGTCTATTGTGCCGCTGGGAGTGTGTGACGTCAAATATATTAACCCTTAATTGGTCGCGTGGGGTGTCAGACACCCCAACGCATGTTTCCAGGCTCATAACTTATAACAAACAATTTTGAGCGTGCTAGTCTTCCAGGCAGCTTCATCAACACGTGTGACATACACAATTCAGTTGCGAGCGGCGCTCGGTCATGAACGGTTGGGCTTGGAGAGCGTGTTTGGGGTGTAAGACACCCCAGGTAACTGTTTGTGTGATATAAATTACGGGTTTCTGGAGTAGGCCGATCGCCTTCATACATAAGGTGTCATATAATGCCACTGAATGCTCTAAGTGCCATATAAATGTGTGCAATGACCATAATTATCATTATAATGTGCCAAAATTGTATCGAGAAAACTTTTATAAATATTAGTTATATTTATAAACGTTATATATCTTGTTATTTTTTTTTATTTCTTTATTAAAAAGAGGTTTAAATTTTGCTTAATATGTATCTTAAAATGTTCTGATTAATAAACGCCTGACTTTGCATTTATTTCGTATATTATTTCAAAAAAAACTTATTTGGTTATGCAACTTTTTAGGCGCGCCCAATTAAGGGTTAAGATAATAAAGCTGAAGAGTTTGTTTGTTTGGTTGAACGCGCTAATCTCAGGAACTACTGGTCTGATTTGAATAAATCTTACAGTGTTAGATAGCCCATTTATGGAGGAAGGCTATATGACATCACGCTATGAGCGACGGGAGCAGAGCAGTAGCCTTAAATAACGCGAGTGTAACCGCGGGCATCCTCTAGTTATTCATATTTGGAGAACCTTAACAGTAGTGCAATCCCTACTATAATTATCTTGCCACCAATACTCTGTTTTAACAAAAGATAAAACGTGCAAAATAGAATTCCTTTGTTTTTTGGAAAAGTGACACAGAAAATTATCAGAAATAAATATGAAGTTAATAATAGTGTCTCTACGCTTTAAGATAGGCTGAATACTAGGTGTAGTGTTTCTATGCAATAGATACATTACACTGTCTCATGTACACCAGTAGAGGAAGAAGCGTCACTTGACGCCTGTCACTAGTAGTATATCTGTATAGTCTGTGGCTGTCACTGTCTACGGACTGTCAGTCGGGTGATAGGCGCGGTGCGCGCTAGACGTGCCCTCGGTACTGTGTGTAGTGGTGAGCCAGTGTTACATCGATTCGTGTTGTGGTTATATTTGCTGTGATAGCAAATACTACAATTAATGGCGACGAGGATAAATACAGGTCAGTGAAACAAATATAATATTTAAAAAAAGGAAGGAAAGTGCGACTATTTTTGAGTTTTATGCACAAGGTATACGCTGCTTAGATGTCGGTGTAGCATATTACGTTACGTTAATTTAAATTTATAATAGCTTTATAGTGATATTGACCTGTGTTACGATAAAGGGCGTTGTTAACGCAAAATAATTCCTATGAGTTATTCAATTCAGTACAGCCAAATCGTCAAGGGTAGTATGAATTGACCAAGAACTATATAAACAAAGCCATTGTATATTCAAATACCTTACTTGATTTTTACAAAATGAATATAGTGAAATAATGCATGTAATTATTAGTGTAGGTACTTGTTGGGCCCACTTGTTTACTGTTGTGGTTGGAACAGGCGTTTACTGTGAACCGTTGTCGGTGTGCTGTGCCGGTGTCGCATTTTCCATGACAGGATATCACGAATGAGCTTCTTTTCAATAGCTAAAGAACAAAATAAATAAAAGTAAAACAAAAAATGGCGGGTAGGACTGAGCTATTTAATTGTGACTTTTGCATTTTATGTTAGCATACGGTTGTCTGAATACAACTGTGATCTGGCTATGGCGTAGATATCGAGCGGGGGGTTCCGGGTTCGATACTCGGGTTGAAGGGAAAGCGATTGTTTTTATTTCTTGTTTAGTAAATCATGTGAGGGTGACTTGCGATCACGAACCTTGTGAACATATGCTTGGCTACCTAGGAGGACAAAAATATCCTCTGGTCTCGCGTACAGCCGTTTATGGACATAGTATGTAATATAAACAAAACTGAGCGTACTGTCCGACTTGCATTATTCCAATAAAAGCAAGCGCGTTTGAGTGAAACGTGCTGGTCGTTCTTCTGGTATAGTTGTAATATTGGTTTAGAACCAACACTCAGCTTGTGTTAGTTTCTGCTAAACATAGAACAATAATAAACCCGGTCTCGACTGTCCTTCGCAGGGCAGCGGCGCTAAAGTTGTTGACTGATCGAATCGTACGAGTGTAAGCTTGTGCTAAATAGCTACGATGACCTTTTATTTCGTAAATAGGTGTGTGTGACCTCGCCTTTTAGACGTGTAACCAGAGGGACGATTCTCGTATTTTTTATGACATTGAAACTATGTATTGAACGAAATGAGATAATATATTTTGAATTGACTCGGAGTCGGTGTACTTAGAGTAAGGTAAGTACATGCACGCTGGAAGCTGCATTAAAATAGCAGCCTTACAGAACATTATTATTTACTTCACTTTGACTTATGAAGTCTTTCTAGTGTTAGAGTACTCGTGGTGAATATCGAAGGAATTCATTTATTTATTTAGTCACACATGACAGAATCTAGTACATTTGTGGCAAACATATGTAAGCAACAGAATTATAAACTGCACTAGGTTCCTAAATATGCGTATTCATCACGACCTGTAAAAATAGGAGAGTGAAATAATTAAAAAAAGGAATAAACTTATTGTGTAACATACGTTACGTTTATGTAACTAGAAGTGTTAGTAGTCATTACTCATGACATAATATTTTAAACATATCGTGCTTAAAAGTTAATTTATTGTTGAACATATCCAATTTGGAACTGTGTTTAGGTAGTAAGTCATTATATAGTCGACACATCCTTATAATGGGGTTGTAAAATGACGTAATAGATACTGTGGAGGATAAAGGTGTAGTGTTCCTCCAACTAGAGGGAGGAGCCTCTAACCAGGCTGGGTGGTCGTGCTCGGTGGCCTGCAGGCCGACGGACATACTTTGAATGTTGTATATATATATAAGCGTCGTAGCGCGCGAAAGTTGCTATCGCGGTTCAGGATCGTTTTTGAATATTTCCCGCGTCGATAGGTGGAGTAGTGCTGTAGTAGTTTCGTCGTCATTGGGTATATGGCGCTTGTCAATGTTGTGTTATGTAGTTGGTCGCTACAATACGAATATGGAAAGTGTTTTGAATGATCACTCAAGATCTGGTTTGCCAGAATTAGTTCAATAGAATGTTGATAAATCCTCAGATTGAGATAAATAACGGTGTGAATCAAACATTAATATCGATAAGTAGATTTGAACGTGGATACGGACACCTGTGTGATTTGATTGTTAAACCTGTTCAAATTGAGATCTGCATATTGTTGTTTTATGTAACAGAGTCAGGAACACTTATTATTGTTGTTACTCTTTCATAAAAGGAGGTATTATGATAAGGTATTGCAGTGATGTAGTAGTGGCTTGTGCAGCACAGTAACCCATGGGCTACCTTCTTAAGCGATGGGTGAGCGAGGCTGTGGGTAGAGGCTGATATGATTAGTGAAGGTATCGATGGAATTATAACGTCACTACGAGTGTCAATACAATACTTATACCAATGAAGGAATCGAGGTGTCTATGATCTAAGTCTCTAGTATGGCAAATTCCACTCGACCATTATAAATTGGCATTGGTGATTCTAATTATCTTAATATGTATTTAAATTGACATTTTATATTGAATATTTGCTTGTTAAATTAAATTGGTAAGCATCTGCCTAATATCTGTAAGCGGACCCCAGATTGGAACTGGGACAACGCTAAGAGAAGGAAGAAGATAAGTATCTGCCTAGTATTTGTATGTCTAAGTGACTAAACATAGCTTACTATTATATTTGTCTATAACCAACTATTGTAAACCTATGTATAACAAATAAAATATGATTTGATTTTATTTGATTCGACAATTTCCATTCAATTGGAAGTTGTCTTCCATTCAATTGGAAGTGGTTTTCTATTCAATTGGAAGTGGTCTTCCATTCAATTGGAAGTGGTCTTCCATTCAATTGGAAGTGGTCTTCCATTCAATTGGAAGTGGTCTTCCATTCAATTGGAAGTGGTCTTCCATTCAATTGGAAGTGGTCTTCCATTCAATTGGAAGTGGTCTTCCATTCAATTGGAAGTGGTCTTCCATTCAATTGGAAGTGGTATTCCATTCAATTGGAAGTGGTCTTCCATTCAATTGGAAGTGGTCTTCCATTCAATTGGAAGTGGTCTTCCATTCAATTGGAAGTGGTCTTCCATTCAATTGGAAGTGGTCTTCCATTCAATTGGAAGTGGTCTTCCATTCAATTGGAAGTGGTCTTCCATTCAATTGGAAGTGGTCTTCCATTCAATTGGAAGTGGTCTTCCATTCAATTGGAAGTGGTCTTCCATTCAATTGGAAGTGGTCTTCCACTCAATTGGAAGTGGTCTTCCACGTGGTCTTCCATTCAATTGGAAGTGGTCTTCCACTCAATTGGAAGTGGTCTTCCGTTCAATTGAAAGTGGTCTTCCATTCGATTGGAAGTGGACTACGGAATTTCATTAAATTGGAATTGGACTGCGGAATTTCATTAAATTGGAATTGGACTGCGAAATTTCATTAAATTGGAATTGGACTACGGAATTTCATTAAATTGGAATTGGACTGCGGAATTTCATTAAATTGGAATTGGACTGCGAAATTTCATTAAATTGGAATTGGACTACGGAATTTCATTAAATTGAAATTGGACAAAGGAATTTCATTAAATTGAAATTGGACAAAGGAATTTCATTAAATTGAAATTGGACTAAGGAATTTCATTAAATTGAAATTGGACTAAGAAATTCCAATAAATTGGCATTGTGAATTCCATTAAATTGGAGACAGTAAATCAGTCGGCTTACAGTGGAAAAATGGAAGTGGAACAAAACACGACTTTTGACCGGCGCGGTTTCCAAGCAAGATGAAGGGGAACGTTTCAAGGAGTTTCTTGTTGAGCTGAGGGATGGGGCTCGGAAGTGTATGTTTGAAGAACCTGATGACCACATAATGGACCAAATACTGTATAAATCCATGCCATCGGACATAAGTGTTGACAGTGGGTAATGAGAGGGCATTGGACAAGGTTATCACTATGACCAACACCTTGGAGGGTGTGGATTGCCAACGGAACTGACACGAACAAAAAGACAAAGTAAGGCAAATGAAGTCAATGCAATGAGAAACCGAAGTAGGAATGGTGCTAGGTGGGCGAAACAAGAGAGCAAGTTGAGTGAAGAGAAAAGAACACCGAGGTGTGCAGGTTGTGGCATATCAGCGCATGTGTCCCGGGGCCTTCCTTGCCCGTTAAGTTCAAGGGAGAGTAAAGGCTACGGGGAGTGCGGCTGCTACCAAAATTTTGATTTTGCAAAACTAAAGAATTCCAACAAGAACGGAAGCTCGCCCGAAGTCCGGAAGGATAGGGTGACTGTGTTAAGAGACAATGGAGGCGCTCGCAGGGAAATGGGAAGTGCAGTATATATTTACCAGACCCCTACAATGTTATATCTGGCCAGTTGTACTTTACGGGTGTGAGGCGTGGACCATTAAAGCAGACCTCCGTAAAAAGATCGAGGCTTTTGAAATGTGGACCTATCGTCGTATGCTTCGCAGCAGTTGGACTGATAAAGTCACCAATGTTGAAGTTCTGCGGCGTATGACGAAGGGAACAGAGTTGTTGCGCACCATCAAGCAAAGGAAAGTGGCTTATCTAGGTCATGTTTTCAGGCATGAAAGATACAGGCTTTTACAAACCATCATGATGGGCAAGATTGCAGGCAAAAGAAAAGTTGGTAGAAGAAAAATGTCTTGGCTCCGGAACATCAGAGAGTGGACTGGCATCAAGTCTGTGGAAGAACTGTTCCGACTTGAAATAAACAGAGAAAAGTTAAAAAAACTGACCACCGACCTTTAGTAATGTAGAGGCACATCAAGAAGAAGAAGTATATATTAGACATGAACGACGACGTAGCTATAAAAGGTGAGATAGATATCTTTTGATACATCGGTCGAACCAGCTATGCCACCCTACCGGAGAGTTCCAGTCTCGCTGTAGGAGTAAATGCAACAGTGCAACGAGGGGGAGCAAGATGTGCGGCTTTCTGGAAGTAATGGAGGTGCTTAAATAAAACAATGTTTTATTAAATAAAAAGAAATGTATTCATAAAGCACAGACAACGCACTTTGGGTCACGAACTGATACCGGAAGGAGTCAGGCTGTTGGAAAAAATGAACTGGCTTTGGAATGCCAAGGACTGGAGAGGAATTACAGAGCTTTTTAGGAAATTGGGCAATAGGGCAAATATAGAAGAATACTAAAGAAGAGATCGGAATGAATGAGAATGAATGAGAATGAATGAAAAATAATTCTGTTGGAAATAGACATTGGGATATTGCGACATTAAAGACAAGACGTGGGTAAAAGCAGACGCAAGTCCTATAGGACTGGGAGCGGTATATGCGCAAGTAATAGTAAAAGGACCAAGAATATGAAATATAGCATACGGAAATTGGACACTCAATGTGAAAGAAATATAGCCAGACAGAAAAGAGGCTGGACGTTGAATGGGCGATTAAAAATTGCAAAGGATGCACTCTAGTTAGCCTAGCAAGTTCTCTAAGTACCTATAAATGGACGAGAACTTTGATATTGCTATCGATCTATTGGGCCCATTGCCAAATAACGATTATATTCTTGTTGTGTGTATAGTGAAGTTACAACCACTGTAAAGAAATCAAGATTACAAGAACTATAACGAGTTCGCAAATCATAAAAATTCTGAGAGAAGTCTTCGGTCGGCTGGGCTGCCCACTATCGGTCACTACTGATGCTGTTCGTCTAATTCGCGGCAGTTCGTGGCGAGGAGTTGAAAGTTTTATCATGATGGTGATATTTAAATTTAAACACAGTGCGAGATTGGCCACAAATGAAGAAAACATATAACCAAAGACAGTAAAACGACTCAAGAGAAAAGCAGTGTATGAAAGATACACTAAAAATTTTAAAACTGAATGAAGTACAACGCCACCACCCATACTGTAACAGGAAAAACATCAGAACTATTTTTCAAGAGAATGAACATGGATAAAAACCCAATGTGAAAAATAGGAGCAAGACGGATAAAAATACTATTAAATCTATTTTAAGAGACAAGACGGCTAATGAGACCGAAGTTGCAAAAGGAAAAAGGAAAAGAATACGGAGACCGCAAGAAAAGAGCTGTAAGGCCAAAGCAAACAGAAGGGGACAGCATCTATGCATGGTATGGCAGCCTGGGCTGTTTCCGCAACTCCACGTCCTGGCGTGTATATTGCGTATGAGGTCTAGGTACAAGGAAAATAAGGTAATGACGTATAATTATTTGCCAATGAAATAGACATACATTAAAATGATAAATCAAAATGTTAAAAGGGAAGAGATGTAGTGTTTGTATCTATGCAATAGATACATTACACTGTCTCATGTACACCAGCAGAGGAAGAAGCGTCACTTGACGCCTGTCACTAGTAGTATATCTGTATAGTCTGTGGCTGTCACTGTCTACGGACTGTCAGTCGGGTGATAGGCGCGGTGCGCGCTAGACGTGCCCTCGGTACTGTGTGTAGTGGTGAGCCAGTGTTACATCGATTCGTGTTGTGGTTATATTTGCTGTGATAGCAAATACTACACTAGGCTTTAAAAGTAGGTACCGGCACAGATTACTAAATAGTTATTTCGTAAATACCGGCCGTTTTGACCACTTTACGAACATTTAAAAAATAACTAATTGTCAACCGTCGCGCGTCGTTCGATCATTAGCTAAAATACCGCAAAAATTATACTTCAATGTATGTGTACACATATTTATATTAAGGCGAGTTAAATATTATGAATCGCTACATTATCATCCTCCTAGAGTTATCCCAGTTCCAAAATAATAGCAAAATTTAAGTACTTATTTGCTCTCGGCATTAAATGCTTATAAATCTCTATCAACCAGTTTTTCAACCTAAGTGTTTTAGAAAATGGAGCAATTGCTTCCATTTTCTAAACCGCTTCATAGAATTTGACATGTAAAGCGCAATCATCAATCATTAAGGTAAACAACGTGATATTTTATTCAATAACAACCTGCCTAATTCAGTTAAGTGGGTAGGTAATGCCTCAATGGAAAATAACGTATCGCCACATTAGGTAAATACTGTTACGAATTGAAAATAACGCTATCTATCAGTGCATGGGAGAACTAGATGAGATTGAATGTATCGGTGGTTTAAAGGTAATTCAGCTATTCTGTACTAGATGGCGTTGGACTATGTCGACTGTTCCCGACTTACTAGAATGTTTCATCTGCAGCGGGAATGTTCGGGAATATGCTAGAAAGATCTCGTTGCCTGTCCGGCCAGTATAAATATACGGCGGGCGCGCGAGTCAGGACAGTAACAATTGAATATCGAAGCGATAAACAAGAAGCGAAGGGAAGTAATTAGAGTGTGAAATAAGTGTGTTTTTACTAGTTGTGTAAATAAGTGTGTATAGAGTTTGTGTATAAATAAAGTTCAGTTTAAGTGGCATAGTGAGTTATAATTTATCGTCGAACCCCAGCTCGTAACAATACTATGACTTGCTTGTTTACGAGGCAAATAAAGAAATAACGTAAATTACTACCATTCTTCACTACGCTTCTATGAAAAAAATTAAGTGTCTGTCTGTGATTTCAGAATATATACCTAACTTTTTCAAGTGCCTCTAGTTACACTATACCCAGTCATACACAACCGTTTTTTTTTTGTCTGTCTGTCTATCTTTCTGTTTATCCGGGGTAATCTCTGGAAAGGCTGAATTGATTGTTATAAGACTTTCACTAGAAATTAGAGGACTTGGCATGCCTATATATATGCTGTAAGGAAGCGCTGATATAGATATACCGAAAATAACGCGGGTGAACTTGGGGGAACAGCTAGTTGTATAGTACAATCGCGTGCACAGTGAACTTTCCTTTTTAAAGTGTTTTTCTCATGATATAATAAACCTTGTAGGTGTTCGTTTGAATTAAGATTAGCCGTGCGAACTGTAATAAAGAATAGAGCCAAATACCTTCCGTGTGGTGTCACGCACTCATTACTGAATACTTCATTGATGCCGGTTCATTATACTTACTTAAGTACCAGCAGTTTATTGAGGTAGTTTTGCAATATAGCACGATTAATTACGTACTTGCTAAAATACAGTAAACTGGGCTAACTTTGAATATCTGAATAATATCGTATGACACATTTTTAGTACTGCCTCCGTGGTGCAGTGGATAGCGTATGCGACTGCTGATCGCAGGTCCCGGGTTACTGGGTTTTTCCGAATACTCAGTAGCAGCCCGGAGTCTGGTGATGTGCCCGGTAACGGCAATAGGCTCGCCCCCTATTACGTGGGACCTATAAATTCATGGCGAAATTTGGGTGTAATATTTACAGCTCTGCCTAACCCTTCGGGGATACAAGCGTGAGACTATAAAAAAAAATTAAAAGAGATGACTTGAAATTCGCTCTGCCTTGTTAAGTTCGAACCCATTGATACCATGGTGTAAAAATATACCCCATATAAATTTAATAAATTATCAAATCAACGACCGAATCACAGATGGTGGAAGGGGTTGGATGCGGGTGACTCAAGATCGATCTGTGTTCAGCAGTAGACGGCTTTTGGCCTGAGATGATGAAGAATAAAGTTAGTAGTTTTTACTGCGCCCTTCACATCAAATTGAGCGACTATAAAATCAGTGCGGTGCTTACATACATAAGTACTAGTGTGTTGGTGGCGCGTCAATCTAGTTGATGCGTGTTTAGTTGATATGGCATTGGCAGTGCCTGCCGCCCGCGCGACACTCGCTTCATTAGAGAACATCTCGTTATCAGCTGTTATGCAATTGCAGCCTCCTGTTTGCGGACGACGTTTATGTTTCACGTCTATATGTTTGTCCTATTTAGAGAAACGCTTTGGTGTGATAAACACTCTAGAAAACCCCCATCTATTGCTAGCCTGTTCAATTATCGTGACCGTTTTCCAAAAAGCAGCGATAGACTAGTGGAGAAACCAACATACTACTTAGCTGTGTGTGTCAATATTGGTTTCGGTTGAGTTCAAACACGCGGCGGGAACAACTGACTATCCGAAGTAAAATGTGTATTAAATTGCTCGTTATCGCTGCTTAACGGCGAAGGAAAACATCGTGAGGAACCATGCACGTCAGAGAGTGATCGAAACACATGTGAAGTCTACAACCCGCACTTGGCTAACGAAGTGGACTATGCCTCAATCCTTCTAATAGGGAGAAGAGGCCCGAGCCCAACGATGGAACAGTTTATATATGTGTAGAGCTGATGATGAGATTGTTTACCAAGATACCAGACATAAAAAGAGGTAAATTATAGCTTGAGCGTTGGCTAGGGATCTACGAACATACAGTCTCCATAAGTACAGAAAACAAACAAACAATCGTGGATTTTGTCTCTGTATTTAAAAGACTTTTCAGACGCCTGTATAGTCAGTTGTATATCAATAAGTATCTGTCTCTTGTGTTGCTGTTTTATTAAATGACTAGCTGACCCAGCGAACTCCGTATCGCCTTTTAAAGAGTTTTTATTGAATTCCCTTTTTTCCAAGCCCCTTGTCCAAGTTACCATTGACTTAGCGCTTAATCTCTTATCATTGCATGGTCTATAAATGATGCAAAAACAAACATAGATTTTTATATACTTAGTATAGAATTGCCCATACCCATATCGACTTTAAAAAAAATCCCGTCCGCCATCTTAGATTTCCTATCCGCCATCTTTGATCACGAAATAGATGTTTTATTTGGATTCACCATCCCTTAAATCATCAGAGATGATACCCATATTGATTTTTAAAATTTTTCCCATCCGCCATCTTTGATTTCCCATCCGCCATCTTGAATCACGAAATAGATGTTGTATTTGGATTCCCCATCTCTTCAAACATCGGAGTCGATACCCATATTGATTTTTTAAAAAAATCCCATCCGCCATCTTTGATCAAGAAAAAGATGGTGTTTTTGAATTTCCCATTCCTTAAAATATCGGAGACGATACCCATATCGACTTTAAAAAAAATCCCATCCGCCATCTTTGATTTCTCATCCGCCATCTGTGATCACGAAATAGATGTTGGATTTGGATTCACCATCCCTTTAAATATTGGAGTTGATAACCATATTGATTTAAAAAAAAATCCCATCCGCCATCTTTGATCACGAAATAGATGGTGGTTTTGAATTCTCCATTCCTTAAAATATCGGACACGATACCCATATCGACTTTAAAAAATTTCCCGTCCGCCATCTTTGATTTCCTATCCGCCATCTTTGATCACGAAATAGATGTTGTATTTGGATTCTCCATCCCTTCAAACATTGGAGACGATACCTATATTGATTTAAAAAAAAAATCCCATCCGCCACCTTTGATCACAAAATAGATGGTGTTTTTGAATTCAGGATCGGAGACGATACCCATATCGACTTTAAAAACTCCCGTCCACCATCTTTGATTTCCTATCCGCCATCTTTGATCACGAAATATATGTTGTATTTAGATTCGCCATCCCTTAAAACATCGGAGACGATAACCATATTGATTTTTTTTAACTTTCTCATCCGCCATCTTTGATTTCTTATCCACCATCTTTGATCACGAAATAGATGTCGGATTTGGATTCCCCATCCCTTTAAATATCGGCGACGATACCCATATCGACTTTAAAAAAAAATCCCGTCCGCCATCTTTGATTTCCTATCCGCCATCTTTGATCACGAAATAGATGTTGTATTTGGATTCACCATCCCTTAAATCATCAGAGACGATACCAATATTGATTTTTAAAATTTTTCCCATCCGCCATTTTTGATTTCCCATCCGCCATTTTGAATCACGAAATAGATGTTGTATTTGGATTCCCCATCTCTTCAAACATCGGAGTCGATACCCATATTTATTTTTAAAAAAAATCCCATCCGCCATCTTTGATCAAGAAAAAGATGGTGTTTTTGAATTTCCCATTCCTTAAAATATCGGAGACGATACCCATATCGACTTTAAAAAAAATCCCATCCGCCATCTTTGATTTCTCATCCGCCATCTGTGATCACGAAATAGATGTTGGATTTGGATTCCCCATCCCTTTAAATATTGGAGTTGATACCCATATTGATTTTAAAAAAAATCCCATCCGCCATCTTTGATCACGAAATAGATGGTGGTTTTGAATTCTCCATTCCTTAAAATATCGGACACGATACCCATATCGACTTTAAAAAATTTCCCGTCCGCCATCTTTGATTTCCTATCCGCCATCTTTGATCACGAAATAGATGTTGTATTTGGATTCTCCATCCCTTCAAACATCGGAGACGATACCTATATTGATTTAAAAAAAAAATCCCATCCGCCACCTTTGATCACAAAATAGATGGTGTTTTTGAATTCAGGATCGGAGACGATACCCATATCGACTTTAAAAACTCCCGTCCACCATCTTTGATTTCCTATCCGCCATCTTTGATCACGAAATATATGTTGTATTTAGATTCGCCATCCCTTAAAACATCGGAGACGATAACCATATTGATTTTTTTTAACTTTCTCATCCGCCATCTTTGATTTCTTATCCACCATCTTTGATCACGAAATAGATGTCGGATTTGGATTCCCCATCCCTTTAAATATCGGCGACGATACCCATATCGACTTAAAAAAAAATCCCGTCCGCCATCTTTGATTTCCTATCCGCCATCTTTGATCACGAAATAGATGTTGTATTTGGATTCACCATCCCTTAAATCATCAGAGACGATACCAATATTGATTTTTTAAATGTTTCCCATCCGCCATTTTTGATTTCCCATCCCCCATCTTGAATCACGAAATAGATGTTGTATTTGGATTCCCCATCCCTTTAAACATCGGAGGCGATACCAATATTATTTTTTTAAATTTTCCCATCCGCCATCTTTGATTGCCCATCCGCCATCTTTGATCACGAAATAGATGTTGTATTTCGATTCCCCACCCCTTAAAATATCGAAGGTGATACCCATATTGATTTTTAAAATTTTCCCATCCGCCATCTTTGATTTCCCGTCCGCCATCTTTGATTTACCGTCCGCCATCTTGGATCACTAAATAAATTTCATATTATTAATCAGTGTCCCGAAAATGCCGAAAACGATACCCATATAGATTGTATCCTATTAATTTAGCCTTTTTTTGCCTTTGACCCAACCCTCCCCCTTCTCATCTGACCATCTTATTATTTTTGTCTGGCCCCTATAAGTTGTGGCGTAATTTTATATAGCCTATAGCCTTTCGGAATAATTGGGCTACATCTTGAATCACGAAATAGATGTTGTATTTGGATTCCCCATCCCTTTAAACATCGGAGGCGATACCAATATTATTTTTTTAAATTTTCCCATCCGCCATCTTTGATTGCCCATCCGCCATCTTTGATCACGAAATAGATGTTGTATTTCGATTCCCCACCCCTTAAAATATCGAAGGTGATACCCATATTGATTTTTAAAATTTTCCCATCCGCCATCTTTGATTTCCCGTCCGCCATCTTTGATTTACCGTCCGCCATCTTGGATCACTAAATAAATTTCATATTATTAATCAGTGTCCCGAAAATGCCGAAAACGATACCCATATAGATTGTATCCTATTAATTTAGCCTTTTTTTGCCTTTGACCCAACCCTCCCCCTTCTCATCTGACCATCTTATTATTTTTGTCTGGCCCCTATAAGTTGTGGCGTAATTTTATATAGCCTATAGCCTTTCGGAATAATTGGGCTATCATAGGCAATAACAATTTTTGAAATCCGACTGCTAGTTCCTGAGATTAGCTGACATTCTCTTTTAGCCTTTTTAGCCTTTTGCCCGGCCCCAAAGGGTCAAAGCGTTATGTTATATAGCCTATAGCCTTCCAGAATAACTGGGCTATCGTATACAAAAAGAATTTTTCAGATCCGACCGGTAGTTCCTGAGATTAGCGCGTTCAAACAAACAAACAAACAAACAAATAAACAAACAAACAAACAAACAAACTCTTCCGCTTTATAATATTAGTATAGATACAAATGAAACGATATCTCATACGAAGCAATAAAACGGCGCCACAAATAATCAGATTGCAGAGAGCGACAAGAGCTAACAAGACTACAACCATTAGTCAAGACGACAATCACTGCTCATGATGATCACTGATCACATATAATTATATCACGCATAGCCACGCTTAGCTATTTGTACTAGGTAGTGATGTGCCGGATCGTTAAAAATGTATATCTGCGGATACGGATCGGAATACGAATATTTGGAGTCAAGAGCCGCAGATACGGATATGGATACGGATCTTAATTTTCTTACTGAATCGTTGTCGGTGCGCGCGATCTTGAAACGATAAAAATCCTTGTGTTACTGACTGACTGACAGACACGCTACAGCCGAAACTATTGGGCGCAGGAAGCTGAAATTTGGCATGTATGTTCCTTGGGGACCGTAGGGGTGCACTAAGAAAAGAAGGGATTTCCCGAAATTCCTATGGGATCGGCCAAAACGGGTAAATTTAAAGTAAACGCAGGCGTAGCTGCTGGCGTCCTCTAGTATTAGTATAAGATTTCGTATGTGTTGGTATCTTCGGTTGCTTACCTATTGCGTAATATGTATACCAATGTCTCCTTTAGCTTATAGTAGATATGTCCAAAATGAGCTGTTTGTTGCATAACTTTATTTCATTTGGCAATCGAATGCTGGTCTATAAAAACTTTATTCCGATTTATGGTATACTAAAATTATGGCATTGCCAAACTACAGTAGTTATAATTCAACCGAGGGAAGCTATAAGTGTCGCCGCACACGGGCCAACGGCCACAACCACAAAACGCCGCCACCGGCATATTTCCTGTAGTTTTCATTCATTTTATATGGACTCGGCGCACACGGTTGAAGCCGGTGGCCGCCACACGCTACAATCGTCGCTGCGCGCTTCTTGTGGCCCGCACCGGCCACTAAACGCCGACACGAAACGTCACTACACGCCACTTGCGCGATTCCCAACCCCTCACCCTTCCTCAGTAAACCTGTTAAAGTCGGAGGCAACGCACGCACGTAGTCTGTTGCTGAAATATATTTGCAATCAAACCTTCTTCGTCCGAGTCCATGATACTGAATCGCAAGTGGCGACCACCGGCCACAAGTGGCTGCTGCGCGCTTCGGCTACTTTTGTAGCTGCGTCTAGCTTCTTGAGTGCGGCGTTTGTGGTTGTGGCCAGTGGCCCGTGTGCGGTGACCCTAAGGCTTGTATAGGAGTGACTGTGTAGGTATTGAGCAGTTTCGCTAGAACGAGCTGAATATAGGTCGCTCTTCCTGCGAATATCGCGCACAAACACGCAAACTCTGAATAATCACAAATATCTGTCTGTATCTTTCCGTTTCATCAACATTATTTCACTAGATACTTTCGTATACTTTTCGGTTGACGGCAGTTTATGTAATCACGTTTTCATTAATTTTGTACTGTACCTGTACAGTTTTTAACATAGTTCAAGTAGTAACTATTTAGTAATCTGTGGTTCAAGGTAAAATTTGTGTGCTCCTTCCATTAATTATTTTATTTTCATAATTTGTTCAATCGTAATCACACAAGTTGGGTAAATGGACTGAAGTGAACTAAAAAAAATATTTTGTAATATTTGTAAGAGTACGTACTTTACGTAAACTGTAGCTGTGCCCATAGTTTATGCGCGCTGTTCCATATCGATGTCGCAATCATTCCTAGATGCCTAAAGTCGTTATGTCCATTACAATATTAATTAATGTTTCCAATATTAAAGAAAGTGCAAATTATAATGTGTAGGGCGTATAAATCAAAAGAGTTGAGCGCATCAATGTACCAGGCTGGCAGACGAGCGTAGGAGTCAAACAATTTAGTGTTCGCACAGAATCTCGACAAGCGACATGATAGTGGCGTGTTTTGTTGCGAAACAATGCACACTGTCGGGCGCGCGATATCGCATCACCTTGCGTTCATGATGCCCTAGTACTCATCATGTTACTTCACTACATTTAGTTTTGAAATAAACAATTAGTACAATAGAACTGTGCTTACAACCTCTCCACATACCATGAAGAACAGCGCTCATGTAAGTAACAAGTACCGGTTATCACTATGCATTTATGTATTCTCATTTTATTCAAAACGAAATTGCAACAAATCTAAGATAGTGCCGTAACATAAAATTGTGCTGTCGCCAATTTGCTATGTTGGCAAACGCGTAAACGGTCAAAAAGTTGGACTTGACGCAAAAATTGTCACTTTACGAAATGTCAAAACGAAAATAGTGCAGCGTAGTTAGTGCACTGCACATAATGAGCTCAGTAAATTTTTATTAAAAATGCTACGTTTAAACAAAATGCAGGGTTTCAAGTAATTTGTCAAAGACTTTGATTGAAGAGTTCTGAGTCTGACCGTTTTAAAGTGATGCATTGCCTGGGATTCTAAACCTTATTAAAAAAGTTACCCTAAATATTTCGAGTTTAGAATCACCTTAGATTTATACAAAAATCATTAAATCCAAGTTACCTTTCTTCTCTGGATCTTGTATTATTAGTACTGAGCTGATTATAAATTGGAGTCAGGTTATCTGACTGTGGACCGATGATTCATCGTAATCATGTGTCTTCATTGACGATTCGAAGGTCTTTTTTGAGCCTCGATTTATTTATCATACCAGAGTTTGGCAAAATTTGCTTTACTAGAGATAGATCAATACTTTAGAACTGCTGTTATTTGAAACGTGATACTTGGCCAAATATTAGGATCAAAATAACTCAAGTTATATAGGTAGTCTTTATCTTAATAGCTGTATGACATCACTGCTGTGTGCCATGGGAGTCTATGGAGGTCATGGATTTCCACGGCGAGAGATAAAAATCTGTTTTCTTTGTATACCGACCAACATTAGGTTTAACTAGTTATGTATAGGTATATGGCTCTAACAATTTCAGTCGTATTCAAGGTAAACGAATACGACTAAAGTTGTTTACTAAGGCACAGGTCTGTCGCAATGTATTAAGTATTATATCAAAGTACACATAATTATGAACGACTGTATTTTCATATGGCAAATATAAGTAGGTAATATACTTTATAAATCAGCCTATTTTTATTTTATACTTCTTGAAATGAACGTGTACAGAAAAAATTGTGATCTAAATGTCTTCTTATTATTGACTAGAGGACGCCAGCAGCTACGCTTGCAATTTTTTTAATTTACCCGTTTTGGCCGATCCCGTGGGAATTTCGAGAAATCCCTTCTTAGTGCACCCCTACGGTCCCTAAGGAACATACATGCCAAATTTCAGCTTCCTGCGCCCAATAATTTCGGCTGTAGCGTGTCTGTCAGTCAGTCAGTAACGCAAGGATTTTATATATTAAGATTTCCAACTCTATGCATTTATGCTCTAGGTTTAATCAAATAGATCCTTCCTCTGTTTTGGGGTGCCATTCGAACTTTATTTTGCACCTATTAGAACCAAATGCAACATTGTTTCATTGCTGCATTTCATTGTTCGTGATAATGCACAGTTACTCCATCACAAGGGCAAGGCAGCGCTAGCCTAGCGGAGATACCAACAGACTGCCATGCTGAAGGTAACGAGTTCAAACCCACGACGCAACTTTTCAAAGCTATGCATATTTGATTGTTAGCCATCAATTGCTTGTGATATTCGTGATGCTGTCGGTCACGGCTGTCCTGAAGTTCTTTAACGATTGTTATAGTCTAACTCTTGGATGCAACCGAGATAATGCCAGGAAGATGATAAAATAGGAAGTAACTACTCACTAACTCTTACTATGAGTCTGCGATATACTTACTCGAGAACCCAAACACAGCTGCATGCATATACATCGATCAAAGCTAGAACCATATCGTTCCTTAGCTGACGTAACTCAACTGCATATGAAATGAACTATTGTAACACTCGGTATCGGCCCAACTCTCTCTGCTCCGTGCCATTCTGAGCCGACGTGCCATTCTGTTCAAACTTCAAACAAAGGCTAGTTATATTTAAGTAGCGAAGTAATGGGTGCTATTACACGCTGTTTTGTTGTTATTATATCGCGGTGTTCGTGTAATGGAGCTCATTTCCTGAAAGCTTCTGTTATCGACGATGACGAACATGACTCCACGTGTTTTGCTCGATTTTAAATTGGCTGTTGTAAGTTGTTTGTAGGCGTGATCCAAAGGCTCTTTTTATGGAAAAGATCTTATACTAGCAATAAATCATGTATCGCCGAGAATTTAATAAACTTTCAGTCAACGGGCACAAAGAACACCAAGACTCGTAACAACAATTCGCGTATCATACAATTAAATTTGTTGTGAACACGAAGGCAGACTGCCTCCCGCCCGGGTCGGGCAAAAGTGTTAGGTACTGGATTTTTCCGAATTCTCAGTAGCAGCACGGACTCTGGTGATGTGCCCGGTAACGGCAATAGGCTCGCCCTCTGTTACGTGTGGTACCTAAAAATTCATGGCGAAATGTGGGTGTAATATTACACCTCCTACCCTTTCGGGAATACAGGCGTGAGTCTATAAAAAAATATATATATTTAAAAAAAAAATTGTTGTCCAGTGCGAGTGCACACTTACGACACTCGGTGCATTCTTAAAAGGCGCGGTGACCGCCTAAATCACAACGCCAATCGTGTAGTCATATAAAAAGATCCTAAGGGAAAATACAAGGGTCTCTGAAGAGGCACAATGTTCTATATTCACGCAATCTGTTCTGTTTACTGTCTAGCCTATGAATCTTAAGTTAAATCATTTCATTTAGTTTTTTTTACATCATTCTTGGTCTTAAATTTTAACCCTACTACTAAAATTAAAATATTTAGTTACATTTCTAAAGTTAAATGGTGTTCTTGCATGGTCCATGTCCGTATAGGTACTTGTTGCAATGACAGTTAAGTAGTGCAGTCGCATAAAGGGAGTGACGTTCGTGCTCTGCAAGGGGTCAATGAAAGCTTCGCGCTTCATCGCGATAATTGAACAATTAGTAACTTAATTACAGGGTGTAAAAATACCCTTAACGAAAACTCAAATTCCATGTTGTACCAATCACTACGAACATTTTTTACTTCGGCACCATACCTGGGAAATTACTGGTTCAGGAGATATTGAGGCTCCAAGTTAGTATGGAATTTTTCTAATTAGGTACAAAATCGATGCATTTACCCCCCTAATTTATTCTTTAGATGCTCTATGACCCCATGGATAACTAGGTATTTCGAGCATTGCACGCGCGCGCTTTGAATTGCGGTTTAAAAAATGTGAAAACTTAAAAAAAATCGTTTCTCAGGTATTATTTTTGGTTATAATAACTTGGCATGATGTCCACAACGAGTAGACTTCGGCTTGGTGATGGGTCTTGTGACAACCTGTATATGTATACTTTATATATGTCGTGTGTTGCCACTAGCGGAAAAAGAATCGTTGTGTATGTGTGCGTGTATGTAATGTGATCAACGAAACTATGTTGATGACGTGAACAAAATGCATCGATCATTCAACCGACGCGCTTATCTGATAAAAATATATTGAAATTGAAAAGAAGCCACGATACCCATACTTAACTATCGATTTACTAATAAGAAATGGACTTCGCTCGCGGCTCTGTCCGTGTGGGACTTCTTTACCCCCTTAGGGCGATTTCAGATTAGCATTTTATACGCGCGTATAAGCTTGTTTTTGGAAGCGCATGTAGGCGCGTATAGGCGCCTTTTGGCACACGCGCAACTCGTACGAATTTTGACGCGCTTCTCAACTCGTATAAGCGCGAGCCGTCAGAATCCAAGTTGACACTGACAAGATGTTATTACAGTTTCGAGCGACCACGCCGAAATATGCCCGTTTACGCGAGTCCGGTTTTTTCAAGCGCGAAATGTAGCGCGCGACTGTAGGCGCGAATGCTGAAACGACCGTATCCGCGCAGAAAAATACGCTAATCTGAAACCGCCCTTAGGGGAGAAACGGGACAATTCTCCCATAAACCGGAACATATTTTACCTGCCAAAGTTCAGCTTCCTGCGCTCCGTTGTTTTAGCTGTGAGTTGCATGTTAGTCAGTCAATCTTCATTATAACGGAAAAGTTTTATATTGATCTGAGTGAGTTCAATAATCGTTTAACAAACAACAGCGATAGCCGAGTGGAGAGACCGACAGACTGCTATGCAGAGGGTCTCGGGTTCGAATCCACGGCATGCACTTATGGCTTTTCGGAGTTAAGTGCGTATTAATATCTTTTTTTATTATTTCAAGGTACATTATACATACATTTGCACGCCGAATGGTAATAATATGGCGAAACTGTAAAATAGTATAAGATCTGTAATTTAACCTGTATTATGTAAATAAACGAATTGTATTGTATTAAATTGTTAATTATCGCTTGCTAATCGGTGAAGGAAAACATCGCGAGGAAACCTGCATGTCTGAGAGTTCTCTATAATGTTCTCGAAAGACATGTGAAGTCTGCCAACCCGCACTTGGCCAGCGTGGTGGACTATAGCCTTACCCTTCTCATAGTGAGAAGAGGCCCGTGCCCAGCAGTGGGACAGTATAAAGGGCTGACGATGGTGATGATATAAGAATAGTTCTGTTATTTTATTTATATTTATAATTGTCTTTTTTCATTTTGTTTGATGTCAAGTCAGTATTGTTCATAGCATTTCTATTTACATGATGAATGTGAATAGATGGCACGATCAATGATCAATGCTATATGTTGTGATGCATACACAAAGAACTGCTTCATATATTCATACGAGGCTCACACGTAACACGCCGTCATCATAGCTCAATGCCACCTATGCATAGCGTCAATGTGTTAGGAGCATCCATTGTATAAGAATATGTATGTACGGACTTTAATATCACTGTCATGTTACAAAAATAAACAATGATAGAGCCCTCTAGTTGGTTATTGTGATGACTGATGAGTTAGAAAAGGGATGCTAGATGGATGGGCAAATTTCAGACAATCTGAATTGTTCAACTGTATGTATAACTAGCTGACCCAGCGAACTCCGTATCGCCTTTTTAAGAGTTTTTATTTATTTCCCTTTTTTCCAAGCCCCTTTTCCAAAGTTACCATTGACTTAGCGCTTAATCTCTTATCATTCCAGGGTCTATAAATGATGCTAAAACAAACATAGATTTTTATATAATATTCAATTCCCCATTCCTTAAAATATCGGAAACGATATCCATATAGACTTAAAAAATCCCGTCCGCCATCTTTGATTGCCCATCCGCCATCTTTGATCATGAAATAGATGTTGTATTTGGATTTACCATCCCTTAAATCATCAGAGACGATACCCATATTGATTTTTAAATTTTTCCCATCCGCCATCTTTGATTTCCCATCCGCCATCTTGAATCACGAAATAGATGTTATATTTGGATTCTCCATCCCTTCAAACATCGGAGGCGATACCCATATTGATTTAAAAAAAAAAATCCCATCCGCCATCTTTGATCACGAAATAGATGGTGTTTTTGAATTCCCCATTCCTTAAAATATCGGAGACGATACCTACCCATATCGACTTTAAAAAAATCCCGTCCGCGATCTTTCATTTTCTATCCACCATCTTTGATCACGAAATAGATGTTGTATTTAGATTCGCCATCCCTTAAAACATCGGAGACGATAATCATGTTGATTTTTTAAACTTTCTCATCCGCCATCTTTGATTTCACATCCGCCATCTTTGATATCGAAATAGATGTCCGATTTGGATTCCCCATCCCTTTAAATATCGGCGACGATACCCATATCGTCTTTAAAAAAAAATCCCTTCCGTCATCTTTGATTTCCTATCCGCAATCTTTGATTACGAAATAGATGTTGTACTTGGATTCACCATCCCTTAAATCTAGAGATGGGCCGAGTACTCGTTTGATACTCGGTACTCAGCGTACTCGGCGGGTTTTTTGATACTCGTACTCGGCCGAATAACTCGGTTTGAATGCCGAGTATACTTTGTTTAATAAAAGCAATATATTTAGGTAGAAATAATTAAAACAACAGTGTTAATCAAAATGTATTTATTACTAATTTAAGAAGTCTTTGACAATCTCAATTAATAAAATCAATATTATCTGCTGAAAAGGGTTTGCTGTATTTTCATTGTATTCGATTGCGACGATTACGTTGATGCTACTGGCTCACGATTTTGATATATTTCCCACAAAGTTTCAGTTTCCAAATCTTTTAACTCCTCTGTGTGTTTTATTTTAATTTTTTTAACATTGCCGTCGTAGAAGCTTTTCGTCCAACACCACTACGTGAAATTACAGAATTGCATAAAGTACATTTCACTTTTGCTGTATCTTCTACAATCTCGGTGTAAAACGCCCAAATTCGGGATCTTTTACGTGAAGTCATTATGTCAACAATCATTGATCAGGTACTACACACAGTCAATCGTTAATTAACAAACTTTTTCAATGATTTATCTACTATGACGCGCAACGTGAAGTATTTGTTTGCAAACTATCAAGCGACTGGTAGTTGAAAGACGCGGGCCGGCGGGGTGAGGGGTGTATTAACACGAACCTGTTTGTACTTGTTTACGCGCGTGAGAGATATGTAATAATATCTAGGTTTTGGGCTGAAATTACCGATATCCAAGTATTTATACATAATATGTAAGAGGACATGACGTTTGTCAGTTTAACTGTCAAACGTGTAAATAAGGTGTACCTATATAAGTCGACAGGCTCGGCTAGCTCGTCCTATTCTCCTTCGACGACGGCTCAGGTACGATATGGTTCTGACTATTTAATTGCCACTGTGTTCCAATATTCTGTTATTTCTCACGCGCGAAATGGGAATTAGATTGAACCGAGTTACTCGGCCGAGTACTCGGTTGAAAAAAAATTGAGCCGAGTAAAATTCGGTACTCGTTACTCGGCAAAAATGTAACTCGGCGCATCTCTACTTAAATCTGATGACTGAGACGATACCCATATTGATTTTTTAAATTTTTCCCATCCGCCATTTTTGATTTCCCATCCGCCATCTTGAATCACGAAATAGATGTTGTATTTGGATTCCCCATCCCTTTAAACATCGGAGACGATAGCAATATTGATTTTTTTAAATTTTCCTATCCGCCATCTTTGATTGCCCATCCGCCATCTTTGATCACGAAATGGATGTTGTATTTGGATTTACCATCCCTTAAATCATCAGAGACGATACCCATATTGATTTTTATATTTTTCTCATCCGCCATCTTTGATTTCCCATCCGCCATCTTGAATCACGAAATAGATGTTTTATTTGGATTCTCCATCCCTTCAAACATCGGAGACGATACCCATATTGATTAAAAAAAAAAACCCATCCGCCATCTTTGATCACGAAATAGATGGTGTTTTTGAATTACCCATTTCTTAAAATATCGGAGACGATAACCATATTGATTTTTTAAACTTTCTCATCCGCCATCTTTGATTTCTCATCCGCTATCTTTGATTTCTCATCCGCCATCTTTGATCACGAAATAGATGTCGGATTTGGATTCCCCATCCCTTTAAATATCGGCGACGATACCCATATCGACTTTAAAAAAAATCCCTTCCGCCATCTTTGATTTCCTATCCGCCATCTTAGATCACGAAATAGATGTTGTATTTGGATTCACCATCCCTTAAATCATCAGAGACGATACCCATATTGATTTTTAAAATGTTTCCCCATCCGCCATTTTTGATTTCCCATCCGCCATCTTGAATCACGAAATAGATGTTGTATTTGGATTCCCCATCCCTTTAAACATCGGAGACGATACCAATATTGATTTTTAAAATTTTACCCATCTGCCATCTTTGATTGCCCATCCGCCATCTTTGATCACGAAATAGATGTTGTTTTTCGATTCTCCACCCCTTAAAATATCGAAGGCGATACCCATATTGATATATAAAATTTTCTCATCCGCCATCTTTGATTTCGCGTCCGCCATCTTGGATCACTAAATAAATTTCATATTATTAATCAGCGTCTCGAAAATCTCGAAAACGATACCTATATAGATTGTAACATTTGTAACCTAATCGTTTAGCCTTTTTAGGGTTCCGTACCTCAAGGTAAAAAGAAGGAACCCTTATAAGATCACTTTCTTGTCCGTCTGTCTGTCTGTCTGTCTGTCTGTCTGTCTGTCTGTCTGTCCGTGTGTCACCACCGATTTTCTCAGGAACGGGTGGACCTAGCAAATTGAAATTTATACCAGATACTGAGTAGTTGCTATTAGGTGTATGAAAATAAGGGTCCTGGGTCAACCCAATATAAAGATATGGTCAAAATAAGATTTTTGCGAAAACTTGTATGTACCAAAATTAACCTTAATTTTCAATTTTTTTTAATTTTCGGAATTTTTCCTTTACTTGTGCTGTAAGACCTTGGTTTTGACCAAAATTGACAATTCTAGGTCAACCGTAAGTACCCTATAGGTTTTGGGTCGAAACCTATAGGGTAGTTCCCACAGAAATATATAGTAATAGAACGGTGACACGGGCGTGGCGCGCGTGCCAAACTATTGCACTATAGTGCATGTGTTTTCGAACGCATTCGCATTACGCATCGCGTCTCCCTTTCGCGCGCTCAGGAGGTAAAAAAACATTAAATTCGTTACGAATATGCCATATTGTGCAGTTTCCAATTGTAAAAATTAAAAGTGATGCAAAAATATGGAAAAGGGAGGCATTTCATATCACCAGTAAGTATTTAAATTGAGTAAAACTTAAGATTATTGAGATTTAAAACAAGTGGGCTACTTTTACCATGTTTGTCTAATAAGAACATCATCGTTCATTTCTTCGTTATGTTAAATTTCCATTGCTTGAATTATACGATACTTGTTGACATATTTATGAAATAAACACGCAATGTACGGCGAGATACGCGATATTCACAAGATGCCAAAAACAATAACAAATCAGGGGCCACGGGTCAAATAAATAGCTGTGATTGGTCAGCGCGCGCTAGGGATTGACGTTCGGTTTATGGTTACGTTTTAAATTTATCGATAAATAAAAGGAATATTAATTCGAATTAATTATTATGTCTCTGGCTGTCTCTCTCTCTCATAAAGAAAGCAAGCATCATGTTCATGCTTTCAGATCACGAAAATGACATCTATTTGGGAATCCAAGATGGCGAACGAAACATCTATAATATAAAAATGAATCGCAAAATGTGTTGGTAAGCGCATAACTCAACAACGCCTGGACCAATTTGGCCAATTCTTTTTTTTAAATGTTTGTTGAAGTTCAAAGATGGTTTTTACGGCGAGAAAATTCTAATAATTTCCGGAAAAAACCTAAAAACAGCCCTTTTCGTTTTACCATACAAACGTTTTCTAACTAAAACGTAGAGTCAATTTGAGCTTTATTGCTACTGCATAAAGTTCATATTAAATTACAAACACAAAGCACATACAATTATTCCGAAAGACAATATAGGCTTTATATAAAATTACGCCACAACTTTTAGGGGCCAGACAAAAATAATAAAATGGTCAAACGAGAAGGGGCCAAAGGCAAAAAGGGCTAAACGAATAGGATACAATATATATTATATGGGCATCGTTTTCGAGATTTGCGGGACGCTGATTTATAATACGAAATTTATTTAGTGATCAAAGATGGCGGACGGGAAATTTAAGATGGCGGATGAAAAAATTAAAAAAATCAATATGGATAATTATCGCCTTCGATATTTTAAGGGGTGAGGAATCAAAACACCACATCTATTTCGTGATCAAAGATGGCGGATGGGAAATCAAAGATGGCGGATGGGCAAATTTAAAAAAAAACAATATTGGTATTGTCTGCAATGTTACAAAGGGATGGTGAATCCAAATACAACATCTGTTTCGTGATTGAAGATGGTGGATGGGAAATCAAAGATGGCGGATGGGAACAATTTAAAAAATCAATATGGGTATCGTCTCTGATGTTTTAAGGGATGGAGAAACCAAATACAACATCTATTTCGTGATCAAATATAGCGGATAGGAAATCAAAGATGGCGGACGGGATTTTTTTTAAGTCGATATGGGTATCGTCTTCGATAATTTTAAGGAATGGGGAGTTCAAAAACACCATCTATTTCGTGATCAAAGATGGCGGATGGGGAAATTAAAAAAAAAAACAATATGTGTATCCTCTCCGATGTTTAAACGGATGGAGAATCCAAATACAACATCTATTTCGTGATCAAAGATGGCGGACGGGATTTTTTTTAAAGTCGATATATGGGTATCGTCTCCGATATTTTAAGGAATAGGGAATTCAAAAACAACATCTTTTTCGTGATCAAAGATGGCGGATAGGAAATCAAAGATGGCGGACGGGATTTTTTTTTAAAGTCGATATGGGTATCGTCTCCGATATTTTAAGAAATCGGGAATTCAATATTATATAAAAATCTATGTTTGTTTGTTCATCATTTATAGACTGAAATGTTAAGAGATTAAGCGCTAAGTCAATGGTAACTTTGGAAAAGGGGCTTTGAGAAAAGGGAATTAAATAAAAACTCTTAAAAAGGCGATACGGAGTTCGCTGGGTCAGCTAGTTTTTAATAAAATTAATAGGGGTATCATTTTAGGGGTTTTTATGGATTCTAGTCACGAAAATGACATCTATTTGGGAATCCAAGATGGCGGACGGGACATTTTTAATAAAATTAATATGGGTATAATTTTCGGGGTTTTTATGGATTCTGGTCACGAAAATGACATCTATTTGGGAGTCCAAGATGGCGGACGGGACATTTTTAATAAAATTAATATGGGTATCATTTTCGGGGTTTTCATGGATTCTGGTCACGAAAATGACATCTATTTGGGAATCCAAGATGGCGGACGGGTCATTTTTAATAAAATTAATATGGGTATCATTTTCGGGTTTTTTATGGATTTTGGTCACGAAAATGACATCTATTTGGGAATCCAAGATGGCGGACGGGACATTTTTAATAAAATTAATATGGGTATCATTTTCGGGGTTTTCATGGATTCTGGTCACGAAAATGACATCTATTTGGGAATCCAAGATGGCGGACGGGTCATTTTTAATAAAATTAATATGGGTATCATTTTAGGGGTTTTTATGGATTCTAGTCACGAAAATGACATCTATTTGGGAATCCAAGATGGCGGACGGGACATTTTTAATAAAATTAATATGGGTATCATTTTCGGGGTTTTTATGGATTCTGGTCACGAAAATGACATCTATTTGGGAATCCAAGATGGCGGACGGGACATTTTTAATAAAATTAATATGGGTATCATTTTCGGGGTTTTCATGGATTCTGGTCACGAAAATGACATCTATTTGGGAATCCAAGATGGCGGACGGGTCATTTTTAATAAAATTAATATGGGTATCATTTTCGGGGTTTTTATGGATTCTGGTCACGAAAATGACATCTATTTGGGAATCCAAGATGGCGGACGGGACATTTTTAATAAAATTAATATGGGTATCATTTTCGGGGTTTTCATGGATTCTGGTCACGAAAATGACATCTATTTGGGAATCCAAGATGGCGGACGGGTCATTTTTAATAAAATTAATATGGGTATCATTTTAGGGATTTTTATGGATTCTAGTCACGAAAATGACATCTATTTGGGAATCCAAGATGGCGGACGGGACATTTTTAATAAAATTAATATGGGTATCATTTTCGGGGTTTTTATGGATTCTGGTCACGAAAATGACATCTATTTGGGAATCCAAGATGGCGGACGGGACATTTTTAATAAAATTAATATGGGTATCATTTTCGGGGTTTTCATGGATTCTGGTCACGAAAATGACATCTATTTGGGAATCCAAGATGGCGGACGGGTCATTTTTAATAAAATTAATATGGGTATCATTTTCGGGGTTTTTATGGATTCTGGTCACGAAAATGACATCTATTTGGGAATCCAAGATGGCGGACGGGTCATTTTTAATAAAATTAGTATAGGTATCATTTTCGGGGTTTTTATGGATTCTGGTCACGAAAATGACATCTATTTGGGAATCCAAGATGGCGGACGGGACATTTTTAATAAAATTAATATGGGTATCATTTTCGGGGTTTTCATGGATTCTGGTCACGAAAATGACATCTATTTGGGAATCCAAGATGGCGGACGGGTCATTTTTAATAAAATTAATATGGGTATCATTTTCGGGGTTTTTATGGATTCTGGTCACGAAAATGACATCTATTTGGGAATCCAAGATGGCGGACGGGTCATTTTTAATAAAATTAGTATAGGTATCATTTTCGGGGTTTTTATGGATTCTGGTCACGAAAATGACATCTATTTGGGAATCCAAGATGGCGGACGGGACATTTTTTATAAAATTAATCTGGGTATAATTTTTGGGGTTTTCATGCTTTCTGATCACGAAAATGACATCCATTTGGGAATCCAAGTTGGCGGACGGGGCATCTTTGATCACGAAATAGATGGTGATGTTGGAATACCCATCCTTTTAAACATCGGAGACGATACCCATATTGTTTTTTTTTTAAATCCCATCCACCATCTTTGATCACGAAATAGATGGTGTTTTTGAATTTCCCATTCCTTAAAATATCGGAGACGATACCCATATCGACTTTTAAGAAAATCCCGTCCGCCATCTTTAATTTCCTATCCACCACCTTGAATCACGAAAAAGATGTTGTATTTGAATTTTCCATCCCTTTTAACATCGCAGACGATACCAATATAGATTTTTTTTATTTTCCCATCCGCCATCTTTGATTTCCCATCCGCCATCTTCGATCACGAAATAGATGTTGTATTTCGATTCCCCAACCCTTAAAATATAGAAGGCGATACCCATATTGTTTTTTTAAATTTTGTCATCCGCCATCTTTGATATTCCGTCCGCCATCTTGAATCACTAAATAAATTTCATATTATTTAATCAGCATCCCGAAAATCTCGAAAACGATACCCATATAGATTGTATCCTATTCGTTAAGCCTTTTTTTTGCCTTTGACCCAACCCTCCCCCTTCTCATTTGACCAAATTTATTATTTTTGTCTGGCCCCTAAAAGTTGTGGCGTAATTTTATATAGCCTATAGCCTTTCGGAATAATTGGGCTATCATAGACAATATCAATTTTTAAAAGCCGACTGCTAGTTCCTGAGATTAGCCGACATTATCTTTTAGCCTTTTTGGCCTTTTGCCCGGCCACAAAGGGTCGAAACGTTATGTTATATAGCCTATAGCCTTCCGGAATAACTAGGCTACCGTATACAAAAATAATTTTTCAGATCCGACCGGTAGTTCCTGAGATTAGCGCGTTCAAACAAACAAACTCAAAAACAAAGTCAAAAGTTTTGTAAGATTTCAATACAGATTTTTAATTAAATAAATACGTTTTATTTTTATAACAGTATACTATAACCAAACTATTCATAATAAAACATTTTATATAAACAATAACATAATTTCATTTTCCATAGCTCTCACATCGATAATAATTCCTTAGTGTCCCCTCACTATCTATACGTCACTGTGGGCGGGGCTTGCTAAAATGTGGCACGCGCGAAATGTACGCGATGACGTGACATTCACCGTTCTATTACTATCTATTTCTGTGGTAGTTCCCGTTGAACTAGAATCACGAAATTTGGCCAAAAGCAGGGTCTTACAGCACAAATAAAGGAAAAATTACAAAAAATAAAAAGGTGGAAAATTTTAGGGTGTCCCCATACATACATAGTAGACTCCATTTAAGATAGTCCTCTAAGTTGTATGGGCGCTCATACAGATTTAGAGGACTAGCGTAATTAGCACCAACCTCAAATAAGGTAAAATGCGTACCTACGGAACCCTCGGTGCGCGGGTCAGACTCGCACTTGCCCGAATTTTTTTGCCTTTGACCCAACCCTCCCCCTTCTCGTTTGACCATTTTATTATTTTTGTCTGGCCCCTTAAAGTTGTGGCGTAATTTTATATAGCCTATAGCCTTTCGGAATAATTGGGCTATCATAGGAAATAATATTTTTTTAAATCCGACTGCTAGTTCCTGAGATTAGCCGACATTATGTTTTAGCCTTTTTAGCCTTTTGCCCGGCACCAAAGGGTCGAAGCGTTATGTTATATAGCCTATAGCCTTCCGGAATAACTGGGCTATCGTATACAAAAATATTTTTTCAGATCCGACCGGTAGTTCCTGAGATTAGCGCGTTCAAACAAACAAACTCTTCCGCTTTATTATATTAGTATAGATAAATGTGTAATGCTTACTAATTAGTAGTTATTACAAACATGAACGGGTAATGAACCACGAATCTTACACAGTATACAAGTTGTCGCGGGGCTTACAAGTGCAAGGATATAATTATTTTATCAGCGCTGAACAAATTGCAGATTAACATTTCGACAATATATTCCAACAGAATAACATTTGGATGGACATCAAATTTCCACCAATTTGGGACAAAATAGGAGGCATATTCTTCCATACCAAAAAAGTTTCCTGAATCGGTTATTAAATGCGGCAGTTTTGAGGCAGCAAGCTTAAAAAAATTGGCAAGTGCGAGTCGGACTCGCGCACGAAGAGTTTCATAACATCATCTTTAAAAGAAAATCACGTTTGTTGTATGTATACTTAAATATTTTTTAAGTTTCTATCTGTTTATTAAGATCGAGTAACAAATTGCTTAAAAATTAAGTTTGTTGTACGGGAGCCCCCCTTTCTTTTTTTTTATTATTTAACTAGAGGACGCCAGCAGCTACGCCTGCATTTTTTTTTTATTTACCCGTTTTGACCGATCCCTTAGGAATTTCAGAAAATCCCTTCTTAGTAGCGTCTAGCACCCCTACGGTCCCCAAGGAACATACATGCCAAATTTCAGCTTCCTGCGCCCAATAGTTTCGGCTATAGCGTGTCTGTCAGTCAGTCAGTAACGCAAGGATTTTATATATTAAGATTATTTATTTTGAAAGGTAACATACAACTACATATTCTGTGAAAATTTTAACCGTGTACCTGTTACCGTTAGTAATTTTGAGCAAAAAATACGAAAAATAAACACGTTTATTGTATGGGACCCCCTTAATATTTTTTATTTATTTTTCGTATTATTTGTTGATATAGCGGTAACCAAAATACATAATTTGTGAAAATTTCAGCTGTCTAGCTATCACGGTTTATGAGATACAGCCTGGTGACAGACAGATAGACAGCGGCGGCTTAGTAATAGGGTCCCGTTTTTTACCTTTTAGGTACGCAACCCTAAAAACTTACAATCAAATTGAGAACTTTCTCATATTTTTTAAGTTTGTTAAAAATAGAGCCATTAATAAACTTAAGGAATCACCTTCGTAGACCTCCTTATCATTAGTAAATATAGGGGTCCGACGCATTCATTTGCATTAATTAGGCATTGGATTGTATGTCAAAACAGGAGTTACATTGAACACGTACGTATCGCATGTGACATGCGAGTTTTTCCCGGCACTGATTGCCCGTTAAATTGCCCATTATTACCTGCACCGTACTTTATTACTGCACACACCGCCCTTTTCGCAGTTTATTGAACTCCAACGTGTCATTTGCAAATATTCGTCACGCATCCTTTAATATAAATTGTAGTATGTCTTTATTTTATACTAGAGGACGCTAGCAGATAAGCTTGTTTTTTTTTAATTACCCGTTTTGGCCGATCCCGTGGGAATTTCGGGAAATCCCTTCTTAGTGCACCCCTACGGTCCCCAAGGAACATACTTGCTAAATTTCAGCTTACTGCGCCCAATAGTTTCGGTTGTAGCGTGTCTGTCAGTCAGTAAGTAACGCAAGGATTTTATCGAACTCGTCAAATACTTCTTGTTGAGTTTGTTGCGGGTTCCAAAACAGTTTATTTTTCCCCGGGACTTCTTGAGTGTCACTCACATACATCAATGGTCACTGCTGCTGAACCTGGCTACATAGTAGTGGGAAAGTGGGTGGTGCCGTGTAGTGCACAAACGCCCTAAAGGTCAACGCTCATTAGAGCCACCCGGCACCCACTCCGCACGGCGACACGAGTGGACGTCGCGCGGTCGACCAGCGGACCGCGCGCCGACAACGACTAAACGCCGCGCGGTCAACGAGTGTACGTCGCTTGGTCCACGAATTATCGAATAGTCTGTTAACAAATGGCACTAGGTCTACACGTGTGTTTCGTAATGCCAAATTTTACAAACGTTGAATTGGCACTCTATTTTATATCAATTAACTTTTTCAAGTAATGCAATGACCACACACAACTAGATACTAAACTTTCGTCTATGAATACACCTACTAACTACAAAGGACTTGGACAAAATGTGCCCCACGTTGTCCAGAAACAAGCGGTTGTAGATAAGTTATATAAAACATACAAGGAATTTTAAAGTACTTTTTACATTCCATTGCAGTCGCTGAAAAGAAAATAATTTAAAAGAAGTTGAAGCGATTTCCTTATATTTTACTTTGTTTGAATCTACCGATAATGTTGCCACGTAACAATGATAAAAGATCATGTAGGGAAAAAATATGGCAACAGAATAGGCTTGTGTCCACTAAGAATAAATCGGTTTGATTGTAGTATCTATAGATTCATTATGATTTTAAGATGTCAATTAAGTTTATTATTTATTATAAAAAGGTAAGATTAATGTTATTTTTAGGATTCTAAAACTAAAACTAATGTATTTCTTCTTGTGACAGTGAACACCAATCAGAGAGCATTACGTCAACCAGTACGTCCGCCATTCATGTTCTTGACGTTTAATAGTAAATACAACTAAAACTTCAAACTTCCTACCTGTCAAATTGAAAATAACAAAATAAAAGTGGGTACATCAGACCAGACTTCATTCACGGTTTGTTTTGTTTTGTACTTTGTGATATCACTGAACCGCCATGATGATCTACAGCGTTTTCTTGTCAAATTCAAAAAGGTTTTTAAAAAGCCGTAAGTAGCACATAATTTTGCTGATCGATTTTTGAAGTAAAAATCAGGTATTTCTGTTTAACATCTAATAAAGGCACGAATCAATCGCCAATTACACTTTAGGACACAAGCCTATTGTAAGCGTTAAAAAACGCGTAACCTTAAGAATAATTAAATCATTATAATTATATATTTTTTATAAAAACAAACCTCTTAATAATTAATTAAAAATGAGTTCAAAATATAGTTCAAAATCCACTGACTAACAGGGTTATTTTAATCCAGCTCTGGTATCACCAAGCTAATGTCAAAATAGTTGACATGTTGACATATCGTCTTATCCATAGAGTAAAGTATTACTACGGAGGTCTTATCTTTCGACGTACGCGCCTTTTCGGTTATAGTTTACTTCTTGACGAGAGTATTATACTTATATTTTATACGATGAGAGTCCCCCAAGCGAAGACCAAAAATAAATAATGGAAACTTAGGACGATAAAATGCATGAAAACTAAAATAGATTATATAACTAATTACATTATAACAATACATTGTGAAATATTGTCAAAAAATATGCCAGTAATCATTTATTTCCAACCTTAATAACTTTTGACTACTGCTGCTTAGCTTAATGCGCCTTTCTTATTGCATAAGTAGAAGACTTGTTCTTTAAAATGATATATGTTTCATCTCTGTACTTGCTGGGGCACAGGCCCATATGATTTTTGTTCATCTCCTTTTAACATAAGGTATGCTCATGAAAAACACTACCTAAAATATTTTTAATTCTGCCGGCTTATATTACCTGCTAAGTAATGAAATCGTTAATGATTTCCCCGACATCACCAACTGCGACAGCCAGTGTTGCCAATAAAGGATTACTCGTAAGAACATAATATATTTTTGAGTAAAAATAAGAGTATCATTTACACGGTAATTAATAATTAAAAATACCTTAGAAAAGAACACGGTAGTAGCTTATTACCGTGGACCGTGTCTTGCTAAAAATTACTGTGCATCTACGGTATTTACCGTGTATCTGGTAACACTCGCACGTGAATCATTCGCGGGCAGCGCGCGGTCCGCTTCGGACCCGCGCGTTGGCAACGAGCCGTCAACGCTCGGCAAGCATGCGAGCAGCGAGTTGCCACCGAGCCGTCCACGCGCAGACGGCGGGTGGACCACCCGCCGTCCGCGCGTGGACGGCTTACGGCAGAGGCGATCCGGTGACGCTACGGAGTTGATGTAGTGAGCGCATACCCATACAAATCCATATAAAGAATACTAACCGCACGAGGCGAGGCGGTGCGGAGTGGGTGCCGGGTGGCTCTGATGAGCGTTGACCTTAAGTCTTATTTTTAGCAGTTATGTCCTTACACTAAGTAGTGAATATTTTTAACCGACTTCAAAAAAAAAGGAGGTTCTCAGTTTGACCTGTATGTATGTATGTATGTATGTATGTTTGTCCGCGATTATCTCGCGTTTGGCTGAACCGATTTTGATGCGGTTTTCAGAAAAGTATTTATTACACTTAGGAGAAGGTTTTAGGCCCTTAACCGACTTCAAAAAAAGAAGGTTCTGAGTTTGACCCGTATATATGTAAGTTTGCCCACGATAAACTCGAGTTTGGCTGAACCGATTTTTATGCGGTTTTCAGAAAAAAAGTACTTGTTACACTTAGGAGAAAGTTTTAGTATTTTAACCGACTTCAAAAAAAGAGGGTTCTCAGTTTGATCCGTATACATATTATATTGGTTCTTAGTATGTTTGTATGTATTATGTGTGTGTTTTTGTACGAGTGTGTGTGTGTGTGTACATGTGTACGTGTCTATGTCTCTGCGATTAACAAAAAACAAAGAAAGTCGGTAAAAGAATCTAATGCGAGAGCATATTTCTCATTATTGTCATTTCGGATAAGGCTCTGTTGTCGTGGGGATGGTTGAGTAATTTGTTCGAGTCAATATCACTTAAAGCCATGCCTTTTAGGGATTTGAGCCGCCTCAAGGCAACATAGCATTGGCCTATAGCAAAGATTTTAGGCCCTAAGTCCGCGGAACTAACTGTGCATCCTTGCAGCTTGTGTACCGTCACAGCCCAACTCAATATGACTGGCAACATCCGCCTCTCGATATCACCATAACCGCGATTGCCTTGATAGGTCGCTGGCACTGAAGCTATGGAAATGTATCCATCATCATCTTGAAGACGCAATGCTATTGATGGATCATCAAATAATATCAAAATGGCATCAGGCAGTTCACCTGGCTCAAGTTGATCTCTTCTTAGTGCCGGCCATTTAAATCCTTTAGGAACCCATTGCCCTTTCGCTAAGCCATCCGTTATTGGCATATTTCTCCGGAGCATAATACGATAGCTCACAGCCAATTTAATAGTATGTACAAGTCCACCGCATTTGTTTGGATCGTACTTCCGAATGTGACTGATTCCCTAGACTCATCTCTCTCTTCCAGCATGAAGCCTAAGCCCATAGGCACACAGAATAAAAGTAGGTACCTATGTCAAAGTCATGAAAACAAACTGATACTAGCAGAAAACTTATCACTAAAATAATTGAATCTAACTATAAACAAACTATTAAGTATCCGAAAACTTAAAGTAAATGGAGTACCTATCACTAAAAACTATGAAATAAATAAAAGAGTAGTTAACACAACCAAGTAAACGAACAAAGTACCTAACACTAAAAAGTATGAAATAAAAATAATAAGAAAAAAAAAACAAAACGAAAATGAAAACTTAAAAATCGCACCAAAAATGTTTACTAGACTTCAAAAACTAAGTATTTTTGTATAAGTTATATACTATGTATTAGCGTATGTAAAAATTATTTTGTACTTTTCAGTGGGTCGATTTTTTGAAGGCGGTTCTCATTTTTTAAAAAAGAAACTAAATACCTAGTAAACATTTTTGGTGCGATTTTTAAGTTTTCATTTTCGTTTTGTTATTTTTTCTTATTATTTTTTTTTAGTTTTCACGCATCGTATATGTTCATGTAGACACAACTGGTTGTGAGTACATCAACTGTATCTGAGCGAGTATCGTATTGTTTCCTTCCTGAAGCGTCCACCTAGACATTGTTAAGGGCCAACAGCGTGACTCAACGGTACAGTGAAACGTTTGTGCTTGTCCGTTGGAGATTAATTACACACCAAAAGAGCTGCTTGTTGTAAGCGTCTTTAGATTCTAGCCTAGTGTACTACATACATACATACATAGACTCACTCCTGTTTCCCCGAAGGGGTAGGCAGAGGCATATTAAACGCCCACTTTTCGCCAGTGTTTTGATCCCACGTAATAGGTGGCGAGCCTATTGCCGCTTATCGGGATATTTTGTTTGCCAGAGCCTCGTCCGTTGATCGCCAGTTGCACCACTTGCAGGTGAGGTTGGCTTGAGTTGAGACCCTAAGTTCTTGGTGGAAACCCTATGCCCTGTGTACTATTTATAAGTTTTTCGTCAAAGAGTAACTTTCAAACAGCCATCCCTCCTTCTTTATAATTTTTTTATGACACACTGTTGGGCACGGGCCACTTCTCATTATAAGAAGAGTTAGGCAGATCTACTACGTTGGCCTAGTGCGGGTTGGCAGACGAAAATGAACTATAGAGATGTTTCCTGGCGGTGTTTTCCGTCACCGTTTCACAACCCACAATTAACGGCTTATTCCGTACTTAACTTCGAAAGTCGATGGTGCGATCTGTGAATTAGAAGTTGAGATATTCTGCGTAGCAGACTGTTAGTATCTCCACAATCACTACTCCTAGGCAGGTACTCCTTTGACTGAGTGACCCGAAGTGAGTTTGAGCCTCCGAAACAAAGGATTTCTACAAGCACCAAATCTCTGTAAACGTTTTTGCTAAAAACTGTTAAAATATTTCGGCAACTAGGAAGAGCCTAAGCATTCCATCATTTAATATGTAGGTAGTAATATCATAGTATATCGTGTCTAATTAGTGTAATGTCTGGGCGAGGGAGCCGCGCCCGTTGCGTGCGCCCCCGCGCCGCGCCCTCTGTCTGCGTGATGCGACAACTGTAAACTACCACAAATATAGCTGGTACTGAAGCTTTTATACTATCAAGTTTCTAATAAAGTTTACTTTTTGTTGATCGGAGAATTTTGGCGGAAATTCACTTAGTAATTTTTTTTATTTTTATTTATAGACTCACGCCTGTAACCCCGAAGGGGTAGGCAGAGGTGTCACACTCACATTTCGCCGTGAATTTTTAAGTCCCACGTAATAGGGGGCGAGCCTATTACCGTTACCGGGCACGTCACCAGACTCCGTGCTGCTACTGAGAATTTGGAAAAACTCAGTAACACGTTTGCCCGACCCGGGAATCGTACCCGGAACCTCCGATCAGCAGTCGCATACGCTGTCCACTGGATCACGGAGGCAGCACCTAGTAAATGCAAAGTTAATGGCTAAGTTTTTAGTGATTGGAAGCTCTAGGCCAGCCAAAGCCTAGTGGAGATTCTACCAACAGATTGCATAAAGAGGTTATTGAGTTCAATCCAAGGTGCGCGACCTATGTGTGTAAGCTGTCATGACGATCTTTGATAGTCGCAATGGGAATTCAATTGGATTAAGAATACTGAATGTCACCACCCCATATCATCCCATGGATGTCGTAAGAGCCGACAGAGGGAACATATTATGCAGAGAACAGCACTGTAAGAGAAGCAAAACTTGATACAAACCCTATACCAACCCGTTTGGCCAGCGTGGTATAGTAGGCCAATTCCTCCTTTCAAAGGAGGGGCCTAGTCCAGCAGAGGACTGTTAAAGGCTGATGATGATGACCCTTGAATATTATGACAGTGGTCTAAACCTTTTACATGCAAAGAATATACGCGAGTCACTCTGAGAGACACTCCTGTTGGTCTCGCGGCATAAATGTGCGCGTGGGATTGGGAGGTCTCTGGTTCAATCCCCGGATCGGACAAAGTGTTATTGGATTTTTTTTGTTAGGAAATTCTCAGCAGCAGCACGGAGTCTGGTAATGTGCTCGGTACGGCAAAAAGCTCGCCCCCTATTACGTGGGACTAAAATAAATCTGGCGAAAAGTGAGTGTAGCAATATACCTCTGCCTACCTCTTCGGGCATATAGGCGTGAGACTATTTATGTACATATGTATGTATGTACTCTGTGGAAAATAAAAGTTTCTTTTGTTTTTAAGTTTTTTCACGTTAGGAAGCAGCTCATGCACAATCAATCCATAAAGCCTCGAAAACAGATAGAGTATGTTTCAAATGAATGAACCATTCTTACTTAATACCATCATGGGACCTACCGTTCGTTTGCTCCACATGTCCATGTATATAAAATTGTTGATATAGCATCAGCTCTGCGAATATTGATACGGATTGTTTGATACAATGTAGAATAATTGAAATATACCTCACTAGAGGATGCCTGCGGTTACACCCGCGTTATTTAAGGCTACTGCTCCGCTCCCGTCGCTCATAGCGCGATGTTATATATCCAATAGCCTTCCTCGATAAATAGGCTATCTAACAATGAAATTATTTTTCAAATCGGACCAGTAGTTCCTGAGATTTGCGCGTTCAAACAAACTCTTCAGCTTTATATATTAGAATAAGATTATCATATACATAATAACATATTCACCGCCGATTAATTCGATATGCATTTTTATGTTAAGTAGTTTTACGCTAATACACACGCCTGTAGGAAAAGGAACTCTTCGTCGATTGTGTATGCAAGACTACGTATGCAAATAATTAGCTGAGCGCATAATCGAGTGTGCACGACAAAAAGCGTGCAATTACAGCAACAGTATTAGCATTAGCGATGTTTTACATGCGTACCTACATAATTGTTTTATGTGCGTTACAACACTTTTTTATATTGCTGATTGCTGTTGTCATGACAACGGCGCATCTGATGGTTACCTTGGCCATAGAGCATAGATATTTATTAATAGAGGCACATTTGTTATGGGCGCTCTGTAGACAAACTTTCTGTGACCAGTGTGACCCATATTGCCGCTTGGCGGCGTGGCAGTCGCGCTGTGACAGCTGACTCTACGAGAGCCAGAGAGACGAACGTTCCTCCTGTGTATCTTACCTACGAGAGCAAGAGAGACGGAGAACGACGCCAGCGCCGCCAACGGCGCCAATTACGACCTAAACTGGAGACAGTCTCCACTTGTAATCGGCACACGAAATCCTTAAGAACTGCGCTTCTATGTAAATCTGTATTCATTGATATCGTCAACCTTTGACGGTTAGTTATCAAGATCGTTAGCAAATGTGTTCAACTGATGATCAGATCACATTGTTGTTTTGCTTTATAAAATCAAATATCACATCCCATACCTTATTCCGTCCGCAGCTTTTGATTATTTGTGTCAAAACTGTTTCGTTGGAGCTCTACATATAACATTGATAAGCTTATTCGTTTTCTAAATTATAAAAGGTTAACGATCTATTATTATAGATATCTTTCCCGGCGACAGATAAGTGTACATTATAGTGTATTTCGATCGATCGATAGTATATTGTGATATGGTATATTTGACGCACCGGTTAATCACCCCGCAGGTAGGCATTAGGCTTTAAACACTGAACTTATTCATTCATAGACTCATAGACTCAAGCTTGTTTCCCCAAAGGGACACACACACACACACACACACACACACACACACACACACACACACACACACACACACACACACACACACACACACACACACACACACACACACACACACACACACACACTCACACTCACACTCTCACACACACACACACATGCTGAGGTACTCAGTCGGGTGAAGAAAGATGTCTCAGACGATCATGCCCGGGCCTCGGTTGATAACATTCGCAGGACAGCTACTGGAGACTTACTGATTATCTCGCTAGATGCCATCAAGTCACTACGGAAGGCTTACGGAGGTACCCAGACGGCATTAGTGACATTGGAAACACAAGTAGCGCAGAAAGCTCTAGGAGGAAATGGAAAGATTAGGATTGGCTGGGTTAATTGTCGGATACGGACAGTACATAGACTCACCAAGTGCTTTAGGTGTTGGCACTATGGACATCTTGCCATTAAGTGTAAAAGTGACGTAGATCGATCTCATTGCTGCGCAAAGTGTGGAGAAGAAGGCCACAAAACTGCTACATGCAAAAAGGACGCTCTCTACACTCTCTGCGTCGAAAAAGGCAATACGAAGGAGAACTGTGTTCATATTGCCGGAAGCAGCAAATGCCTGGTCTATAAAGAGGCACTCCAGAAGGTACAGAAAAGACGAATATGAAAATACTGCAGCTCAATCTCAATCATTGTGAGGCTGCACATGACTTGCTAATGCAAACCGTGCGTGAACTGAAACCAGATATTACACTGATTTCGGAGCCATATAGACACCTTACCAACAAGCTCTGGGAAACGGATAACACCAATAAAGCCGTTATATGGTCTTGTGGGACGTGCCCGTTCCAGAGTGTTAAGAGCACAGAAGCAGGTTTTGTGGTAGCAAAGCTGGAAGGGATATACTTCTATAGTTGTTACGCCCCACCTAGCCTCGAAAACGATGATTTCTTGGACTTTTTGGACCGACTAACAGAAGATGCAAAGCAGCACTCCCATGTGGCAAAGTGGAGTAATTGACCTAACATTTGTCAGCAGCAGCCTAGTTAGGAGGAATCATTCCTGGAAGGTGTTGGACCTATACACAGCCAGTGATCACTGCGCTATACTATGGGAACTATCCACTGAACAAAACACTAGAAAAGTGCATAGGAAAACAAATGCCATAGGCTGGAAGGCAAGCGCTTTTGATCCTGATGCCTTTAAGACAGTTCTGGATGGCAATCTAACCAGCGATGGAAATGCTACCAAAAAGGCAAATGAGATGATAAGGAGACTTACGGAAGCTTGTAACGCTAGTATGCCCCGAAAACGTGGAATAAACCAGTTTCCACCAGTATACTGGTGGAATGATCACATAGCTGCCCTCCGCAAAGAGTGCCTTACTGCAAGGAGAGCATCACAACGCAGCCGTAATAGACCAAATTATGAGGAACTGGTGGCAGAGTACAAAAACGTACGACGAATATTAAAGAAAACCATCAAAGATAGCAAAAGACAATGCTGGAGCGAGCTAATCGATGAGGTAGAGTCCGATCCGTGGGGCAAACCATACAAAGTTGTTATGACCCACTTGAGATATCAGCCAATGTCAATACCCACATGCCCTAAACTTCTAGAAAAGATTGTAACTACGCTTTTTCCACAACAACCGGAATTACAACACCTGACAGAGCAGTACGACTTAGAAGAAATACCGCCAATCACAGAAAAACAGTTGAAGGCGGCAAGTAATAAAGTGAAAAACACAAAAACACCAGGACTGGATGGAATCCCAAACATCTGCCTTAAAGAAGCTATTAAAGCAGCGCCTTCATTATTCTTGGAGGTTTACAATGCATGCTTCAAAGAAGGCATCTTTCCTCTGAAGTGGAAGCAACAGAGATTAGTACTTCTCCCTAAGGGGAAGAAACCACCAGAAGATCCATCATCCTACCGTCCTCTCTGCATGTTGGATACAGCGGGAAAAATACTAGAAAACATCATTCGCGGAAGGATTGAAGCAATAGTCGAACCACAGCTTGCCAGCAATCAATACGGCTTCAGAAAAGGACGCTCCACCTTGGATGCAATTGAACTCGTTGTTAATACAGCAAAGGATGCAATAGCAGGGACCAGATGGAAGGGAGGCACGAAGAAGTACTGCTTGGTGGCAACGCTAGATATCAAAAACGCGTTCAACTCCGCAAAGTGGGACTGCATTATGAGAGCACTCGCTGAAATGAGTGTACCAAGATACCTACGGAGGATAGTAGCAAGCTACTTCAGCGATAGGATTCTGAGATATGACACGGCCGCCGGCCCGAAACAATACAAGGTCACGGGAGGAGTACCTCAGGGATCTGTTTTGGGTCCCTTACTTTGGAATATTATGTACGACGGACTGCTCAAACTAGTATTGCCAAAGGAAGTCAACCTCATAGCATATGCAGATGACGTGGCAGTGGTGATAGTTGCAAAACATCTTGAAGAGATAAAATTAGCATTTGACACCACCTTTGAGACAATCAGCCAGTGGATGAACTCAGTCGGTTTGAAATTAGCAGAGCACAAGACGGAGGCAGTTCTCATTACTAGCAGGAAGCAGGTAGAAACCATCACATTACGAGCTGGAGCGCACGAAATAACATCTCAACCGTTCATTCGCTATCTGGGAGTAATGATCGATGCCCGCCTTAATTTCAAGCAGCAGGCGGCGCACGTAAGTACCAAAGCGTCGATTGTAAGAGCGACCCTAGCACGTCTGATGCCTAATGTGGGAGGCCCGAAGCAAAAGAGGAGGTCACTACTATCAACAGTGGTCACGTCTGTACTAACTTATGGAATCACGATATGGTCTGATACACTTCAGATACAGGAGTCAAGGAGGAAAATCATGCCGGTATATCGACTGAGTGCGTTGAGAGTGGCCAGCGCTTTCCGTACAGTGTCTGAAGACGCAGTGTGCATTATCGCCGGGATGCTACCAATGGAAATTCTTGCTGAAGAACGCAAAGCCCTTCGCCGGCGCAGAGGATCCAGTTACAATCAAATAAAAACTGAGGAACGCCAAAATAGCATACGACGATGGCAAACCAAATGGGATAACTCAAGAAATGGCAGATGGACATTCCGTCTTATTCCAAATGTAGATGTCTGGCTAAGCCGCAGTCATGGAGAGGTTAACTAGTACCTGACGCAACTGATCTCAGGGTATGGGTGCTTCCGAGAATATCTGTTTAAATACAAACACGATACTTCGCCTGAATGTCCAGACTGCCCCGGCGTAAATGAAGATGCTGAGCACGTGTTTTTTGAGTGTCCTCGCTTCGAACCGCTACGTAGTAAATTAGAAGCAGTACTGAAACATAAAATTAAGCCGGAGTGCCTAATAAGATATATGCTGTCATCCGATGAAGCCTGGGAGGCGACGAGTTCTTTCGCGACGGAAATCTTGCAAACACTCCGTCGCATAGAGCGGAATAGGGCTCTAAGCCGTGAAACTATAATTATAAATGAAGCCTTGACTTCAAGCACATGAGGAAGCAGTATAGCTAGACCCTCCCTCCGGGAAGTAATGCTTAGCGGCAGTCCCGCGGAGGATAAAGAGGCCGATGGCAGAGGATTGGTTTTTAGTCGGTAGGGATAGAATTCGAGTCCGACATACCAGACACAACATCAAGATCTGATGATACGCAAAAAGTATTTTCCGAACCTTTAACACACACACACGCACACGCACACGCACACGCACACGCACACGCACACGCACACGCACACGCACACACACACACACACACACACACACACACACACATATATCACCAGCCTTTAACAGTCCACTCAGTCCACTGCTGGACTAGGCCTCTCCTTTGAAAGGAGGAATAGGCCTACTATACCACGCTGACCAAACGGGTTGGTGTAGGGTTTGTATCAAGTTTTCCTTCTCTTACAGTGTAGTTCTCTGCATAATATGCTCCCTCTGTCGGCTCTTACGACACCCATGGGATGATATGGGGTGGTGACATTCCGTATTCTTAATCCGTCACCACACGGACAACAACATATTAACTTACTTTATATGTAAAGTTTAACTTTTCACTGCGTATATTGGTTTAAACAGCCACCTTGCTGTGCATTAGGCTCGATCGCTCGATCCCACACGAGACCACAAATTCATTAAGAGCTAGTTCAGGGCATAAACTGCGTTAAGCGTGCCTCTCGCGTGTCCACACAAAACCGACCCGCGCGTGCCCATGCGCGTGCACACGCTCGTGAGCCCGTCGGGCGCCCGTCGCGTGATACTTCCGTGCAACGGGGCACGCATGCACGCGACGTGATCACGCATCACGTTGGACGGGTCCACGCGCGAAGCCCGCTAGCGGGTGCACGCGCGTGCTTGTTCAGTTGACAGCGCTATCTCGAACCGACCGCACGCGCGTGCCCGGCCCATAACAAAAAATGACAAATTTTGATACAGAAAGGGTAATTGTTGAAGTTCAGTGTCGTCCTGCCATATGGGACCAATCTAGCGAAATATTTAAAGACCGGGACGCTAAATCAAAAGCATGGCTAGACATTTGTACAGTACTGTTTCAAAATTTTGATGACTGGAGTGCAGCAGAAAAAAACATACAAGGTAAGTACCTACACTCTTTATTTATTTTATAATAACGTAGGTTAGGTAAACTATTCTTTGCGCCAAATTTTTATTTTTAATAATCTATGCAATTAGTTATATATAATTAGTTATTTCAATTGTATTTGTGTCAATTAAATGTTTTCAACAATTAATCCAACTATAAAATTAAAACTCGGAATATTTACAATAATTTACCTATGTAAATATAAAATCATGCTTATATTCAAAACTAGTGCAGAGATACTGCGTATTTCTGAACATTGTGAAATTCGTGTGAACAATGTCCCATAATATTGGTATGGTTTTATATTGCTCGATAAATTCCAAAGTTCTTTCTTTCGGCCACGCGGTCGCCGCCATTTTGCGCGTCACGAGACAACCAGTACCTATGTTCACGACTGCGAGCTTCACACTACTTCACACTATCGGTGTATTTAGGGTTCAAAATCATTTTAGGGCAGAAACAGTGGATCGGTAGGTAAATAAATAAAACAATTATCAACTAAAATATTTATTATATTGGTTTTAGAATTGGGCTAGTAACTTTGTAAAATAAGCGTGCGTTTTGTAGTTTTGTAGGTTTTTCTTTGACATCTCTCAACTTTAGTTTACAACAATCTAAGTTATTTGGTTACATCCGATGAATTTAACAAATAAAATCATTAGGTATATTATTAAAATATGCCTGCTATGTTAATAAAAAATGTGTGGTAACAAACCGTGATAAATCAATTATTGAATGTACATAAATTATAAAAAAGCCAACTATCTTCAATAAATACTGCGATCTTGCCATGACAGCTGTCCGTCTGCAACGAAATAATCTGCGAAGTTATCGCGTAATGTATACGAATCTCTGTGGGTATTTCCAATTAACCCCCGAACTGAACGTATATGGTCTGGTATAATGACAATATCATGAAAGTCATTAATTTGACTTCTTGATCTTATAAAATTATGCAAAATACAAATTGTTTTAAGAAAACAAATTGCTTTGTCTTTTCCAACGTTCAATGGACGATGGAGTATGCGAAATTTATTAGCCATGATACCAAATGTACACTCAATATAACGTCGCGCCCTCGTTAACCTATAATTGAATTTTTTTTTTTGTAGTTTAAATCGAGAGCTCGAGCATATGGCCGCATGACATGGCTAGATAACCCGAATGCTTCATCTCCTACAATAATATAGGGCAAAGCTGCGGTTGCAGCAGTGTTGGTTGGTTTATCATTGTGTATTACGGGCAATGCTTTGGCAGGAGGAATATCTATTAAGTCATTGTTGATTTGTTCGTACAATCGGCTTTGTGTGAAAATTGCGGAGTCAGATTCTTTACCCTGCACTCCCACATTTATATAGGTAAACTCATAGTTGGCGTTACAATGTGTAACAGTACAATAGAATAGTAATGCTTATAGTTGTAATAGAGGGAACCACTATGTGGAGGTCTTATAATGCGTATATGTTTTCCGTCTATTGCACCTATGCAGTTAGGAAACTGGGCTTGCGTTAAAAAACCTTTTTCAGTCTCTACCCATAGCGCACGGGAAAATTTTGGTATACATTCTTCCTTTAACCTTTCAATTATAATTTGACAAACTTCTGTTACTATTTTTCTGACCGTGGTTAGTCCTGTCTGATACGCCAGATGAATATCGACGAAGGTATGTCCACTAACTAAATATCTGTAATAAAATAAAATACCTGTGTTATTGTTTCAGTGAAAAAGCTGCAGCAAAGATGGAAAACTGCAAGAGACACTTATATAAGAGTGAGGTCTACTAAAAAAAAACTTAAATCAGGTTCCGGTTCCAGGGCAAATAAAACATACATTTACTATGACATGCTGTCATTTTTAGATTCAAACTCGAATACTCAAGGAGAAGAATCGGCAGACGATTTTAATCAGTCAGTAGAGCAAAACGCGTCACCGAGAACTTCACAAAATAATACGATTATTGAAGAAGATTTGATTAATGTACCTAGCACCAGCTCCAGCGTTACCAAAGAAACACGATCTTCCAAGAAACGTAAGTGCGAATCGCCAACTGATTTCGAATTAGAGTTGTTAAATTGCGTGAAGAATAACACTGCAGATAATATGGACGAAGACTTGAATTTTTTTAAGTCATTATTACCAACTGTGAAAAAATTGAGTTGCTTTAAAAAAATATTATTTCGTACAAAAGTATTAGAAGCTTTAATTGATATAGAAAAAGAAATTATTATTACCATTGATGACCTTTCATTAACGCAAAATACGGTAACGAATGATTTAGAATCCTTAAATATAAGATCAGACACGAACAATGAATAAATAGGTAACAAGAAAGACTGAAGATTTGATTAAGACTGTTTAATTATTAAGAACAAAAGAAAGAGAAGAACATGAAGAACTATTTAAGTTAGTAAAAAGCGCAATTTTATATTTATATTTTTCTGGTCTCATGTGCAATTATTATGATATACAAGGGCATTCGCCAAAAGTTTACAAGCCTTGAGTGTAATGTTCATAAGGAAAGAAACGGGGTCGATTCGGACACTTTTATCTTAAACCCTATTTAGGGTCAAATAAAAAAGTGTATCAATAGACCCCTTTTTTTACTTAATGGACCTTTTTTTGAACCTACTCATAACATTGCTCCTTCATATATCCTCTTCTTAAATTTAATCTTTTATGTAGTAAACTGTGATTATGATTGTGATGATAAATAAGAATTTAAAATAATATTAGTACCCGATCTAGTAATAGAAGGGAATAATTAATAAGGGAAATATTCGTATGTAAAAACTTGCAATCAATATGCGTCATTATAATTAATACTTTGTAAGGTAGGTATATTATTATAATTAAGACATTTAGACTTATTGTACTGTTTTAACTGTTATTGTGTTTTTTTATTTTAAACTTGAACCTGTGATTTTATTAGTGTATTTCAAATGAATAATCAAAAACTAATTGTAACGTAACGTTTATGCAAGACACTGTGATGACTGTTGTGATTATATAAAAAAATAAGTAAATAAGTAGGTATAGATAAAAAAACGAAAACGATAAAACTGTGTAATTTAGAAATAACAAAATATAATTAATAAATGTAAGAAACTGTGATTAATATGATGATTAATAAGTGTGCGGTTATGTGTTTCGGCCCTAAGAACAGAGTGCACCACATCAAGAAAAACATTTTAAGCCATATTCAGGGGGCCTACCACCAGCTCATAATCAGTATTATTTTAATATTACTTCCATGGGAGAAAGAGATGAAGCTCTACAGTATGTATAGCTCCATCTCTTTCTCCCACTGAAGTAATATTAAAATAATACTGCTTATGAGCTGGTGGTAGGCCCCCAGGTGTCACTGCCGAAACAATAAGAACTTCTTCTTCTTTCTGGCTTGATGTGGCTAAACAGTAGTGTGACTTACATGAATTGGCAAAAAAATATGAGTGTTCTAAACTTTTGTTAAATAATGACTGTTTTTTTTACATGAATAAAGATGATTATTAATATCGAAATGTCTTTACTTACCGCAATGTCATTGCAAATCGTTCCATTGGTGATACGATTGACGTAGATTTCAATCGTAGATTGTTAGTCTTCAAATAGGGCTCCAGTTTTGAATATAATTCATCATAGACTTGTAATGAAACTTTAAAATATTTGAAAAAAAACCTTTCATTTTCTCTTAATATACCAAACTTCACCACGAATTCCCCGCACAGTAACCTAGATTCAACGTACGGGCTTACTGGCTGGCGTCTTTTTTTGGCAATTCGTCGTCGCCGTCGTCTTGATAAATAATACAACATTAATTTATCCATAATTACTCGACTGTACACCTCCAACGTCAAAATTGTACTGAGAAAACTGACGCGCCGATGCCCGCGCATAAGCACGCGAACGTGCTCACGTGCGTGCACCAGAAGCGTGGCCCGCGACGTGCTCACGTGCGTGCACACGCGTAACGCAGTTTATGCCCTCAGACATGCGGGAACCGCGCGTTCACGAATCGCTCGGTTTGATACCGCAAAATTGTGATGCTATTCAGACACCGGCGGTTATTATGCGATTTTCGTGCGGGGATAACGTCAGTTTGAAAATGGAGGTCGACGAAGAAGGGTGTTTACTGTGGTTGCTCCTTAAAAAAAGAAAAGAAAAACGCGGTATTGGGTACATCCAATATTAAGTGACCGACTTGTAAAAAAATTCAAATATCTCCACTAGCTCTTGCCAAGCTTGGTTCTTGATAATTTTATTTGACACACTGAATATCCTATATTGCAGGTCTCTTCGCCACTTCATCAATAAATAGTTCAGTGTCGAAACGATCCATGGCTAACTCACGAACTGTGACGTGCTAACCGCGCGGTATCCGCAACGCAACTGAACGCGAAGTAAAGACTCCATAGTAATAGAAACGCGCGGGAGCAGCGCGATTCTATTTTCTGGCGGTTGGGTTGCGGTAACTGCGCGGTTATGTCTGAACGATTACTGAATAACTCATACAAATAAGACTCGCGCGATTTTCATGCGATTCTGAAATCGCGCGGTTCCCACCGTGTCTGAACTAGCATTTAATTGTTGTTTCGAGCTAGGGTGTACGTTATGTCCGTTCATTGAATATTTTTAAAGGCCACCGCAACCCTGGATTTATTCACTGTGTGGAAATAGGCGTTTTAAAAAATAAATGATTAATTGGTCAGTATTTTTGCCCTTGATATATCTCATTGAGGTTTTAATTTGCCTTCTTAATAAACAGGCAATAAGCCAAAATTTCATTTGGAAGCTTGGTCGACACCTGCATAATAATAACAATCGCATTAATTACCAAAATTGAGTATATATTTTTATACATATAGAGCAGCTACTGTTTGTGAAAACTGTGTTCCGTAGTGATGTTTATTTCTGTTTTTACACTGAATTTCTGCTTAGTGCTTATAATTATAATCATGCCTGTGGCAGTAACGTATGTGAATGGATTTTACGGCGGAGCGGCGACCTGAACACATTACTTGTTTATCATAATTCAATGCAAAATATGGTTTACTTCGCACATTAATATGGCGCGGGTAGGCCTTTGAAAGGAATAAAAATAATTTACTGAAAATTGCAGCGCCAATAACATCCAAGACTCATAAACCTCGCGCTTACTAGGACTAGTATTGTGAGTTTACTCGTACACTCACAAATAATAATCAGGGAACGATCTAAATTGTACCCATACCTTTCAACCAAGAGGTAAATCTCACGTGACAAGGTATTGCTAGTTTTACGTATAGTTAAACTTTCATAGAGCTATTGCATGCCGTGGTTTCTGTTTAAACTCGACGAAGAGCAAGGTATTAATTTATTGCCTACTAGCTGTTTCCCGCGGTTTCACCCGCGTCCTGAGGGAACTACTTCGCGTACCCGGTTAATTTATAGCCTAAGTTACTCCTTGGTACATCAGCTATCCGCCAGTGAAAGTCCCGGCCCAAAATAGGTCCAGCCATTCCAGAGATTAGCGAGAACAAACAGACAGATAGACAGACACAAAAATTGTAAAAAATGACATGCATTAAGTAAAAAGCGGTTATTTTTTACACTCAATGTGTATCAATGTTAGTCTTTGGGCGTGTCTATGTAGCGGTCGCAAAATGGCCCAGCCATAGGTATACTTTACACACATATCGCGACAGTACAATGCTGTTTAGTTGCGCCAATTTTTGCTAAATCAACGAAATATCCCGTCTGAGGTAGCGCAAAAACGCCATTAAACAATATGTGGCTAAATTAAATAGCTCTACTTTGTAGTACTATGTTATTAACCGCACTAAATAGAACAAAACCCCTTTCTGATCGCGCGATAAGAGTAAGACGTTATTTGTAAAATGATGACGCGTCGTTAGTATAACTAGTACGTCCTTGAGACGAAGTGTGTCTGACAGACTGACCAAAACACGCCAGTACACCGTAATTGATGTTTACATTCAAATAGGTTATGAAGGTACTAGGTATTAAACTGATGTGCGTTTTCAATAATCCTATGCCTACCTATAAATTGCTTGTGAGCAAATGTTGACGATGGATTTTAGGGAAGGTTATGTTTAATACTATGTTCAGCGGTGGACGTCTTTCGGCTGACATGATGAAATATTGACTTAATTATTTATTGAAGAGGTATCTAACTGAGAAATCTGACGTAATGTATTAATGGGTAGCAACATTCTAAATGACTTGAGACGAAATGTAGATTAAGAACATATTTTTCGGAATGTCTGCAGAAATAATTAATGATAACAATGTAGTTTATACAAATGTGCGTGTTTCGACGTGACCTTTTCGAAAGAGAGCATTCGAGCTATTCAAACTTAAGAATATGGCAGAGGTGTATGGGCAAGCTGGTTACGGCAGACCTCGTAAGACGTTCGTCGACCAAATTGGGGACGTCTTGAAAAAACGGAAAAGTCCGAAACACCCGTAACCGGCGAGCATGTATGAAAAGAGTAATGAGTGTAGAGGAAGCGCGTGAGGTTTGCAAGGATAGAAGCAAGTGGCGTTCTGTTGTCTCTGCCTACACCGACGGGAAAAAGTCTTGAGCATATGTATGTATGTATGTATGTAGCAATAAATAACAGGCAACAAAATTCGTTTTGAGATTAAGATACTGGCGAAATCTGTTTTTGTGTTAGCTCCGTTTTTACTCAGTCGACTGCATTCTGTATATATCTATGAGTTACGACCCAAAAATCTTAGTATTTATATTCTTATGACCAAATTAATAGTTAGGCCACAGAATAATTAATAGTACTAACGTAGTTAGGCTTGGTAGAGTCCCGTCCCTGCGTCGTTCCGCACCTAGCCGTAACTGCCTCGAAATGGGTCGTCGCGTGTCCGCCCGTAGTTTCAGAACAAACAGTTTCGCGAATAACTCCATAGGAGTAAGTTGGGCTCATGCCGCGCCGAGGACGGACGACGGTCTCAAGGTCCTCTCCCAAACAGTTGCGGCATTTGTTCGTGAAACCAATTATGTTGTGAATTCAGAACAAACGAGTCGAGTTTGTATGGAATTATCGTGAGGTATGTTTGGTTGAATGCCATGCGAATTGTGCTTTTTATTTTTTGTTTTGTGCCGAGTGCCTTTTTAGAGTGTATGTGCTCTGGATGATGTGGAGACGGAGTTAACGCGACCTTTAAATTTTAATAGTAAAAGTTGTTATAATATAGCTATATAATTTAAGTTTTGTGGTTTTAAGTTTAGTCTTTGTTTTATTATGGCGCCTGCAACAGTGCCGAAATATCGAATGGTCAAAACGAAGGTATTTAATTTTTTTTTATAGACTCACGCCTGTATCCCCGTAGGGGTATGCAGAGGTGTAATATTACACCCACATTTCGCCAGAAATTTTTTAGGTAACACGTAATAGGGGGCGAGCCTATTGCCGTACCGGCCACATTGCCAGACTCCGTGCTGCTACTGAGAATTTCCTAACGGAAAACCCAATAACACTGTGCCCGACCCGGGAATCGAACCCGGGACCTCCCAACGAGGCAGTCGAAGATATATGAAGACATTTATTTCTGCACTTTGGTTGTTTACAACTCTTATTACAATTAAAAAAGCACGTGGTTTATATCCCAAAAGCAAATTTCAAACTAAAGTCTATCAATTATATTAATGTGTTCAAGGATGAGTCGGGAGTCTAGTTGAGTAACCTCGGTAAGATAGTGTCCTAAAGATTTGACTGTTCTAACCTTTGATCGGTAATTCTTTAGACTGATTCTAAAGATTCTTTGACTTCTAAGATTCGCCTATTTACTTGTTTCAGTCGGCATTTTAATAAATTACAAGTCACCTTCATCTTTCGTGTGAGTTTGTGGCCAACTTTATTAAAGTTTGTTCGCCTTATTAGTTCATCAGCTCTATTATTCAAATAACGATATCCAATAAAAATTGATATAAATTCAGTAAACTATGTAATAAACGTAACCGCGGTACCTCGTACCGTACCGGGTTTGTTGCTCTACATTCTTGATAATTTAGCGACCATAACCAATATTTGGAAATAATACCAGTTCGAAGCAATTGCAATATTTGCGCTCCATTACCGTTCCTCCGTCGCATTGGTACGTCTGCACCGAAGCGACGCGGCGACGGCGATTTGCCGCAGAGCTCAGTGTGCATGCACCTTATTATTTATTATTTCGACCTTAAATTCACCGGCCTTTCATGCGCTATCGCGAGAAAATTTTAATGTTACCCGTAGCCAATGTAATGTTTACGTTATGAAACTGATTTGAAATGCCTTTTATAGTGTTGTTGTTGTTTGAAATAGAATTAGTTTTTATTATAAGTCAAATCGATTAGATCGATTGAGTAACATTTTGTTTAGTCTATTGAAAATTTCTGACAATGGTCACACTGAACTGTCAATCTTTTCATGCATTGTCGTTTCCCGCGGTCAGCGAAAAAACCTAGCTCTGGATAGATTTCGTGTTGTGAGCGTTTTGATCTTGTATTTAGAACCCGTTTGATTGCCACTTCCTTGATCAATAACTGGCACCGGTTAATTGTGATAAAAATAGTATTTTAACGAACATTGTAAAACTTGAGTGAATCCGATGCACGTGGTTGGTGCCGGAAGAATTTGCTGATTGAAGACGCTGCGTGGAGTCTGGTAAAGTAAAGATAATTCACTTGCTAATATTGGCCAATTTTAGTCTCGTGTGTGTCTAACTTGCCTCCAGGACTCCACTCAAGAACATCACCAGGAGATATTTGGTAAGTAAGTTGTTTAATTCTTAGCGCCAAGAAACTTGGCCCATGTGTTAGATCCTTTGTCTTGGGCTAAGACTGGATGAATTAATCGCTTCCACTGATCTGTGTTAAAAAATACCCATTCTTAGCCCGAATTCTACACATAATTTTTGGTGCAGAGCTGTAGTTGAAATTTAGCCGCTGTTGCATTACTGAGTATAAACTCAGATTGGTATGAGCTTGTATCTTATCACCTTGTAGACAGTATTGTAGTGTTTGTCAGGTCAGTTATTGTCTAAAATACATAATATTTAATTGTATAAGTTGACCTAGATAATTTGAAACACATTGTCACATAACCTCAATCAGTAATTGTTGATTTGTATTGTTGGAAAATCTAACTTAAATTTGTTGTTGCATTAATAAGTCAGTTTGTTTGGATACATAACAGCTGTATGTATCAATAAATTTAGTAAATTTAGTTTATTGCATATATTCATAAACATTGTAATAATCAAACTTGACCTTGCCACTTGGGCGGGTCACATTAATAAACTTTGTTTGTTATAATATAGATAATATTGCTAGGTAACACATATTCTGTGCTTACTTCATATTGTATATCATAAATAACACAGTTAGTCTGTCTGTTGCAAATAATTAACTAATTAAGTTGAAGTTTCAACTTTATTAATTTGTTATAAGTTATAACTTTGATAACTTTTGTGTTTGTTTCAATATACTGAAACTTTTAATTTTGTTGGGCAGTAAATACCTGTCACTTGCCTGCACTTGCAATAAACAGGCTAATACCTTGTTGGTTTCAAAGAATTAAGAAAAATTAAGTTTGATTGTTAATATTGTTTAACGCTTGTCCGGGCTCTTTTGAAATTTTGATTATGTCAGCTATCAAGGACTTGCGTGCGGCTGCTGGTGCTATTGCATCAGATTTGCGCTGGTTTGCCTCAGCCAGTGCTTTAGTGAACCGGCCTGATCGCCAGCAGGCCCTACTTCAAAGGTACGAGCGGATTGACGATCGCCTGGCAAGTGTGGAACAGCAATTCCGCACTTTCAGCACTTGCTGTCTTGAAGTGTCAATCAATGATTTCACCGCTGACCAGCGAAATAAGGTCAGCGAAGACTATGCCCAGGTCTTAGACCTGTATGATGCTGTCTCCAATAGTGCGAGACAACTAGTTGCCGATAGGGAAGGGCAACCCGGCCTGAAGCAGGAGCTTCCTAGGTCAGCACCGGGGCTGGTGAGTAGGCTCCCTACTTTGGACCTCCCCCATTTTGATGGCTGCCTAGGAAGCTACCTGGGCTTCATTAACTTGTTCGACAGCCTGGTGAATGATAGGGCTGACCTTCGGCCGGCACAAAAGTTGGCCTATCTAATGTCGGTACTGGATGGGGAGGCTAAGGGCCTCATCCAGCATCTGCCCGTGTCTGACGAGGCGTACCAGACGGCTCGGGACCTAATCACCCGTAGGTACCATAACAAGCGTGGCCTCGCCGACACGCATATTGAGCAGATTTTGGGCTTGCCGACGCTCACCCGGGTCTCTGGGTTGCGCACCCAACTTTTGAACCCGCTCTTGGTGGCCATCAACGCACTTAAGTGCCTTGACCTGCCCGTGGACCAATGGTCCTATCTATTGGTGCACATTGTGCTGAAGAAGCTGCCTGCCGACCTGAGGTCGCGTTTTGAACAGCGCTTTGGTGGGGATAGCGCGACCCATCTGCCCCCCTTTGCTGACCTGGAGAAGTTCCTGGAGGATGAGTGCCGGGTCTTGGACAACTCCGGTGGTGACACGCCGGCTAAGTCGCAGCCGCCCAAGGTCAAGGAGCAGGCTCGCGTTCACACCCGAGCCAGTGTTGACCGGCGCCCTCCTCGCTTTGCAGTCACGCAGAGCCCAGTGGAGTGCTCCTACTGCAAGGTCACGGGGCACAGAACGGCCAGTTGTAGGGCATTCTTGGACCTGCATGTCGCCTCTCGTAGGCGCATCGCGAATGCCCGCCGTCTTTGCTTCTCTTGTTTGGGGTCCCACTACCAGCGAGACTGCCCAAATTCTCGCCCCTGTCCTCACTGTGGAGGACAGCATTTGGACATTCTTTGTATGAATGCCAGAGAGGTTGGCCGCTTGTCCAACCAGCCGACGCCGCGCACGGGCGGGTGTTTTGAAGGTGGCAGCCGAGGCTCACCGGCGCGTAGCCGAGAGTCGCCTCGCTCAGTTGATCGCCACTCGCCCCGCTTGGAGAACCGTAGCGTGCGCACGCCTCCTCTCTCTCGCGCACCTGAATGTGCGACCGCGCAACGTCACCAGCACCATGACTGCTGCCCCAGGTACTCCCCTCCTTTGGCGGAGCGTCCCCGCCTTGACTCGCGCCCACCTCGTTTTGGGCGGGTGCGTCATTATGACCCCCCACAGATGGCGCGCGGATCGAGTCATCGCGCCTTTGAGGACTTCAAGCCGCACCCTCGTTTTGACTTGCCTGGTCCTGGCCAACGGTCGCCGCCCAGGCAACAATAGGTCATTGACCCCTGCCCTATAACTCCAACCTCCCCCATTGAGACCGTTATCCTACCAACGGTTGCTGTTAGGGTCTGGGGACCCACGGGGACCTCTGTTGTGGTCCGTGCTATATTGGACACAGGTTCACAAGGTTGCATTGTTTCCACTTATTTGGTAGGGCAGGTTAAATTAAATATGGTCTCTTTTCCGAATTGTATACGGGGCATAGGTGACGTAGCCTCTAATGTTGAAGGGCAAGTTAAGGTTTTGTTTGGCCCTGTTGGATCTTCACACCCGAGGATTAAAACCTCGGCTATTGTGTTGAATAATATTTTGGGTATGCATCCACAGAAGCAGCTACCTGCTGCTGTGGTGAATTTGACATCGGGATTGGAACTGGCAGACCCCAAATTTGACACACCGGGACAAATCGACTTGTTGATTGGCTCTGATGTCCTCGGTGGAATTTTGATTGGTGGGAAAAGGGTCTTGGTGCCAAATGGTTTGACTGCCATCCCGACCATATTTGGATTTGCTTTAATGGGACCTGTACCTAGGGACCCTCCTCCACCTGAACTTGACAATTTGTTGGCTGTAGGCTCTGCTCTCTCTGATGCGGTTCAGAGGTTTTGGGAAGTAGAGGAGCCCCCTCAAGCTGCCCGTTCGAATCCAGAACATGAGGAGTGCGAGCTGTTCTTCCAGAACAACACGGGTCGACTCCGTTCTGGTCGGATCATTACGAGGCTACCCTTTCTGTCTGTTCGGCCTCCGCTTGGTGAGTCACGACCTTTAGCCGAAAAGAGATTGTTGGCTATGGAGCGTCGCATGGGCCGTGATCCGGAGCTCAGACAGAAGTACATTGAGTTCATGAGGGAATATGAACAGTTGGGACACATGTCTGTGTCAAATTTGGATTGGCGTTCGGTGGAGCACTACTTTCTCCCGCATCATGCGGTATTGAAGCCATCGACTGGCAAGCTGCGCACAGTGTTTGATGGTTCTGCGCAGACTTCAACAGGCGTATCCTTGAACCAGTGCTTGCATTCTGGTCCCAAGTTGGTCAAGGACCTTTGTGACGTCATCACCAGCTTCCGACGACATCAGGTTGTCTTTGTGGCCGACATAAAAATGATGTTCAGGCAGACGATTATCCACCCTGATGACCGTCGCTTCCAGCTGATCCTTTGGAGGGAGTCTCCTCGCGATCCCATGGTCGTCTACGAGCTCAATACAAATACGTACGGGTTAAGGTCAAGCCCCTACTTGGCAATACGTTCTCTTTGGGAGCTCGCAGACCGCGAAGGCCTACGTTTCCCAAGAGCCTCCGCCATCTTGAAGGACGATATTTACGTCGATGACATTTGCTCGGGCGCCCCCACAGTGGACGAGGCGATCCTCCTGCGGGACGAATTGATAGGTATTTTGGCATCCGCTGGTTATGAGTTGCGCAAATGGATTTCCAACTCACCAGCGCTTTTGGAAGGCTTACCCGAGGATCATCAGCAAGATCCCCATTTGTTTGAAATTGTTGACAACCCCGCCATGATGGCTGTTCTCGGCGTTCAGTACAGACCAGTCCAAGACATCTTTACATATAACGTAGACTTGAAATTGCCGTGTTCTTGGACTAAACGTCTCGTGTTGTCTACTGTCGCCAGAACCTTTGATCCGAACGGTTGGATTTGTCCTATCATATTTTGGGCAAAATGCTTCTTGCAGAAGCTTTGGACAGCAGGATTGACCTGGGACGAACCTCTACACGGCACTCTTGTTGAGGAATGGACCTCTTTTGTATCCTCACTTCCTGCCGTCAATGAGATCTCCTTGCCTCGTCCCATCCTTCCTCCCGGGAAGTACAAGGCCACCCTTCACGGGTTTTGTGACGCCTCGGAACGTGGTCACGCCGCCGTGGTGTACTTGCGCACAGTCAGTGCCTCAGGTCAGGTGAGGGTTTCCCTGATCATGGCAAAGAGCAAGGTTGCACCCCTTCGGACATCTCTGACCATTCCGAAATTGGAGCTCTCGGGAGCAGCCCTTCTTGTACGCTTGTTGAACCACGTGTCCAGTACTTTGGGTAAAAGCATTTGCATTAATGGGACCTACGCCTGGACAGACAGCCAAATTGTTCTTTGTTGGTTGAAGGCTTCTGTCCACGCTTTGGAGGTATTTGTCGCTAATCGCGTTTCCCAAATCCAGAAATCCGAAGTCAAACTTGTTTGGAGACACGTGCCAGGTGAGCTCAACCCCGCTGATTGTGCCTCGCGCGGATGCTTGACGCCTAGTTTGATAGGTCATTCGCTGTGGTGGGGTCCGGAATGGTTGAGTCGACCAGAAATTGATTGGCCTCGAACGCCAGTTTTGAATACTTCTAATTTGCCGGGTCTACGAACACTCGCTCTTGAGAAGGTGGAATGCGCCTTCGACCCCGATTTTTTGTTGAATCGCTACAGCTCCCTTGACAAGTTGTTAGGTGTCACTGCTTGGATAAAGCGTTTTGTTTTTAATTTTAGGCACCCACAACAGAAACGACTGACACCGTTTCTCTCACCACAGGAACGACAGGAGTCCCTCACCTTTTGGGTTCGTTCTGTGCAATTGGCGCACTTTGAGAAGGAGATTGCTATCCTCAAGTCAGGGAAATTGAAATTATCGGGCGCTGTATCTAAATTGAACCCCTTTTTGGACGATACGGGTCTCTTGCGCGTTGGAGGGCGTCTCAAGAACGCCAACCTCCCTTACGGAGCACGTCACCCCCTTTTGTTACCTAAGGACGGTCATTTAGTACGCTTGTTGGTAACTGACCGTCACCTTAAAAATTCGCATGCTGGTTGTAATGCGCTCTTGGCCATTTTGCAACGCGAATTTTGGATTTTGTCTGCCCGAAGAATTATTCGGAGTGTAGTCTTTCGCTGCATCCCTTGCTATAAGCTCAAGGCTTCTACCATGCAGCCCTTGATGGGAGACTTACCGGCCGATCGCGTAACTGAGAGCAGGACGTTTGACGGTGTTGGCACGGACTTCGCAGGTCCCTTTTTGGTGAAAACGTCGACACTTCGAAACAGCAAGACTGTTAAGGCCTACTTGTGTGTTTTTGTTTGTCTCTCCACAAAGGCCGTACACTTAGAACTGGTCTCCTCGCTTACGACCGAGGCGTTTGTAGCCACATTTGACAGATTTGTATCCCGCAGAGGGATGCCTTCCTTGATCCGTTCTGACTGCGGCACTAACTTCAAGGGCACCTATAATTATTTGAATGATGTTGTTAATTTCCTTGAAACCAACAAAGCTGATATAGGTGATAGGCTTGCCCGACGTGGGATAAATTGGTTGTTTTCCCCACCAAATTGTCCACACTGGGGTGGTATATTTGAGGCCGCCGTAAAATCGGCCAAAACGCACTTGCGCAGGACAATCGGTGAGTCTGTTCTTACATTTGAGGAACTCGCAACTGTGTTTTGTAAGATTGAGGCCGTTTTGAACTCTCGGCCATTGTGCCCGATCTCCTCAGATCCGAATGATTTGGAGGCCCTTACGCCGGGCCATTTTTTGATTGGTCGCCCACTTGTCGCCTTGCCTGAGTACCCCTATATTGATACGAGACCTGGTCGTCTCTCGCGTTTTGAATTGGTACGCCAGATTACTCAGAGCTTTTGGAAACGCTGGAATTTGGAATATTTGCACATACTCCAGCAACGCGTTAAGTGGACCGACAAGACCGATCCACCCAAGATTGGAGACCTCGTTTTGATCAAGGAGGCTAACCTTCCGCCACTCAGATGGCGCAGGGGGCGCATCCTTCATTTGGTAACTGGGGCTGATGGAGTTCCCCGATTTGCTGAGGTCTTGGTGGACGGTTCGATTCTGAGGAGAGCGGTTGCAACATTGTCACGTCTACCAACCGATTAGCGGACCGGTAGGCCGGTCCGGGGCGGGTGGATGTTTGAAATAGAATTAGTTTTTATTATAAGTCAAATCGATTAGATCGATTGAGTAACATTTTGTTTAGTCTATTGAAAATTTCTGACAATGGTCACACTGAACTGTCAATCTTTTCATGCATTGTCGTTTCCCGCGGTCAGCGAAAAAACCTAGCTCTGGATAGATTTCGTGTTGTGAGCGTTTTGATCTTGTATTTAGAACCCGTTTGATTGCCACTTCCTTGATCAATAACTGGCACCGGTTAATTGTGATAAAAATAGTATTTTAACGAACATTGTAAAACTTGAGTGAATCCGATGCACGTGGTTGGTGCCGGAAGAATTTGCTGATTGAAGACGCTGCGTGGAGTCTGGTAAAGTAAAGATAATTCACTTGCTAATATTGGCCAATTTTAGTCTCGTGTGTGTCTAACTTGCCTCCAGGACTCCACTCAAGAACATCACCAGGAGATATTTGGTAAGTAAGTTGTTTAATTCTTAGCGCCAAGAAACTTGGCCCATGTGTTAGATCCTTTGTCTTGGGCTAAGACTGGATGAATTAATCGCTTCCACTGATCTGTGTTAAAAAATACCCATTCTTAGCCCGAATTCTACACAGTTGTTGTTTGTTTATATGTTTCGCCATTTATCAATGAAATCATGGATTGTCTGAAAGACTTGTGTGCGTTTGAAGAAAGCGTACATGATGAACTGATTTCTGCTGTAGCGTTTGTGTTGCCTTGACTGATAAGGTTACACACGTAGATGATTGTAAGAGGATTAGGGAGATAGCACATCCGTTAGAAAGTGGTACGTTTAGGTAATTTTTCACCTGTGTATTATTGCGGATGCATCGGTACATTCGCTTTAGGATCAGGGGTTACGGGATTGCTTTTTAAAAGGCAGCGTTAGCCTAGTGGAGATACCAACAGACTGCCATGCAGAAGGTATCTGGTTCGAATCCAAGGCGCGTATCACTGACTTTTCGGAGTTATGTGCGTATTGAATTGTTAATTATCGCTTGTCCCATCACCCGTGCCTCGGAGAACACGTAAAGCCGTCGGTCCCGGTTGTCATGAAGATCTTTGACAATCGTTACAGGGCTTCAGTACCTTCTAAATAAACTGACACTAGTCTAAACCATGGAATATCGCTATCCCGTCGGGTTGCGGAGGTCAGACAGGCAGTAGCTTCGTGGAAAAGCTAATATTCAGCCAAAGCCGGTTAGACTAGTAAGCGGACCCCAGATTGAAACTGGGATAACGCTAAGAGGCTGAAGGTTACGGGATTGCTTTTTCGATAGATCCTCTATATACGCACGGTTGGCGTTATGGTCTTAGCGGTCGCCTCGTCGTTAGACAGTATGCCGAGTGTTGAGGTTTTGGCCACTTGGCTACCAGTTATGCTATCATCGCTGATAACAATAGAAACATAGACTCTGAAAATTGTCTTACGAGTCTTCATCTTTTATGGTTTAGGAGTAGTGGGCATCTCCTAAACCATTATGGGTGTAGACAGGTGGATGAACAATAGAGCAGGCTTTCTGATAGCACCCTTTTTTTCGTAGTGCTCTTCGGATATAGAACACTATAAAATTCTAAACAAAGTGAAAACATTCAAAATATTTCCAAGTAAATTCCCAGTCAACTCAATACTATAACGAACAAGAAATAAGTCAATAGGCGCGAAGCATTTGCCGCGCGAGGCTGCTCGCCCTGTCTGGACCCGCCTAATCAAAATCAAATGTCCATCGATAATTATTTGGACAGGTAGACACGACAGTCGCATCAGTAATCCCTCTGCATCGCGTGCGTGCAATTAGTCGCGTCGCGAGTAGTTCCAGCGTAGCGTGGCGTTTAGTCGCGTCGCGGAGTTGTCGTGTGCACAATGTATGCGCATAACGCTTGTGTCAATTAATTGAGCTGTTAGACTCGCTACGGGCGGTAATTAATGACCGATGTTCACGCTTCAGTAAAGCGGCGCATGCGGGTGGCTCACGGTTTGTTACTTACTGACAGTGTTTGTTTATTTGAATAAATTCTTGCACATAATACATGAATAAATTGCTTGAACCTGGAGAGGAAAGTTTTATACAGGTTATAGCTAAAAGTATTTTGATTTTGGAAGAAAATCTCCTCCTGGATTCGCTCATTGATGTCAGTAAATAAAATATTGCTACTATTCGCCTCAATGACTCAAGATAGATTTCGATTACATGCTATGTGTGAGTAGCCATGTTGAAGTGCTTGCTAACTGATTTGTGCTCAGCACTGACAGTGAGCCACAATGCGTGAGCGCAGTGCGTGGTGTTGTTAGCTCTCACCTCAATTAGCCGGTGAGTGGCGCTGCGAGTATTTACATGTTGTTGACACAAGACGGTTTGTGCTCAGCGCTGACAGTGAGCCACAATGCGTGCGCACAGTGCGTGGTATGATCGCTCTCACCACAATTAGCGGGTGAGTGGGGCTGCGAGTATTTACATGTTGTTGACACAAGAGTGTTTGTGCTCAGCGCTAACAGTGAGCCACAATGCGTGCGCACAGTGCGTGGTATGTTCGCTCTCACCTTAATTAGCCGGTGAGTGGCGCTGCGAGTCTTTACATGTTGTTGACACAAGACGGTTTGTGCTCAGCGCTAACAGTGAGCCACAATGCGTGCGCACAGTGTGCGGTATGTTAGCTCTCACCTCAAATAGCCGGTGAGTGGCGCTGCGAGTATTTACATGTTGTTGACATAAGACGGTTTGTGCTCAGCGCTAACAGTGAGCCACAATGCGTGCGCACAGTGCATGGTGATACTCGCTGTCACCTCAATTAGCCGGTGAGTGGCGCTGCGAGTATTTACATGTTGTTGACACAAGACGGTTTATGCTCAGCGCTAACAGTGAGCCACAATGCGAGCGCACAGTGTGTAGTATGTTAGCTCTCACCTCAATTAGCCGGTGAGTGGCGCTGCGAGTATTTACATGTTGTTGACACAAGACTGTTTGTGCTCAGAGCTAACAGTGAGCCACAATGCGTGCGCACAGTGTGTGGTATGTTCGCTCTCACCTCAAATAGCCGGTGAGTGGCGCTGCGAGTATTTACATGTTGTTGACACAAGACTGTTTGTGCTCAGAGCTAACAGTGAGCCACAATGCGTGCGCACAGTGTGTGGTATGTTCGCTCTCACCTCAATTAGCCGGTGAATGGCGCTGCGAGTATTAAAATGTTGTTGACACAAGACGGTTTATGCTCAGCGCTAACAGTGAGCCACAATGCGAGCGCACAGTGTGTAGTATGTTAGCTCTCACCTCAATTAGCCGGTGAGTGGGGCTGCGAGTATTTACATGTTGTTGACACAAGACTGTTTGTGCTCAGAGCTAACAGTGAGCCACAATGCGTGCGCACAGTGTGTGGTATGTTCGCTCTCACCTCAATTAGCCGGTGAGTGGCGCTGCGAGTATTTACATGTTGTTGACACAAGACTGTTTGTGCTCAGAGCTAACAGTGAGCCACAATGCGTGCGCACAGTGTGTGGTATGGTCGCTCTCACCTCAATTAGCCGGTGAGTGGCGCTGCGAGTATTTACATGTTGTTGACACAAGACGGTTTCCCTTTTGTTCACCCACTGGCGCTCTGCTCCGAATTAGTGTGTCATTGCGTGATGTTATATTATAGCCTATAGTCTTACTCGGTAGTCGGCACATGAGCTATCTAAGAAAAAAAAACATCTTTTTTTTCTCACGAGATTAGGGATTATCCTAGATTGCGCTCAAGTTAAATGTGCTACAGTTTGTGAGCATATTGTTGATAATACTATATCTATTGCAGTTGGTAAGTAATTATAACAAGCAGTGATATCCCCGATAAAAGACTACGGCTGCCCTCACATTGGGCGTCAGGGTCAACGCAGCGACACCTCGGCGTCGAAACGGCGTCTACGCGGCGTGGACGCAGCGTAGACGCCGTTCAGACGAGCGTTCTTTGAGAACGCTAGGCTGTGCTGTCGCGAAGTAAACGCCCAAAGTGAGGGTGGCCTAACAGATTCCTGCGCTAAGGGCTTCGACTTCAAACCTACTGCGCACACCACTGACTTTTAGAAGTTAAGTGCGTATTGAAATGGTAATTAACGTTCGTTAAGGTGAAGGAAAACATCGTGAGATCTCTGAGAGTTCGCCATAATGATCTCGAAACTGTGACGTTTTCCAAGTCGCACATTTCCCTTCTCATAGCGAGAAGAGGCCCGTCCGTTATGGTGAGGGGATATCTGGGCTCCTGACGTTGCGCATCGGCACAACTTGTTGCAGAAACTCACAAGTCCGTGGATAAACTTACTTAATCTCTTACGTGCGAGACTTTGAGATAAACTCCATACAAAATATGTAACATCTCTAGCAGCCAAATAATATAATAATATATAATAATAATATTCTAACACACTCACACTACACTATTTAGTCCCAAACTAAGCAGAGCTTGTACTATGGGTACTGGATAATGGATAAACATACATCATCATTGTCTTGCCCTGGTCCCAATTTATTTGGGGTCGGCGCAGTATGTCCTTCGCTTCCATACTTCTCTGTCACCAGCCATCCGATCGTTTATCCCTTTCTCTTTCATATCCATCCTCACACAGTCCATCCATCTTTTCCTTGGCCGCCCTCTCCCTTTTCGTCCTTCTACATGCATATTCATCACTTTCTTACCTACGTACATCTCATCTCTTCGCATAACATGTCCATACCAGGCCAATCGACTCCCTTTTACCTTTTCATCAATGGGCGCTACTTTCGTACTACCTCTAATGTATTCATTCCTAATTCTGTCCATTCTTGTCACTCCGCACATCCATCGTAACATTCTCATCTCAGCAACATGCAATCGTTTCTCATCCATCTTCTTTGTAGCCCAACACTCAGCTCCATACAGTACGACAGGCCTTATAACCGCCTTATACATGCGGCCTTTTAACTTCACAGGCATTTTGTGATCGCAAATTGTGCCTGAGACCTGTCGCCATTTCATCCATCCTGCGTTGATTCGTTGCCTAACATCCCGATCAATTTCGCCGTCATCTTGCAGGAGTGAACCTAGGTAGCGAAAATCGGAGCATACTGGTAGAGGTGTACCGCCGAGTGTAACCGGTATAGGACTGGAGAGACCGCCAAAGTCACAGAACATATACTCTGTCTTGGTTCTGCTTATTCTCAGGCCTACATTCTCCAATCTCTGCCGCCACTCCTCCAGCTTGCTCTGCACCTTTTGTCCATTCTCTGCTACCAGAACGATGTCATCGGCAAACAGCATGCACCAGGGTGCCTCTTCCTGTATGTCCGATGATATAGCATCCATAATTAACAGGAAGAGGTAGGGGCTAAGGGCCGACCCCTGGTGCAAGCCTACGGCCACATCGAATCTGGCTGTGATACCGGCCGCGGATCGGACTTGCGTTCTGCATTCAGCGTACATGGCTTGAATCAACGTCAGGTATTTTCCAGGCACTCTTTTCTTCTTAAGGGCCCACCACAAGACTTCACGAGGCACTCGGTCATATGCCTTTTCAAGGTCGATGAATACCATGTGCAAGTTTTTATGTGCCTCCCTGTATTTTTCGCACATTTGGCGAAGTGCAAAAATAGCATCCACCGTACCTCGACCAGGCATAAAACCGAATTGGTTTCGTGAAACCTCACTCTCGTCTCGCAGGCGTCGCTCAACTACTCTCTCCCATACTTTCATACTATGAGGCATTAACTTTATTCCCCGATAATTGTTGCACTCTTGGATATCACCCTTATTTTTAAAAATGGGCACCAGGTAACTGTTGCACCATTCCTCGGGTATGGTCTCCTCGTGCAACAGCTTATTGAAGAATAAAGCCAGCCACGTCCATCCATCATCTCCTAACGCTTTCCATGCTTCCACTGGTATTCCATCTGGTCCTAACGCTTTAATGGATAAACATACATATATACTTTTTTTGTAAATACATACATATCATACAAAGAAACACCCAGACCAAGACAAACATTCATGTTCATGCACACAAATGTTTGACTTGAGCGGAAATCGAACCCGCGACCTACGACGTAGCAGTCGCTTACGCTCCCGCTACGCCAACCGGCCAATCTATGGTTATATCCAATATTGGCACCGACCTTAAAGCAAAAACAAAACATCCAAAGAAACATGTTTTGTGTTGAATTTGAAACGGAAGATGACAATTGTTAAGTTTTTGTGGTTGCGACTTGTTATGTTTAGTCACAGTTGTTGTTATAATCAGTGTGCGACAAAAACTAGCTTGTATGTACTTCCTTAAAACTTTGGCAAAATGGACCGTATGAATAATGAAAACAATTTTCACAGCGCTCGCGTGGAGTCGGTTTTCGGAACAAAACGTAGCCAATGTGCTATTCTGATCTACAAGATAACACATGTTCAGTTATCCGTGAAAATCGAAAATTACATTCCAGTAGTATCAGGGAGGTGAAAGATTAGGGCGTCTTACAATGGCCATATCATGACCGAACATACCATGCCGGTTTTATCCGGATATATTAACAGAAAATACCGTGAAAACTCGTATAAATGAGTGTCGCTTAATAAACGGTTATCAAACACGAATATTGGCGTGTTGTTTACTATCCGTAACACTGCCACACCTTGGAGCATGTAACTCCCTAGTCGTATGTAACACCCTAGCTTATGTAACACCTCTATAAGTGTGTAGGTATGTTAATATAATTGGCTGGCGGTTTGATAATATAATTGGCTGGCGGTTTGATAATATAATTGGCTGGCGGTTTGATAATATAATTGGCTGGCGGTTTGATACAGTGACTCGCTCATTTTGTATGTAGCTATTTATTGCTCATCATTTAGGAACGTGCCCATCGTATCTTATAACTAGACGACGCCCGCGGTTACACTCGCGTTATTTAAAGCTACTGCTCCGCTTCCGTCGCTCATAGCATGATGTTATATAGCCTATAGCCTTCCTCGATAAATGGGCTATCTAATACTGAAAGAATTTTTCAAATCGGACCAGTAGTTCCTGAGATTAGCGCGTTCAACCAAACAAACAAACAAACAAACAAACTCTTCAGCTTTATAATAAGACTAGCTGACCCAGCGAACTCCGTATCGCATTTTTAAGAGTTTTTATTGAATTCCTTTTTTTCCAAGCCCCTTTTCCAAGTTACCATTGACTTAGCGCTTAATCTTTTATCATTGCAGGGTGTATAAATGATGCAAAAACAAACATAGATTTTTATATAATATTGAATTGCCCATTCCTTAAAATATCGGAGACGATACCCATATCGACTTTAAAAAAAAATCCCGTCCGCCATCTTTGATTTCCTATCCGCCATGTTTGATCACGAAATAGATGTTTTATTTGGATTCACCATCCCTTAAATCATCAGAGACGATACCCATATTGATTTTTAAAATTTTTCCCATCCGCCATCTTTGATTTCCCATCCGCCATCTTGAATCACGAAATAGATGTTGTATTTGGATTCCCCATCCCTTCAAACATCGGAGACGATACCCATATTGATTTTAAAAAAAAATCCCATCCGCCATCTTTGATCACGAAGAAGATGGTGTTTTTGAATTCCTCATTCCTTAAAATATCGGAGACGATACTCATATCGACTTTAAAAAAAATCCCATCCGCCATCTTTGATTTCTCATCCGCCATCTTTGATCACGGAATAGATGTTGGATTTGGATTCCCCACCCCTTTAAATATTGGAGTTGATACCCATATTGATTTAAAAAAAAATCCATCCGCCATCTTTGATCACGAAATAGATGGTGGTTTTGAATTCTCCATTCCTTAAAATATCGGAGACGATACCCATATCGACTTTAAAAAAAATCCCGTCCGCCATCTTTGATTTCCTATCCGCCATGTTTGATCACGAAATAGATGTTTTATTTGGATTCACCATCCCTTAAATCATCAGAGACGATACCCATATTGATTTTTAAAATGTTTCCCATCCGCCATCTTTGATTTCCCATCCGCCATCTTGAATCACGAAATAGATGTTGTATTTGGATTCCCCATCCCTTCAAACATCGGAGACGATACCCATATTGATTTAAAAATAAAATCCCATCCGCCATCTTTGATCACGAAGAAGATGGTGTTTTTGAATTCCTCATTCCTTAAAATATCGGAGACGATACTCATATCGACTTTAAAAAAAATCCCATCCGCCATCTTTGATTTCTCATCCGCCATCTTTGATCACGAAATAGATGTTGGATTTGGATTCCCCACCCCTTTAAATATTGGAGTTGATACCCATATTGATTTAAAAAAAAATCCATCCGCCATCTTTGATCACGAAATAGATGGTGGTTTTGAATTCTCCATTCTTTAAAATATCGGAGACGATACCCATATCGACTTTAAAAAAAATTCCCGTCCGCCATCTTTGATTTCCTATCCGCCATCTTTGATCACGAAATAGATGGTGGTTTTGAATTCTCCATTCTTTAAAATATCGGAGACGATACCCATATCGACTTTAAAAAAAATTCCCGTCCGCCATCTTTGATTTCCTATCCGCCATCTTTGATCACGAAATAGATGTTGTATTTGGATTCTCCATCCCTTCAAACATCGGAGACGATACCCATACTGATTTAAAAAAAAAATCCCATCCGCCATCTTTGATCACGAAATAGATGGTGTTTTTGAATTAAGGATCGGAGACGATACCCATACCGACTTTAAAAAAATCCCGTCCGCCATCTTTGATTTCCTATCCGCCATCTTTGATCACGAAATATATGTTGTATTTAGATTTGCCATCCCTTAAAACATCGGAGACGATAACCATATTGATTTTTTAAAACTTTCTCATCCGCCATCTTTGATTTCTCATCCACCATCTTTGATCATGAAATAGATGTCGGATTTGGATTCCCCATCCCTTTAAATATCGGCGACGATACCCATATCGACTTTAAAAAAAATCCCGTCCGCCATCTTTGATTTCCTATCCGCCATCTTTGATCACGAAATAGATGTTGTATTTGGATTCACCATCCCTTAAATCATCAGAGACGATACCAATATTGATTTTTAAAATTTTTCCCATCTGCCATTTTTGATTTCCCATCCGCCATCTTGAATCACGAAATAGATGTTGTATTTGGATTCCCCACCCCTTTAAACATCGGAGACGATACCAATATTGATTTTTTAAAATTTTCCCATCCGCCATCTTGAATTGCCCATCCGCCATCTTTGATCACGAAATAGCTGATGTTGTATTTCGATTCTCCACCCCTTAAAATATCGAAGGCGATACCCATATTGATATTTAAAATTTTCTTATCCGCCATCTTTGATTTCCCGTCCGCCATCTTGGATCACTACATAAATTTTATATTATTAATCAGCGTCCCGAAAATCTCGAAAACGATACCCATATAGATTGTATCCTATTCGTTTAGCCCTTTTTTGCCTTTGAATCAACCCTCCCCCTTCTCGTTTGACCATTTTATTATTTTTGTCTGGCCCCTAAAAGTTGTGGCGTAATTTTATATAGCCTATAGCCTTTCGGAATAATTGGGCTATCATAGGCAATAACAATATTTAAAATCGAACTGCTAGTTTCTGAGATTCGCCGACATTATCTTTTAGCCTTTTTAGCCTTTTGCCCGGCCCCAAAGGGTCGAAGCGTTATGTTATATAGCCTATAGCCTGCCGAAATAACTGGGCTATCGTATACAAAAAGAATTTTTTAGATCCGACCAGTAGTTCCTGAGATTAGCGCGTTCAAACAAACAAACAAACAAACAAACAAACAAACTCTTCCGCTTTATTATATTAGTATAGATTGGTTATCTCCGTCCGCAGTTCTTTAACTGGTAATGGCTTACCAGATTACCATTTTCTGAAGATTTACTAACATCGTATGGTTCAGAATCGCCGCTATCCGTTTACAAGGTGGTTTCATTAGTGCTCATCGATTTTATACCCAAGCATTTCAATATTCTTCCATTTCCTGTGATCAATCCTGGTGTTGAAGTGCACTACGGCCTGAAAGCATCCGATATGACGTAGCGATTCACTATCATATCATATCAGTATCCTTAAAATAACATGGATTCCATTTGGGAAGCATATTCTAACCGCTAACAATTTTTTTTTTAAGACAACTTCCGCACTAGGACTAAATCCTGTGTCGCGGCGCGGGGGACTTTACAAACATACAACTAACGGACACAATGAACACCCAGACTCGAAACAGCAATTTATGAATCACTTTGTTGTCTCGTGTGGGAATCGAACCCACAACACTCGGCGCAGTGTCAAGCGGCGAGGCGACCGCTTAAACCACTATGCCAACCGTGCAGTCGAATGCATTATAAATCCAAGTTATTCTTTACTATCGTGCCAATATGTGTGTCAAATAATAACTTACTGTCGTATTATACTCCTAGATCCCGTACAGTGCTATATCTCGGTAATATATGGCTTCCTAGCGAATATGCAGCATTAATAACGTCCCCCTCGTGGGATCTTCACCTTGTCGTGGTGCGGGGGCTCAGTAACCGTGGTTAGGTCACCCACGGCCACGGTGAAGCTAAGCGAGATCCCGGGAGTGGACGCTCCGCGTGGGCTTGACGGAGGCCTGCGCAGGATGCGTCCAAACAGGCGGGTACGAGGAACAATTCTTCTGTCCCTCGCAGTCGAGTGCGGTCGCGGGAGGAGAGGCGTGTCGGTGTTGCGTTGCCGCGCGCCCTTTCTCCCGCGACCAAATGAGGGCGCACCATCGTTGCGTCGAAGTGGGGCCGCAGAGGAAGAGGAGATGCGGTGTTGCGTTGCCATCCTCTGCGGCCGCTAAGTGTTTTGGTGGCGGAGCCCAACACCTTCATCCGCCGCCAAGGGGGTTTTGTTCGGGGCCCGTCTGACCATCTGGCGGGCCAGTAATCGTCGGGGGGTTGCGAGGAATGCTTCAGCGATACCCGACCCTTCGACACACGGGTACATGAGGAACACGGGTTGGTTTTTAGTCAGTAAGAGTCTGACAGTCCCCTTCGCCCTTCCCCTAGGGCGAAGAGACTCCATGAGGATTTTCCAACCCGACACCAAAAACTAGACACCAATAAAAGCGGACCGAGCAACGAGCCCTGCGGGACACCGCTTGAAACCAATACCCAATTAGGCCTATAATTATTAAGTTCTACACTTTGTGATCTATTTTCAATATAATACGAGAACCAACTGATTAAGTCACCACGTATTCCATTAATAAAAAGCTTGCCAATTATAATGGTAAAGTCAATTCTATCGAATGCCTCGCTAAATTCTGTATAAACGAAATCAACCTTCCCGCCATCATCTATTGTCTAAGTGATAAAATCGTTCAATAAAACTAGATTAGGCTGTAGATTAACTCCTAGCGGCCCGGTCACTTCCTTGCAGGGCGGCAACGGCAGCGATTTCGATGTATATGGCGCACCTTACTCCATAGCCGCTGATGAGCGCTGATGTCGCATCAGAGTAAACGCGCTACATATATCTAAATCGCTGCCGCCCGCCGCTGTAGGCCGTAAGGAAACCGTGTTGAAATGGTCTGAGTTCATTTGAGATTGCAGAATGAAACTGCTTGTATACAATTTGCTCAAGCTCAAACACTTTAGCACACAAACGGTGTCCCACCCAAATGGTTATCTCTGTGAATGTTGCTTAGTGTTGTTTGCCACGAACGACCAGGCAAGTCTCTTTTTGAGCGTTGATCATCATCATGTCAGCCTGGAGACGTCCACTGATGCACATAGGCCTCCCCCAAAGTTCTTCTCACAGACCGATCTTGAGCCGCCCATATCCCACCACTTCCCGTAATCTTAATCAGATTTTTTTGTATTCCGTAAAAACATTCCGGGGATGCCGTCGCCAAGCCTTTTCCCCTCACACCATCAGTATATGCAATGTATCTGTTTGTTGTTGATGAGACCCCGTATTGATGAGATTATGTATGTATCTACTTACAGCGCTACCTGGGTCTGCCGGTGATGCTGAAGGCGGGCGAGTACTCCCCGAACAACCCGCTGGTGCGCGGCGCGGCGGTGCCCGCGGGTGTCGGCGGTGGTGACGCGCTGCTCGGGCTCGGCGAGTACGAGCGCCGCCGCAACACGCTGCGTAAGATACGCCAGCAGCAGTACCGCGAGTACCTCGACCAGGTATACATCACACCACGCCACAACACCCCACGGCACACCACCTGGATACATCGCACCACGCCACAACACCCCACGCCACACCACGCCACGCTACTCACGTCACACATCACACCACGCCACAACACCCCACGGCACACCACCTGGATACATCGCACCACGCCACAACACCCCACGCCACACCACGCCACGCTACTCACGTCACTCCACGTCACGTCACGTCACGTCACGCCACGCCACGCCACGCCACACCACGCCATGCCATGCCACACCACACCACACCACCACCACACACACCACACCAACACACTACATACGACTGAGGCCATCTGTAGTACAAGGGCGACAACAATCAGTATTGGCGACATCTAACGAACACGACGAAACTAGATATCGCGCTATTAATAGTTCCACACGCTACAACTGCTACAACAAGTTCAGAATCACTACCGTCGGCCGGAATGCAGTCAAGTAGCCACGATCAGCTAGCTTGTTCGGAGGATCCTCATCCTCTTGTAAGAGGAGGACCCAGTGCTTTTCCCATCACAACGTTCACTGCTTGATACAGGCCTGCCTTTTCCACGCGCACCGATTTTCAGCTGTATATGTAGCTTCTCTTCATCCAGCTACCTTGCAGTCTTACATCTGTTGCGTACGACGACATACACATTTTGATTGCTATACAACGTAATGTTTATTATAATAAAATGCTGGAGAAGCTTTACTCAAACACATCTACAATGCATGGGCGAGCTCTCGAAATACGAAATGCGTTTGGTGTGTGGCTTTTTGAAAGCATTCGATTGTGTCTGCCATGATAAACTCTTATCAAACTTAGACATTACGGCGTCCAGAGTCCAGACGCATTAGCATGATATTCGTACGAAAGCATTGGATGTTATAAAGTGAGTAACAAAGCCCAATGTGTTGAAATAGTCGACTTAAAATCCAGTGATTTACCAGTGCAGCTAAGAGTGCCGCAGGGCAGTATCATAGGGCCCATTTAGTTTCTTGTTAACCTTATACGATTTACTTTTTTACCTGAGAACTATTTGTGACGTATAGTCCGTGCCACGAGAACATAGACTTTTTGTAAACAAAGAATTTCTACTAAGTGACTTAGCGATAGTTCTGTCAAAAACAAATAATGTCAAATCCAATGAGCACAACGGTACATAGATACGTGTCATTGGAAACTAATATGTCAATGGATCGGATTTTTATCGATATTATGCGCTGTCAACAGGATTTTTTAATGTTTTGAGGTGCTGACGCCTAGAATGTCAACATTTGGCGTCAGTTTATTGAAATATTACATTCTTGGGCTTAACATGCATTTATCAGAGGATAAAATATATTTTTAGTTATCAAGAAGGGGTAAATGTAAAGTTCAATACAAGTTTATAGGATCGCAACGCTCTTCCTGCTGCCGGCATCTCGAAAAAGCGGGTGAAGAATAGCAGATGGCAGAAAATTATTTATACCTATAAAAGAAATTGCGTTTTCAGACTACGGTAACTGTTAATGGATTTTATTTAAGTTCATTCTGACGATTTAATTCAAAGACAACGTAAAATCTCTATGCCTAGAAATTTTTATGCAATGTACTAACTAGTTATCTGTAATATTATTCATTGTTGGTCGGTAATTTAATATTTTCCTAAAATATATTTTCCTAAATAAATTAGGATAGGTATGCTACTTTGAGCAAATTATTTATTGTCTATGATTTAAAATAAATCCTGTCAATAATAGATTAACATATAGGTATGTACTCTATCAATAACAAACATGGTACCTACTATATTTTTCATTAATTTACAGAATAGATTACGTCTAAAACGAAAAAAAAAGCGGCTAATTTATGAACATTCGACCATTCAAACACAAAATCAAATATTTTTATTTCAGTAAAATTCAAGAATATAAATTTAAAAACATAGTGGCATAATTAAAAAAAAAGTATAAAAACTAAAACACAACTGTTTGAAAAAAGGTTGTGAAGCCCTGAATGTTTGTTTACAAAAAGTCTATCTTCTCGTGGCACCAACTTTAGTAAGATTTGCTGACGATACTTCATTGATATTTAAAGTAGGTAGAGACAAGAAAATATTTAATTCCGGCCTAGGGGACCCTGCTATATATAGATATGTTTAGATTTATTAAGATATGATTATGAGATCACGTTTGACACGAAATTGGTACCCAGTTATTTAACGAATTTCAATATTCCAGCAAGCCAAAAAGAAGCAAGAAGCCAAAGAGCAGGCGGAGCGTGAACGGCGCGAGCGCGAGCAGCGAGAGAGGGAGAGGGAAGATCGGGAGCGGCAGTTGCTAGAGGAGCGCAGCAGATGCAGCCCCGAGCGGCGACAACAACATCAGCTGCTCAGTTCTGTGGCAGTCGGCACAGATACTGACGACCCGTTCCCGCGCCTGCAGAGATATGGCGCGCCGTCGCCTCCTTTGCCGACTGTCGTGGCTACCAAGTAAGGAGTTTGTTTCTATTTCTGTTACAGTAGCGGCTTCAGAGGTTTGCTAGCTTTTTCACAGAGCGACTATCGTCTGACCTGCGCAACCCAAAGATAACAATGTTTCATCGTTTAGACCAGTGTCAGCTTATTCAAGTGTACTGACTCTCCATTACGACTATCAGAGATCTTTATGATAGTCGCGACTAACGGCTTAACAGTCTTTTAGAAGCTCGGGGCAAGCGATAATTAACTATTTGATATAGAGTGTACTGTATCTCCAATCTCCATCCGAGATTTTTTACTCGTTTTGATGTGAAATAATTTCCTTCGTGTGGTGGTGGACATAAAGTGTGCACCCACGGAATAAACACTATTCATTCTGTCGGTGTCGTAAAGGCGAATAAGTAAAATGCTCAAATCGCATTTAGTTTAGGGTACAGACGGAAAACTCGGCATCAAATCTTATAGCAGCTTGTGAGGTCAGCGTGGTATAATAGGCCTTCTATTTACTTACAACGAGAGGTCTATGTCCTGCAGTGGACTACTGAACACAGCTCCAACGCTGTATGATGATTTATAGTGCGACTGTGTGTGCAGGAAGGTGGACACAGGCGTGCAGGTGGATGGGTTCTCACGGCCGCTCTCCGTCGCCGTGCAGACTGAACACGACCACCTATTCCGGGTAACACAACACACATTTATTTATTTATTCCTACCGATAAATCATTATCATCATTATTATTGTCCTAGCGATATTTTAGTTGCATTCAAGACTTTTTGTTTTGGAGTTCAGGGTCTGCTTACAGACCTAATTAGATTTGATGGCATAAGTATAGCATAGTAAATAAATAAATCTATACGTGAGTTACCATCGGAGAAAATGAAAAGGGAATTAAAAAAATGGCTAATTCAACACACATTTTATTCATTGCAAGATTTTTTTGATTTTAAATAATATATTCTAATTTTATTTTTTTGACATTTGAATTCCTACCCTTCAATAATATTATTTTATGAATTGATTATTAATTTATGTCGAATCTTATGTTTTAATTTTTTTTCTGAATGTATTCCAATATGTGATTATTATTATAAGATATGTGACGACTGTTAAAATAATTTATTGTATATTTGCACGCCAATGCTGGTGAAATGTGAGAACTAACTTATTTTTTTTAACACCAATCTTCTACCACGTTTCGTGCAAATAAAATATTTGATTTGATTTTGATTTGATTAGTGACTGACAACTCAAAAAGACTTATTGTTTGTTATTAGCTGTTAATCATCATCTTATTGCCCTGGTCCCAATGTATTTGGGGTCGGCGCAGTACGTCTTTCGCTTCCATTATTTTCTGTCGCCCGTCATCTGATAATTTAACCCTTTCTCTTTCATATCCATTAATCTTTACAGGTAGTAGAGCCTTGCTGATTTCAGCATGAATGGGCCGGCTCGACCGGGGAAGTACTACCCTCTCACAGAAAATCGACGTAAAGTAACGGTACCTAAACTGATGCGTTTCGTTCGGTGAGTGAGAGTGCCGGAGGCCCTATCCCCTATTTCTTCTCCTTCATCCCACTCCTCATCCTATCCGCATTCCCAACCCCAAAGGGCGGCAACGCACTTGTGACTCCTGTGGTGATGCTTGTGTCCATGGGCGGCGGTAATTGCTTACCATCAGGCAATCCGTCTGCTCGTTTGCCGCTTATTAACATAAAAAAAAAGAAAACCATCCTCACACATTCCATCCATCTTTTCCTTGGCATCCCTCTCCCTTTCCATCCCTCTACCTTCATATTCATCACTTGCTTACCTACATACATATCATCTCTTCGCATAATATGTCCATACCAAGCCAAACGACTTCCTTTCACTTTCTCGTCTATAGGCGCCACTTTCAGACTACCTCTCACGTATTCATTCCTAATCTTATCCATTCTCGTAACTCCACACATTCATTGCAACATTCTCTTCTCTTGTTGTTATTAGCTATTGGCGTGTAATTCGTGATTTATATCCGGACTTTTAGTTTATTTTGATTACTTAGTTTGTCAAGACATAAGGACTTATTTTTTTGGTGTGGAGTAATTTTTTTTGTAGATGGGTTATGGTATTTCATAGCAATATTTTATAATAATACAATACAATATATTATAATAATTTCATGTTAATTTAGGTTAAAAATGTCGCTATGTTTCGTAACGATGACAAAAGATTAGCTTTTGGTATACCCTGAGAGGAATATGGCGACATAGCATTCGGGTTTTTGCGGTCTCATAATATTGTGTACTTATATGTATGTCATACTATTAATACACAAAGAAGGCTAAGAAAATCATTTATTGGTTAGCTGTATCTTTTTTATTTCATATAGTTTTTTTAACAAGATAATTCTAACATAGTAATAGTTTGTCACAACAACATTGACAAGCGCCATCTTCACAAGTGACGAGGGATCTACTATGACCACCTAACAACGCTGGAAATATTCAAACGATCCTGAACCTCGCAAGCAACTTTCGCGAGCCAAGCGGCATATATACAACTTCGAAAGTATGTCCGTTGGCCTGCAGGCCACCAAGCACGATCACCCAGCTTGGTTAGAGGCTCCTCCCTCTGAAGGAACACCACACCTTTATCCTCCACAAGTTCTTGCATCAATATTGTTTATTAAAACATTTTTTGGATAGATATACTTTTCCTAATTTGTTTAACTGTTTCACTAGTTCTTGTAGCATTAGTAATAGTGTGCATAAAATTTGTATGCCAGCGGTGCATATATTGTGTGCAGGAATGTGGCGGCACTTCACCCGGGGCGCCGCCGTGCTGGCAGCTCACGCAGGCCGAGCGGGAACTGTCGCCGCGCACTGTCGCGCCACTACACCACCCACAACACGCACAACACGCGCCACAACACACACAACACGCCACACAACACGCCACACAGCACGCGTCACAACACGTTGTGCGCGCGCCGCAGCGACCCCGCAGCGAGGAGGGCTTCCATGGTACGTACTTTATACTTTGTTATGTTATACCTACTGCCACTCACCCACATACACATACATAGATGACCTGGTGGCGTAGCAGGAGTCAAAACTACTGCCACGCCGAAAGCCGCGGGTTTTTCCCGCTCAATTCAAACATATTATATGTTTGTCTTGCTCTGACCATTGCTTTGTATAATATTATTATGTATTTGCAAAAAAAAAATAAGTATACGAATTTTTGTTCAAGGTGTAGTGTCCATAATAAGAGCTCTACTTAGTTTGGGACCGAACAGTATTGTGTGTATGTGGTAAAATATTACTAAATCATAAAGCTGAGTGGGCCGTGCCTATGCCAGTTTGTTTAGTGCTCAGCTCACAATTTTACTTACCAATACGTAATTCTAAGTTGGACACCTCTGTACAGTCTACCTGTATAAAATGCTTATCAGCATTAACATTGCATGCACGACACAGTTGCATCGGTGTAGTACCTATCATTTTATAATCATCATTGAAATTCTGCTTAAGTAACTATACTTCGAATTATGAAATTATTGTCACAATTTGCATGTGGTGTTTACCTATAATTGTTTAATACACTACTGTAATTATTTGTGTTATTCGAATATTATGCTGCACCAGTGTAATTAAATGTTGGTAAACCAAATAAATCCATCATCAGCCTTTAACAGTCCACTGCTGGACTAGGCCTCTCCTTTGGAAGGAGGAATTGGCCTACTATACCACGCTGGCCAAACGGGTTGGTATAGGGTTTCTATCAAGTTTTCCTTCTCTTACAGTGCTGTTCTCTGCATAATATGCTCCCTCTGTCGGCTCTTACGACACCCATGGGATGATATGGGGTGGTGACATTCCGTATTATTAATCCGTCACCACACGGACAAACCAAATAAAAAAATAAAAATAAAACAAATAAATCAGTGCATTTACAGCATTTAACTCGGGCGGTTTTTTTTTCATTCCTGATCGACCCCATTTTATAATTTTAATATCATACATGCCTGTAGTTGCCGCACAAACTGCAGACAATGTTTTGGTCCTTCGAGCCGGATAGGAATCAGCGACCTATGGGTGGATATGGAAATTTCACACCACTATACACTGGTATGTTTACTATCTTCAGACATACCAGAGCGCTGCTTACTACGCAAATGCAGCGAGGACCGCGGCCGGGCACAACTCCGTCATACTTACATGCCGTCCATCTTCGACGCGGACGCCATACAACTGCGCAACAAGCACGCAGAGAAGGTAATGGTTATTATTTATTACGAGAGTAGTAGTAATTTCCATCTGTCAATATCACATGCACATTCCTGCCAATCCATTTAAGGTACATCCCGCCATACAAAAATCATAGTTGATTGAATCTGGAGTTACTTTGTGGAACTTTCTTTGTGTATTCCAGGGCCAAACCATCCCTATGTGCAATGTGCGCGACGCACACAGGCGCCAGAGTGACAGGGGCGCCGCGCTCCGAGATTTGCGTTAATTATAACAGTTATTTTCCAAAAAGGATGCCAACAAAGGGCGCTTCACAGATTTCGCACACAGGCGCACAGTGGCGTAGGAAGGAGCGGCAAATTGTGAGGTATCGACTAAAAAAAAAAGGTCATCCACCAAAGGCGCTTCATAGATATCGCACACAGGCGCTGGATTGGGTCGGCACGGCCCTGGTGTATTCATTTATGGAAAGAAGAACCCAGCACGCGCCCGCGGATTGACCACCTATCTATTGCAATAGAAAAAGGTTGACAATAGCAAACTCCTCTGCAGGATAAGGGATATAGGGTAGGTATAGGTTCCAAGAAGATACCTGACTTGCAGTATCCCGCTGTATGCGCCGACTATTCTTCGACACGTGTTTCGCCTGCACGAAGCATCTGAGGGAGCGTGCGGCAACGACTGAGTGTTTTTCTTTCCGTTACGTTAAAATTATAATTTTTTGTTTACTTAAAATCAAATTGGACAAATTTGGCGAATCTCTGCATCACACATTACTTTTTGTCGGTTTTTTTTATAGATATAGTATAGAGCCTCCCTGATTTCAGCATGAATGGGCCGGCTCGACTACTACCCTCTCAAATAAATAAATAATAAATAAATTTATTTATTTCAATTCTGACATTTGAAATTTACACTTAGTAGTTACACAACTTACAAAGCACAATACATGTACATTACATTGTCAAAAACGGGAGTCTAAGTTAAATGATCACATATGCGGGTCAGTTACATTGAACTCCTAAAGTAGGTTAAAGTACCTGTATCTTAGGAGCCATGTGACTTTAAAATGTTGAGTTGTTACAACTTATTAGACTTAGAGGAATATGCACAGTATCCGTGGCTATTAAAAGTTAGATGTAATGTATGTAAAAATTACGAAAGAACTATAATTAAATCTTCTGTGTTATTGTATGTCAACTTCTGCAAATAATTTGTTAGCGTATACTTCACATTGTATCGCGTCAATGAGTAAATGTGAAGGATGCGATTAATTTTATTATAAAGACGTGCACTTTGAACTTTATAATGACGACGTGCAAATGTAGTGCGACATGGGACGGGGGCACATACAGCGGAGCTTTTGCGCCTATCTAAAACTCTGTTGTCAAAAGGAAGAGAGGAGTGAAGGCGTAGTATAGCACGTAGGATGTAAAGTTGACGTACAGTTAGGACATTACACTCTGAGTAGAGCAGAGTGGTGGGATAGTCTCTACGTTTAAAGTGCATCACTTTTAATACTGCTCTTTGAGCTCACTCAGCTTGTAACAGTACGGTCTTGCAAGCACCGCCCCAGGCGGGAATACAGTAAGTGAGCACAGAGACACAAAGGCTTTGATAGACGAGGTCTAATGTTTGAGCGTCAGCGGAATGTCGCAACTCCTTAAATAAATATATAAGTTTTCTTGTACGTGCGCACAAAATCTTTATGTGTGGCCGCCAGCAAAGATGTTCATCAATATACACCCCAAGGTACTTGATGCTAGAAACCGAGGGGAGGTCCGAGCACGAGCACGAATTGCGGGCAAGCAAGTGTGGGCTTTCACAGTTGCAGAATGTGCAGGAGGAGGTTTTGTTTGTAGGAGACAGAATCGAACAAGTTTGGTCTTGTCAATATTTACGGTCAGTAAAGAAGAAGTAGCAAAAATGCCCCACTTCCGACTGCAAAGATAAGTATCTCAAAAAATCGCTAAAAATCAGTATAAAAAAATTATATACTTCCGGTTATGATCTTTACTGGCTAGCACATAAAAAAATTGCTCTAAATATTAATTCAGGAGTAGAAAACCTGTAATATACTAACTTCTGATTTTAGTTTTAGAATAGGATTAAAAAGCAATTAAACACTAATAACTCACGTTTGATAATAGTTATTATACTAGGCTAGTAACAAAGCACATATAATGAAGAGTTTTGTCAAACAATAAGACTAAATATGCTTAAACCAAACTTGTTAGCAGATTATGTCGAAGAACATAATCTAAACCAGCAGAGTTCCCTTTTCGAGGTTGGAAGCAACTAGCGAAGATGTTAATATGACTTTCCGAGACATGAGGAATTAATTATGATATCAGAGGGTCTAGTACGAGTTTGCACTCGATCGTCACAGTGAACGATAGCGTAGTCGTCGGGAACAATTTCCATACATTTTCTAAATGCGCCCCCTAGCGGACTCTATCGATCGCTACTCTCCGTTAGGGGCGCTTATAGAAAATGTATGCGGGGATACAGGCTAGAGTCTATAAAAAAATATGTTCATTTGTTTAATCTTTATTTCCCTTCTTTTTTTATGGTTGTTAGAGTAGTAGGTATTGTCATGATTGAAAGTAAAATACTTTTAAGATAAGCACTTAATACTGCGCTTGAAACAATATTTGGAGCAATTTCTAAGTATGATAGCCAGTAAGGATGACAATCAGAGGTATGCAATTTATTAATACTCAATTTTATCTATTATTTGAGATATTTATCTCAGCTGTCGGACGTGGGGTAGTTTTATATGGAAGTTGCAACTTCTCCTTTGCAGATAGCCACTTCATCACCTGACGCAGCGAGCTCTCAGTTTTGAGTCGAACGGTGTCCCAGTTGTCGTCATATATGACCAGTGCAGTGTCATCTGCATACGTAAATATTTCGCAGTTTTGTATAGACAAGCGGCAGAGGGCATCTATGTAGACAAGGAAGAGTGTAGGACCGAGAATACTGCCCAGTGGGACGCCAAGACTGGTGTTAGCGGCTATGTCGTCACTGATAAATGATTCTATTTTTACACATTGCGAGCGGTTTGATAGATAATCGGTGAGAAGTTTAAGAGTAACGCCACGAATGCCAATATTTTCCATCTTGGTTAACAGGGCAGAAATAGAGACTGAGTCAAAAGCTTTTGTGATATCTATAAATACGCCAAGGCATTTAAGCTTTTTGTCTAGCTTGGTGACAACTGTTTTTGTTAGATCTAGAACCGCGTCCTCAGAGGAGAATCCTTTTTTAAAACCATACTGATTTGGGGCAATCATATTGTGTTTAGTGAGGTACGCGGTAAGAGAGTTATTTATTATTTTCTCCAATATTTTAGATAGAGCGCTCAGTACTGAAATGGGTCTATAATTGGCGACGTTTGTCTTATCCCCACTTTTATAGATAGGGTGGATTATCGCTTTCTTAAACGCCTTAGGGAAGACTCCGGTTTCGATTGCGAGATTACAGATGTGCGTAATAGGTGTTGCTTATGTTAAGTTACACTGCTTGAGAATATTCACCGGAATATTATCATAGCCAGTAGCCGCATTATTTCGAAGACCGCAAATTACAGCCCTCACGTAATCTTCATCAACCGGCATAATAACAAAGGAACTACATGGCGGTGGATAAGACAACTCACTCCCATTAAACCCAGACAGTGAGGTGATTTTGGAGGCTAGACATTCGCCTACGTCAGCAAAGAACCTATTAATATTATTAAGTGAGGTTTTCATGTCGGCCGAACCTGCGAGAAGCGCATTCGATGATTGGCGAACGGGGCTCGTGTTGGTTATTGTTTTTATAGCCTTCCACGTCGCTTTGAAATCATTTTTTTATTTAAATAATTCGTTTTTCTCATATGATCTCTTAACTTTTTTAAGAAGCGCATTGAGAAAATTACGGTACCGTACGTATAATAGGAGATTCTAATAATATGAGCATTTGTTGGAGTCTGGACCAAACCACTGGATAGAACTGCATCAACCACAAGTCTTATCCACCGATCGTCACTATTACTCCAGGATAGTAGGTACGTGAAGCGGTAGAAATCAAGAAACATAACAATTTCAACCGGGAGGATGGATATAGATTATCGGCTACTTGGAATCCAGTCATCAGCAAGTGTAGACACCGCCGCAGTGATAAATCTCAACAGTGTGTAGACGACATTAGTGTAGTGTGTCGGAGTACCGACATTGCGAACTTAAATAAAGATCAAGTGAGGGTAGGTGCCGAAACCCGCACTTCCACAAGACGGCGCTGAGCTCTCATCAGTCTCTCCGCGACCACGCTCGGTGCAAGACGAGCGAAACGTCGGAACCAAATAGGTATTTATACCTTAAATAAGTTAGTTGTACGCGATTAAGACCCGCTAATTTTTTTTGTATGATGTTTACAAATCGCGAAAGTTTAAAATCGATTAATTTTATCAATGTTCAATTGGCGCGAAATTTTTGCCGACGGCGGGACCGCACGGGAACAATTGACGTTTTGTGTAATGGTTTATTTAATCTAAATAAACCATTACATTACTGTTACAATGTTTTAACTAGAAAATGCATTGGAGTAAGAAGTTAAACAAAGAACAAGGCAAGTCACCGTGGAGTGAACAGTTACAAAACTAAAAACACCGCAATTGCTCACTCTAAGTTGCGTACATTATTATAGCAAAAAAAGTGACAAAAGTCACTTGGGTTCACTCAACGGATATTGAATCAAAGTGACAAAAGTCACTGAGGTTCATCTGAGCGGATAAGTATTATGTTGTTAAAAGACAAAACATTCAAATATGTTAAGTATGAAGTATAATATGTTTGCAAGAAGGCCGCAAACTTGAAATGGGTTTGGGCTGGTCATATTTGCAGAATGCATCCCGAGAAATGGGCACATATCGCCACGTGGTGGACACCGCAGGGACGTCGTGGTCGGGGTAGACACAGGAAGCGTTAGGGAAATGGGCTAGATACATTCTCAAAAACATGGACAGAAACAGCTGGCGACAGGGAGCTTTGGAGAAGTGTAGGGGAGACCTTTGCCCAACAATGGGACAGTATAGGCTAGAAAAAAAAGTATGAAGCAATCACTTATAGGGCTTCCATTCCGTAATTACGTAACTACGCAATAACGTAATTACGCAATAAAAAATAACTTTTGACAAGTCCGTAACTGAAGGGTTGAAATCCGTAATTACGTAAGTAAGTATACGTCTATATCATCATCATCATTGCAGCCTATTTCTAGGTGTAGGTCTTAATAAAGAATAAAGAGAGCCGAACGAGTGTATCTGGTATTTTACATTATTTGAAACATCAACAGAAACCTTCATAAAATCGACGTCAGATTATAACGGGTCTCCCAAAATTTACGCAAGATTTGAATTAAACAGAGAAAGTCCATAAGATAGGGTTACTTAATATTATGGAGGAACACATCGGACAAATGGCTTTCACGATTTTACATGGCACTAGATTTTTTTACATTTCCGTGTCCACTTTGCATAAATGTGACAAAATTTCGTAGATGCAACGTTGAATCTCCTCCCTTAATGTATGGTTGATTGTGGGCTTGCTGACATAGGCGGTTACAAAAAGACCCAAAAAAATTAATCTAATGCTGTAAAACTATAGAAAACTTCTTAAAATTTGTTATTCTTGCCCACAACGCCGAATTGAGTTTCTTCTTTCTTGATCTTTGAACGGCTTGTTTTTGGATGATCAGTGTTTTTGGCGTCTTCATCGGATACAGTCTCCCTGAATTTCTCAATTAATCTCTTCACAGTTGATGAAGTAAAACACTATTCCGACTATATTTTGTATGGAACTGCGGCTGTCAAGCTCTCATTATTTTATGTAACATTTTTCTGTATGTCCAAAAATTCAAACTTAAGGTTAATCGATGGTCTTTTACACTTCTTATATTGTCCATTGATACCTATAAACATTCGATTTCAAATATCCTAGAAATTACGTAATTACGTAGTTACGTAATTGTACAATGAAAATTCGTAATCAGTTACGTAATTAAATATATCCGTAATTTTGGAAGCCCTAATCACTAACAAATGTTTTTTAATTAATACGTTTATATCGATGATTGAAATAAGCTTGTGTCTGTTGGCAGGAGGCGGCGGAGCGCAGGCAGTACTACCAACAAGAGCTCAGAAACCAGATCATGGAGCAACAGAGGATACGGGAGGAACGCAAGAATAGAGAAAAGTACGTATTCTATCTGATTTATATATAATTGAAACAATAAAGTGTTATTTATTAGATACTAGCTGTTTCGGTATCTCAGCAACAGCGCCACTTATCGAATCGAAATAGCCTATATGTAGTCTTAGAAAGTTCTCTATCTTCTAGTAAAAGTACCATTAGTTTCACTAGAAGATTGAGAACTGTGTGAAATGATTTAATTACAACTATTCCAGAGATTTCTCCGGACAAACAAAAATAGATAATGAAATTTAAGAGTTTGTTTAGGTCTGGGTATTGTGTAACTAAACTATATGCACTTAAAACTACATGGTTATTTTAAAATGATAGACAGACTGATAGTTCAGTCTTATTAAGGATAAGAGGATATCTGCGGCTACGCTCGTACCTTTCATTTTAATTTAACCGATTTTGCACAATAGCGCGAGAATTTCGTGCAATCTCTTTTTAGTGCAAGTCAAAGTCAAAATCGTTTATTCATTTAGGCCACAAAGTGTAAAGTTAATTACTAGATGATTCTACATTTACTGCCACGTTCGCAATGCAATAGGTACAGAACCACGAGAAAGAACTGACAATAAAACTCGTGGTCACTCTTTTTAACTGCCAGTATAATGGTTTTACATGTTATCTTTGTACTGCTGCAACTGTTTCACATTGTGAGTTATCTACTAATGCAATAATTAATAGTTATTGGGTTTTCCCGTTAGGAAATTCTCAGTAGCAGTACGGAGTCTGGTGATGTGCCCGGTACGGCAATAGGCTCGCCCCCTATTACGTGGGACCTAAACATTCCTGGCGAAATGTGGGTGTAATATTACACCTCTGCCTACCCCTTCGGGGATACAGGCGTGAGACTATAAAAAATATATAATAGTTATTGATATCATACTCAAGCAATAAATGATGTTCATTTGGTAAGCCTTTCAAAGTAAATATGGTGAAACAAGAGCATCCACTTACGTCTTTTAATGAAGACAACTCGCGAACATGATTGTTCAGGGCTATGGTGGACGCACTACTACGGATCCTAAAAAACACATACACGTGAAGTTTTAGCCTCTTGCGCCTTATAGTTTTGATTGTGCCTTATGTCTCTGTAAGTCAGTAACGCAATAATTTTATATCTACATATATTTATTTTTATTTTTAAAGCAAAAAGATAGTAAACTTAGCATGCAAACCAAAAAACTAATAGAAGAGAGACAAAAATTAAAGTATTACACAATAGAATATAGAATTAAAGACAAAATTGTAAAGCGCAATATTCGAAAAGACATTAGACAATATAATATAAAATGTATAGAAACTGCTTTAAATAACAATACTTCTCTAAAAATAGCAAAGCAAGGTATGCAAACTGGACGGTCGGCGATACTATGTCTCAAAGACAGTGCAGGAGTAAAACAAGGAGATAGAAACCGAATCCTAAAAATTTGCACAGAATACTATCAAGCATTATATTCAAATTCGGAAAGCTCCCAATACAATAACGAAGAATATTCTTGCAGAGAAGACAGTCCAGTCACAGACGAAGAGGTGCATCGCGTTTTTAACAGCATGAAATACAGCAAATCGCCAGGCCATGACAGTATTTTATTTATTTTATTTTATTTATTTTGGAAAACAAACAGTGTCTATAACTATTACAAAAACTTTGTGAGTAACTAACAACCATTTAAATGTTTTCACATTTGAGTATTTAAAGCTTGATAGTTATACACAAGAAAATAATATTTTACACAATAAATAGTAGGACAAAAAAGATTACTCAAGTACTTAAAAGATTTGAGAGAATTTATACAATCAGAGAACCGATTGAAACCTTCGAGTTGAAAGTGTTTTGTTGTATGTGATCGGGTTTGAGTTAAATAAATCTAGCTCGGTACAGCCAACTAGCGCGTTGAGGAAGTTTGCCGATCTTACGAAATACGAATAATCTCTTTAATTAGTGGTCCCTTGTGGAACATGAAGAAGAACAGGTAACCTAACTGATCTGGTGGGGACTTTGAGTTGTAGCAAAGACAGTAGGTAAGGTGAGTCTATTTTTGACTGAGCAATTTTAACTAAGTAAGTGATGTCTGATATTCTTCTCCTCTCGTGGAGTGGTAGCTAATGGTGTCTCTTACACCGCTCCTCGTAGCTATTATCGTATTTCTTACATTTAAATTGAAGAAACCTGGCAAATTTTCTCTGTATGGACTCCAATCTGCTTATGTAGACGTCGTAATGTGGATTCCAGATTTGCGAACAATATTCAAGGATACTGCGCACGTAAGAGCAATAAAGAATTTTGACAACTTTTAAATTTGTGAACTGAGAACAAGATCTCAAAACAAAACCCAAGTTTTTATTGGCTTTTTTCGCAATATAATCTATGTGCTTTTCGTAGGTCAGTTTAGAGTCGTGTATTACGCCCAAGTCGCGGATCTCATTGACTCGATTCAGTACCTGTCCTTTTAGGGTGTAATTAAATTCTATATATTTAGGCTTACGGGTAAAGGTTATTGCGAAGCATTTTGAAGTGTTAATAATTAAATTATTTTCTTGGCAGTATTGTTCAAGTCTATACAGATCTTGTTGAAGTAGGAGCGAGTCGTTAATAGTTCTAATTTGTTTAAAAATCTTCATATCATCTGCGTAGAGCAGAAATTGCGAGTGTATGAAACAGGATTGTATGTCGTTGATAAATAAATTAAACAACAAAGGTCCGATTAACGAACCCTGAGGGACACCAGAAGGGATGCAATTCCATTTAGAAATTGCACCGTTCACTACAACTGCCTGTGATCTATTCTTAATGTAAGAGGTGAACCATCTGAACAAGTTACCGTGTATGCCCGCACGTAGTAACTTCTGAAAAAGGATTTCATGGTCGATTCTGTCAAACGCCCTGCTGTAATCGGTAAATAATTATGGAGTCTACCTGTCCACCCGCAATCATTTTTGACGTAACGAAATCGGTAAATAAAAGTAAGTTACTGGTCGTTGATTTGTTCCTTACAAATTCGTGTTGTTCTGGGATTATCGTGCTCGACAGTGTATTATAGACCTGATTATAGACCATCCGTTCCAGTAATTTTGCAAAGATACAGAGCTTCGAGATGGGCCTATAGTTAGTTACGTCGGTCACGTTACCGTTTTTATGTATAGGGGTGATAAAAGCAGACTTCCAGATCCTTGGCACTGTGCTTTCAGAGATAGAACGCCTAAATAAAACAGAAAGTGGTTTGGTAAGTTGTTCCGCGCAGTTCACAATGAACCTTGGTGCTATTTGGTCCGGGCCAGCTCCTTTGATAAGATCTATCGATTTGAGCAACTTGCCTAGTGCGTCAGGACATATTTCTATGTCACCTATTGATTGTGCGCAGTTTGAGTACTCATCGTTGCTATTAGGTAAAAAATTGTGACACTGAGATGGGATGAGAAATGTAGACTGGAAATATGTAGCAAATAGATTACATATTTCCACACTTGTATCCGCCGAAGTGCCCCCGTATGACATAGTGGGAGGAAGAGCGTTACTACGTTTTTTATTCGATTTTATAAAGCTCCAAAAGAGCTTAGGGTTCTGAGTTATTGAATCTTCTGCGTTCTTGATGTACGTGCGGTAACACTCTTCCTCCACACGCTTGGCTCTTTTCCGAAGGAAGCTAAATGTGGCGTAGTCCGCTGCATTACCATAAGTGTGGTATTTCTTTCGAAATTTGTTTTTTTCCTTAAGGATCTTTTTAAGGTTTTTGTTGTACTAAGGTGGCAGAGTAGAGGGGCGTACAAGTTTATGGGGTACGAATTTATCTCTTAGATCATATAGATATGTATAAAAACACTCGACAGCATTTTCCAAGGGCTTGTTATTTAAACAGTCCTCCCACATTATCTCATTCAATGTTGAATTCAATGCATCGTAATCACCACAGTCATAAAAATATGTCTTCCTGGGATTATTTTAGGTGCTTTGACTCGGATGTAAGTTAAAGTTATATTAAGAGCTTTGTGATGGACATCTTCAGGTACAAGAGCACCATCGCAGACACATATATTTAGTTCACCATTACACAACACCAAATCCAAAAGCCTATTGTTTATATTACGACACAGATTAAATTGTTTCAAATTGCATTCGGAAAGAGTATCGAAAAAATACACCTGGGTCGCACCTGCAACGCCCACAGGCTCAAGACAGCCACCTCTGTTATGCCAGTCGACATTGCCCATATTAAAATCTCCCGAAATTAAAAAGATATCATCTGGACATGAATTAACGATTGTTGACAATTTGTTAGTGAAATTACTAAGCTGAGAATTAAATGCATTGCCATGTTTTTCTGCGCATAAGTACAGCGTACAATGATATATTTTTTGTGATAAGCAGCGTTTGTTATTGTGAGTAATTGTGACCCAAATATCCTCCGCAGAGGTATTCCAACCTGGTTTGTGTACTGAAGTGAGCTCTCGTCTCACCGCCAATAGAACACCACCTCCATATTTTTCTCGAGTATGTGAATAATTTCTGTCACGTCGCCAGACTACATACCTGTCGTCAAAAAGCTCGCTATCGGCAATACCATCAAGCAACCAGGTCTCCGTCAATGAGATCACATCGTACGAATTCATAAGCAAATTACGTTTGAAAATGTGTGTCTTAGTGCGCAGTCCTCGGGTATTCCGGTAATATAAAAGAAGTCATTGCTGAATTTGATAAAGTATAACGAACTAATTAAAAACATACAAAAGCTTAAAGGATCAGGAAATGAACTAAGATCGACACACACACATTACGACGCTCAAAGCATGATCTATAACGGTGTTTAAAAACATAATAAAAGCAAAAACAGTTAAAAGTTAGAGAACAGCCAGGCAAGCAACTTCACAATAATATGACATACGTTTCCTTTAAATACATTAGACACATTATTATTATGACAAAATTACTTTGATAGATTAACACGGCATTGATGAACCCAATTTCGTTCAATCTTATATAAATAAACAAAAACAGGGTATTCATTAAAGCATTAGTTGTACGAAGCAGCAAAAGCGAAACACACGAGTAATAATAAAATTGGGCAATTGCGAGTCGGACTCGCGCACGAAGGGTTCCGTACCATCATCTATAAAAGAAAATCACATTCGTTGTATGTAGGTATACTTAAATACTTTATAAGTTTCTACCTGTTTATTAAGATCGAGTAACAAATTGCTTAAAATTACGTTTGTTGTATGGGAGCCCCCCTTTGTTATTATTATTTTTTAATTTAATTATTTATTTTGAAAGGTAATATACAACTACATATTCTGTGAAAATTTAAAGCGTCTACCTGTTACAGTTAGTAATTTTGAGCAAAAAATACGAAAAAACACGTTTTTTGTATGGGACCCCCCCTTAATATTTTCATTTTTTTTATTTTTAGTATTTGTTGTTATCGCGGCAACCGAAATACATAATTTGTGAAAATTTCAGCTTTCTATCTATCATGGTTTATGAGATACAGCCTGGTGACAGGCAGACGGACAGACGGAGGCTTAGTAATAGGGTTCCGTTTTTTACCTTTTAGGTACGGAACCCTAATAATGACGATTCACGTAGAGCGCAAGCGAAATTGAGTCGCGCGCAGTAGCGAAAGCTTGCGCAAAAGAGCGATATTAGTATAGTATGCAAGCTTACCTGTTTACGCCAGTTGACCGGTTTTTTATGATTCACTCGGCACGATGAACAAAAGACTCGACGGTTGGCAATGGTTCTCAAGCTGTTTACATTATATTGAATTAATCTTTTAAAACGTGTGATGATTATTATAACTAAGGCCCACTTGCGTAACGTTTGATTTAAGTCACTCCTTAATTTGAATTGGATGAACAGAATTAACAGCTTAAAATAATTTAAGTTAAAAGTATTTAGCGTCCTCTTGCACAACGACAACAACGCTTCGATTTAGTTAAACAGTTTATGAGGTCGGTAAAGTAGTTTCTACGTTTTGTTTCATGGCATGAAGCCTTTTTGTTACGATTTTAACGTTGTTATGCGTATGGTTTCGCATAAAACCTTAGACTATATATACTTTGAGCATAAAACAAAACGCATTGTCGTCGCCTAGCAACGAAATGACAATTGACAAATAATAACTAGAAAATTTTGAGCATTAACCCTAGAACCCTACATGGGGTGCAGGTGCACCCCACACCGATTTGTTTTCTAAATATCTCAATTTCTTTGATATCCACGAATTCGCGCGTCGGAGTATTTTAGTTTGGTGTCAACCGCTCGCGTTACGTCAATACCGTGACGAGGGACCGCGTTGTGTGGTCGCCTGTATCAGTGCTGTGGGGTACGCCAGTACCCCAGTGTAGTAAAATCGTAAGATTATTTATTTATTACGATTGATGCATTTATATGTAATAAGTTATTAAATTTGATTATTTATTAAAACAATAGTCTTATATGAATTAAATACAGATATTTTTAGATATTATAAAGGTAAAATTCAATGAAGTTTATTTATTTTGTTTCGGATGGCTATCAGAGGTTTGAATTACGAAGAAATAAGCTCTATTCTAGACCACAAATCTGGCGAGGAAGAAATAGAAGTTGGGACCAGTTGTAATTCCTGGGTTCTTTACAAGTGTTCAAGATCAAATAATAAGCCAAATATAAAGTTTCAGCAGACAGTTTTGAAATTAGGTTTGGAACTGATACATGAACATTTGGAGGACCGTCACCGGATGCATAACTTAGTCCATTGCAGTGATCCTCAAAAAAGGACCAAATCCTACAAGCGCTGTTGCTCAAACTACATTTAAATTTGTGCAATAAGGCTGATTTGTGATCTCAAACTACCGATTATGTTTAATAAAACGTATTTTCATAAATTGTTTTTTTTTTATTTTAAGGATTACAGTCATTTTAGTATGGGGTGTTCCAGCACCCCAGTGTAGAAATAACATATGCGCCAAATAGTGTAGGATTCTAGGGTTAACAATAACACAAGTAGGTACATTATTATCAGTTATATCATCATCATCATCATGTCAGCCTAGGGACGTCCACTGCTGGACATAGGCCTCCCCCTGCTGCGTCGTCCGGTACAGTTATATAATTATTGATAATTTTCGTCGCTAATGACAAGATGCCAACATCAGTGTGACAGTTCTTAAATGAAATTAGCCACTAATCAGCCGATTTTCGGTAATTAATTTTGACAGTTCTTAAATCATATTACTCGACAAATTTTTCGTTGTGCAAGACGCTAGTGGTGTTTAATATATTTTTTCTCGTTAAATACATCTTAATTTAATTTAAGAATCGTTGTGCAAGTGGGCCTAAGACGTAATTTTTGACAAATCCTTTTCGCACTTTATAACAACCGGCCAAGTGCGTGTCGGGCCACGCGCAATGTAGGGTTCCGTAGTAGAAGTAGTAGATACATTACATACCAAAGTACGTATATCTTTAAGATTAAGCCAGCGCCGTGCCAGCGCTCCCAATGTAAACTCACTGAAATAGATATTTATAAGTTAACCGTCGATTACTCGTAAACTAGTGATGTCTACTTAGCCGTGATAGTTTTCCTTTTAAATTCGTTATATGTACTACATTTGTGATTTTTTTCACCTCTTTCAAATTAATAGTTTAGCCGGCAGAGGGGGGGACACTTGAGGCTAACAATTTTTTTCACTTCAAAGCTTGATATTTGACAAACCAATCACTTGATCGAAAAATGATTTGAGCAAACTAATAATATTTTTTTAAAACCTATCCAATGATACCCCACATAATGGGGTACTCAACCAAAAATAAATTCAACCCCACTATGTATGTAGGGTAGATACCCTTAAAAAAAATATTTTCCTAAATTTTATTCTACAGTTTTGTTGCAATATCTTATGTCTATATTCACGTCAAATATCAGCTTTCTAGCACCAGGCGTCTTTGAGCTAGGCTGCGGACGGACAGACGGACGGACATGACGAAACTATAAGGGTTCCTTGTGCACTACGGAACCCTAAAAACGTTGGTGTAATGTCCGATTTTTTAACCATAATTTTTGAGTGCTTGACCCAGACGTATTGATAGCTGTGTTCTTTAGCAAGATTTTTCGCTTTACTTAGTAGTATAACAACAGAATCTTTAAAGCTTGCACAACCGATAATACTGACGCACATTACAAAATTATTCAATTCTACTATTTTACAGACAGGCAAACTCCCTAAATTTTTCTGTCACTCCAACATAATACTTCTACATAAGAAAGGTGATAAATCCAATATTGAAAATTATAGACCGATAAGCCTTGTCTCGCACCTATATAAGGCATTTATTAAAATAATAGAAGGCAGAATAGCAGCCGAACTTGACTGTCATCAACCCCTGAACAAGCGGGCTTCCGCAAAGGGCTCTCTACCACCGATCATCTCCAAGCTGTCAACCAGGTTTTAGAAAAACACATTGAATATAACATCCCCTTATATTTAGCATTTATAGACTATTCAAAAGCTTTCGATAGTATTAAACATTCCTCCATCTTCCAGGCGTTAGAAAACCAAAACATAAATCCCACCTACATACATTTACTGAAAATAGTGTACCTCAATAGTTCAGCATCAATTATTAAGCTCACAAATACAGGACCATCTTTCAAAATAGAAAAAGGTGTCAAACAGGGTGATCCATTGTCACCGAAACTGTTCACCGCGACACTAGAAGAAACTTTTCGGCAAATTCTACCTGGATGGGAGGGAAAAGGCATTCTCATCGGAGAAAAGAGACTAACGAACCTCCGATTTGCAGATGACATAGTGCTATCTTCTTCTTCTGCCTTGGAGTTGGGACACATGATTGAAGCACTGTATAAGGCTAGCCTTGGGGTTGGACTGAAGATGAATATGTCGAAGACCAAATTGATGACCAATAGCACTAAGAACAAATTATATGTCGAGGGTGTGGAGGTTGAGTATGTCCATGAGTATATATATTTGGGCCAATTAGTTTCCTTTCAGGCGAGACAAGAAGGAAAACTCTTGGAGGAGCTTTTGGTCCATGAAAGACCTTTTGAAAGGCAACCTGCCAATGTCTTTAAAACGCCGACTCATGGACATGTGCGTCCTCCCCATCCTCACATATATGGTGCTCAAACCTGGTCTTTGACCGCAGATGAGAAGTCCAGCCTCGGGGTTTGTCAACGAGCGACGGAGCGCAGGATTCTCGACGTAAAACTCATAGACCAAGTCAAAAATGCTACACTGCGCTCTAAAACAACAAATCGCAGATGTGTCCCAAAAAGCAGGCAAATTAAAATATGACTGGGCCGGTCATGTCTGTCGAATGTCTGACGATCTTTGGGCTAAACCTACCCACTTTGTGGATCCCAGATCGAAAGAGGCCTCGCGGCAGACCAAAGATTAGATGGCAAAACGATCTTACACTATTTGATAAAGAGTGGGTAACAACAGCTCTCGATAGAGAAAGGTGGAAAGAGGGTAGGGAGGCCTTTGCCCTGCAGTGGGACAAGTTAGGCTGCAAATAATAATAATAATCTCCCCTAATTATATAGTGGGGTTGAATTTTTTAGACTCAAGTGTCTCCCCCTCCCCCCTCTGCCGGCTAAACTATTACAGCCTTGGCCAAAAGTATTGAGCACCCATGTCACCATTCAGTTTTTTTAACAGGGTCAAACCGAAATGAAATGAAACAATTTTTATATGTTTATATCATTATTTATTAATACATAATCAATATTTTGTGGGTCCACCTTTTGCTTTAATTCCGGCAGAGATTCTTTTTGGCATCGAGTTTACTAGTTTTCTATAGTCTTCAGCCGTTATCGCGTTCCACTCCAGACGCAAGCAGCGTTTTAGCTCTTGTTTGTTGTTAATAGTGTGGCGCCGGACTCTGCGCTTTAATAAACCCCATAAATGCTCTATGGGGTTAAAGTCCGGGGACTGGGCAGGCCAGTCCAGAAGTTCAATTGAATTTTCATGAAACCATGTCATCGAGCGAGCAGACTTGTGGCACGGGGCGTTATCCTGCTGGAATTTAACGCCATCCATATTTGTGTCTCCAAAAAGTGTGGTGAATGAAGGCAACAACGCAGATTCTAGTACATTTATGTACTTTTCAGAGTTCATGCGGCCCTCACACACGAACAATTCGCCAACTCCACAATCAGTCATGCAGCCCCAAACCATTATGCTGCCGCCACCGTGTTTTACAGTTGGTACTACACACTCTGGTTTAAATTCTTCACCTACCCGGCGCCGCACAAAAGTCACACCAGGTGTTCCAAAAATCTGCAACAACGAGAAAAATATTGAGTCCCGAGAAAAATATTAAATTAAAGTAAAGAGGATTTTTTTTTCAAAATGTTTATTAAATATTGTAAGGACATTAAATTAACTAACTTACCTCAAAGTTTGATTCGTCTGACCACACGACATTTGACCAATTTTCTGCAGCCCAACTTCGGTGTTTTAAAGCCCATTCATATCGAGCTTTCTTGTTGTCATCCGAGAGCCATGGCTTCTTTCTGGCTTTACACCCTCTCAAACCAGCTTCCTTAAGTCGTCTGCGAATTGTGCGAGCAGAAATTGATTTCCTAATTTCTACTGACAATTCAGCAGCAAGCTCGGAAGAAGTTTTTTTCCTATTTTTTAATGACTCTCTCATTAACTGACGATCTTGACGGCCTGTAGTGATGCGTTTGCGCCCGGGTCTAGGCCTATTCCGATGAGATCCGGTAGCAGAGAATCGCTCAATAGCATATTGCACGGATCGGCGCGAACATTTCACAGATCTGGAAATCTGTACTTGTGATTTCCCTTGCTCATGCAGAACCTGTATCTGCACACGTTTTTCTAACGAAAGTTCGTTTCTTTTTGGCATATTAGAACGATATCACTCTAATCTTCCGCAAACAATCACCAAAAGCAAACTAAACCACTGGATGTGTCCACAACGAAGGGCAGTAGCGAATTGATATATAGAGTCAAAATTTGCAAAAATACCAAACTTTATGGCACCCAGGTGTTTTATTGCTTTTTACGGCACAAGTAATTATTTTTAATCATTTTTAGATGCCAACAAAAGAATCCTTAAACAATAGCTTTGTTCTTTCCAACACTTGCTGTGCACCTGTGAAATTTTTAGGGTGCTCAATACTTTTGGCCAAGGCTTATTTGGAAGAGGTGAAAAAAATCACAAATGTATGTAGTACATATAACGAATTTAAAAGGAAAACTACGGCTAAGTAGACATCACTAGTTTACGAGTAATCGTCAGTTAACTTATAAATACCTATTTATGTGAGTTTACATTGGGAGCGCTGGCTTAATCTTAAAGATGCCCGTTTTAGTCCCATGTGAAACAGAAGTTATTATCAATAATGGCCATTATGGGCAACTACGGAACCCTACATTGTGCGTGGCCCGACACACACTTGGCCGGTTTTTTCTAACTGTTACAAATCTCAACTACTCTTTTGTATATTAAATGATATTTTATGTAAAGTGTGCAGAATTTTGATGTGCTGTTAAAATATTGTTTTTACTTTTATATTAATATGTATAGATATCGTTATGATGTGTTATTGTATGTGTGTGTGTGTGCGCGCAGAATGTTGGAGGCGGCGGAGATGCGTCGCCTGGAGGAACAGCTGCGGATGTTGCGAGTGGCGCAGGACTGCGAGCGATCCAAACAACAACACATGGTTCATGCGGTGAGATGTCATACTTCATCATAAACCTGTGTAGATATTGTCGGAGGAACAGCTGCGGATGTTGCGAGTGGCGCAGGACTGCGAGCGATCCAAACAACAACACATGGTTCATGCGGTGAGATGTCATACTTCATCATAAACCTGTGTAGATATTGTCGGAGGAACAGCTGCGGATGTTGCGAGTGGCGCAGGACTGCGAGCGATCCAAACAACAACACATGGTTCATGCGGTGAGATGTCATAGTTCATCATAAACCTGTGTAGATATTGTCGGAGGAACAGCTGCGGATGTTGCGAGTGGCGCAGGACTGCGAGCGATCCAAACAACAACACATGGTTCATGCGGTGAGATGTCATACTTCATCATAAACCTGTGTAGATATTGTCGGAGGAACAGCTGCGGATGTTGCGAGTGGCGCAGGACTGCGAGCGATCCAAACAACAACACATGGTTCATGCGGTGAGATGTCATACTTCATCATAAACCTGTGTAGATATTGTCGGAGGAACAGCTGCGGATGTTGCGAGTGGCGCAGGACTGCGAGCGATCCAAACAACAACACATGGTTCATGCGGTGAGATGTCATACTTCATCATAAACCTGTGTAGATATTGTCGGAGGAACAGCTGCGGATGTTGCGAGTGGCGCAGGACTGCGAGCGATCCAAACAACAACACATGGTTCATGCGGTGAGATGTCATACTTCATCATAAACCTGTGTAGATATTGTCGGAGGAACAGCTGCGGATGTTGCGAGTGGCGCAGGACTGCGAGCGATCCAAACAACAACACATGGTTCATGCGGTGAGATGTCATACTTCATCATAAACCTGTGTAGATATTGTCGGAGGAACAGCTGCGGATGTTGCGAGTGGCGCAGGACTGCGAGCGATCCAAACAACAACACATGGTTCATGCGGTGAGATGTCATAGTTCATCATAAACCTGTGTAGATATTGTCGGAGGAACAGCTGCGGATGTTGCGAGTGGCGCAGGACTGCGAGCGATCCAAACAACAACACATGGTTCATGCGGTGAGATGTCATAGTTCATCATAAACCTGTGTAGATATTGTCGGAGGAACAGCTGCGGATGTTGCGAGTGGCGCAGGACTGCGAGCGATCCAAACAACAACACATGGTTCATGCGGTGAGATGTCATACTTCATCATAAACCTGTGTAGATATTGTCGGAGGAACAGCTGCGGATGTTGCGAGTGGCGCAGGACTGCGAGCGATCCAAACAACAACACATGGTTCATGCGGTGAGATGTCATACTTCATCATAAACCTGTGTAGATATTGTCGGAGGAACAGCTGCGGATGTTGCGAGTGGCGCAGGACTGCGAGCGATCCAAACAACAACACATGGTTCATGCGGTGAGATGTCATACTTCATCATAAACCTGTGTAGATATTGTCGGAGGAACAGCTGCGGATGTTGCGAGTGGCGCAGGACTGCGAGCGATCCAAACAACAACACATGGTTCATGCGGTGAGATGTCATACTTCATCATAAACCTGTGTAGATATTGTCGGAGGAACAGCTGCGGATGTTGCGAGTGGCGCAGGACTGCGAGCGATCCAAACAACAACACATGGTTCATGCGGTGAGATGTCATACTTCATCATAAACCTGTGTAGATATTGTCGGAGGAACAGCTGCGGATGTTGCGAGTGGCGCAGGACTGCGAGCGATCCAAACAACAACACATGGTTCATGCGGTGAGATGTCATACTTCATCATAAACCTGTGTAGATATTGTCGGAGGAACAGCTGCGGATGTTGCGAGTGGCGCAGGACTGCGAGCGATCCAAACAACAACACATGGTTCATGCGGTGAGATGTCATACTTCATCATAAACCTGTGTAGATATTGTCGGAGGAACAGCTGCGGATGTTGCGAGTGGCGCAGGACTGCGAGCGATCCAAACAACAACACATGGTTCATGCGGTGAGATGTCATACTTCATCATAAACCTGTGTAGATATTGTCGGAGGAACAGCTGCGGATGTTGCGAGTGGCGCAGGACTGCGAGCGATCCAAACAACAACACATGGTTCATGCGGTGAGATGTCATACTTCATCATAAACCTGTGTAGATATTGTCGGAGGAACAGCTGCGGATGTTGCGAGTGGCGCAGGACTGCGAGCGATCCAAACAACAACACATGGTTCATGCGGTGAGATGTCATACTTCATCATAAACCTGTGTAGATATTGTCGGAGGAACAGCTGCGGATGTTGCGAGTGGCGCAGGACTGCGAGCGATCCAAACAACAACACATGGTTCATGCGGTGAGATGTCATACTTCATCATAAACCTGTGTAGATATTGTCGGAGGAACAGCTGCGGATGTTGCGAGTGGCGCAGGACTGCGAGCGATCCAAACAACAACACATGGTTCATGCGGTGAGATGTCATACTTCATCATAAACCTGTGTAGATATTGTCGGAGGAACAGCTGCGGATGTTGCGAGTGGCGCAGGACTGCGAGCGATCCAAACAACAACACATGGTTCATGCGGTGAGATGTCATACTTCATCATAAACCTGTGTAGATATTGTCGGAGGAACAGCTGCGGATGTTGCGAGTGGCGCAGGACTGCGAGCGATCCAAACAACAACACATGGTTCATGCGGTGAGATGTCATACTTCATCATAAACCTGTGTAGATATTGTCGGAGGAACAGCTGCGGATGTTGCGAGTGGCGCAGGACTGCGAGCGATCCAAACAACAACACATGGTTCATGCGGTGAGATGTCATACTTCATCATAAACCTGTGTAGATATTGTCGGAGGAACAGCTGCGGATGTTGCGAGTGGCGCAGGACTGCGAGCGATCCAAACAACAACACATGGTTCATGCGGTGAGATGTCATACTTCATCATAAACCTGTGTAGATATTGTCGGAGGAACAGCTGCGGATGTTGCGAGTGGCGCAGGACTGCGAGCGATCCAAACAACAACACATGGTTCATGCGGTGAGATGTCATACTTCATCATAAACCTGTGTAGATATTGTCGGAGGAACAGCTGCGGATGTTGCGAGTGGCGCAGGACTGCGAGCGATCCAAACAACAACACATGGTTCATGCGGTGAGATGTCATACTTCATCATAAACCTGTGTAGATATTGTCGGAGGAACAGCTGCGGATGTTGCGAGTGGCGCAGGACTGCGAGCGATCCAAACAACAACACATGGTTCATGCGGTGAGATGTCATACTTCATCATAAACCTGTGTAGATATTGTCGGAGGAACAGCTGCGGATGTTGCGAGTGGCGCAGGACTGCGAGCGATCCAAACAACAACACATGGTTCATGCGGTGAGATGTCATACTTCATCATAAACCTGTGTAGATATTGTCGGAGGAACAGCTGCGGATGTTGCGAGTGGCGCAGGACTGCGAGCGATCCAAACAACAACACATGGTTCATGCGGTGAGATGTCATACTTCATCATAAACCTGTGTAGATATTGTCGGAGGAACAGCTGCGGATGTTGCGAGTGGCGCAGGACTGCGAGCGATCCAAACAACAACACATGGTTCATGCGGTGAGATGTCATACTTCATCATAAACCTGTGTAGATATTGTCGGAGGAACAGCTGCGGATGTTGCGAGTGGCGCAGGACTGCGAGCGATCCAAACAACAACACATGGTTCATGCGGTGAGATGTCATACTTCATCATAAACCTGTGTAGATATTGTCGGAGGAACAGCTGCGGATGTTGCGAGTGGCGCAGGACTGCGAGCGATCCAAACAACAACACATGGTTCATGCGGTGAGATGTCATACTTCATCATAAACCTGTGTAGATATTGTCGGAGGAACAGCTGCGGATGTTGCGAGTGGCGCAGGACTGCGAGCGATCCAAACAACAACACATGGTTCATGCGGTGAGATGTCATACTTCATCATAAACCTGTGTAGATATTGTCGGAGGAACAGCTGCGGATGTTGCGAGTGGCGCAGGACTGCGAGCGATCCAAACAACAACACATGGTTCATGCGGTGAGATGTCATACTTCATCATAAACCTGTGTAGATATTGTCGGAGGAACAGCTGCGGATGTTGCGAGTGGCGCAGGACTGCGAGCGATCCAAACAACAACACATGGTTCATGCGGTGAGATGTCATAGTTCATCATAAACCTGTGTAGATATTGTCGGAGGAACAGCTGCGGATGTTGCGAGTGGCGCAGGACTGCGAGCGATCCAAACAACAACACATGGTTCATGCGGTGAGATGTCATAGTTCATCATAAACCTGTGTAGATATTGTCGGAGGAACAGCTGCGGATGTTGCGAGTGGCGCAGGACTGCGAGCGATCCAAACAACAACACATGGTTCATGCGGTGAGATGTCATACTTCATCATAAACCTGTGTAGATATTGTCGGAGGAACAGCTGCGGATGTTGCGAGTGGCGCAGGACTGCGAGCGATCCAAACAACAACACATGGTTCATGCGGTGAGATGTCATACTTCATCATAAACCTGTGTAGATATTGTCGGAGGAACAGCTGCGGATGTTGCGAGTGGCGCAGGACTGCGAGCGATCCAAACAACAACACATGGTTCATGCGGTGAGATGTCATACTTCATCATAAACCTGTGTAGATATTGTCGGAGGAACAGCTGCGGATGTTGCGAGTGGCGCAGGACTGCGAGCGATCCAAACAACAACACATGGTTCATGCGGTGAGATGTCATACTTCATCATAAACCTGTGTAGATATTGTCGGAGGAACAGCTGCGGATGTTGCGAGTGGCGCAGGACTGCGAGCGATCCAAACAACAACACATGGTTCATGCGGTGAGATGTCATACTTCATCATAAACCTGTGTAGATATTGTCGGAGGAACAGCTGCGGATGTTGCGAGTGGCGCAGGACTGCGAGCGATCCAAACAACAACACATGGTTCATGCGGTGAGATGTCATAGTTCATCATAAACCTGTGTAGATATTGTCGGAGGAACAGCTGCGGATGTTGCGAGTGGCGCAGGACTGCGAGCGATCCAAACAACAACACATGGTTCATGCGGTGAGATGTCATACTTCATCATAAACCTGTGTAGATATTGTCGGAGGAACAGCTGCGGATGTTGCGAGTGGCGCAGGACTGCGAGCGATCCAAACAACAACACATGGTTCATGCGGTGAGATGTCATACTTCATCATAAACCTGTGTAGATATTGTCGGAGGAACAGCTGCGGATGTTGCGAGTGGCGCAGGACTGCGAGCGATCCAAACAACAACACATGGTTCATGCGGTGAGATGTCATACTTCATCATAAACCTGTGTAGATATTGTCGGAGGAACAGCTGCGGATGTTGCGAGTGGCGCAGGACTGCGAGCGATCCAAACAACAACACATGGTTCATGCGGTGAGATGTCATACTTCATCATAAACCTGTGTAGATATTGTCGGAGGAACAGCTGCGGATGTTGCGAGTGGCGCAGGACTGCGAGCGATCCAAACAACAACACATGGTTCATGCGGTGAGATGTCATACTTCATCATAAACCTGTGTAGATATTGTCGGAGGAACAGCTGCGGATGTTGCGAGTGGCGCAGGACTGCGAGCGATCCAAACAACAACACATGGTTCATGCGGTGAGATGTCATACTTCATCATAAACCTGTGTAGATATTGTCGGAGGAACAGCTGCGGATGTTGCGAGTGGCGCAGGACTGCGAGCGATCCAAACAACAACACATGGTTCATGCGGTGAGATGTCATACTTCATCATAAACCTGTGTAGATATTGTCGGAGGAACAGCTGCGGATGTTGCGAGTGGCGCAGGACTGCGAGCGATCCAAACAACAACACATGGTTCATGCGGTGAGATGTCATACTTCATCATAAACCTGTGTAGATATTGTCGGAGGAACAGCTGCGGATGTTGCGAGTGGCGCAGGACTGCGAGCGATCCAAACAACAACACATGGTTCATGCGGTGAGATGTCATACTTCATCATAAACCTGTGTAGATATTGTCGGAGGAACAGCTGCGGATGTTGCGAGTGGCGCAGGACTGCGAGCGATCCAAACAACAACACATGGTTCATGCGGTGAGATGTCATACTTCATCATAAACCTGTGTAGATATTGTCGGAGGAACAGCTGCGGATGTTGCGAGTGGCGCAGGACTGCGAGCGATCCAAACAACAACACATGGTTCATGCGGTGAGATGTCATACTTCATCATAAACCTGTGTAGATATTGTCGGAGGAACAGCTGCGGATGTTGCGAGTGGCGCAGGACTGCGAGCGATCCAAACAACAACACATGGTTCATGCGGTGAGATGTCATACTTCATCATAAACCTGTGTAGATATTGTCGGAGGAACAGCTGCGGATGTTGCGAGTGGCGCAGGACTGCGAGCGATCCAAACAACAACACATGGTTCATGCGGTGAGATGTCATACTTCATCATAAACCTGTGTAGATATTGTCGGAGGAACAGCTGCGGATGTTGCGAGTGGCGCAGGACTGCGAGCGATCCAAACAACAACACATGGTTCATGCGGTGAGATGTCATACTTCATCATAAACCTGTGTAGATATTGTCGGAGGAACAGCTGCGGATGTTGCGAGTGGCGCAGGACTGCGAGCGATCCAAACAACAACACATGGTTCATGCGGTGAGATGTCATACTTCATCATAAACCTGTGTAGATATTGTCGGAGGAACAGCTGCGGATGTTGCGAGTGGCGCAGGACTGCGAGCGATCCAAACAACAACACATGGTTCATGCGGTGAGATGTCATACTTCATCATAAACCTGTGTAGATATTGTCGGAGGAACAGCTGCGGATGTTGCGAGTGGCGCAGGACTGCGAGCGATCCAAACAACAACACATGGTTCATGCGGTGAGATGTCATACTTCATCATAAACCTGTGTAGATATTGTCGGAGGAACAGCTGCGGATGTTGCGAGTGGCGCAGGACTGCGAGCGATCCAAACAACAACACATGGTTCATGCGGTGAGATGTCATACTTCATCATAAACCTGTGTAGATATTGTCGGAGGAACAGCTGCGGATGTTGCGAGTGGCGCAGGACTGCGAGCGATCCAAACAACAACACATGGTTCATGCGGTGAGATGTCATACTTCATCATAAACCTGTGTAGATATTGTCGGAGGAACAGCTGCGGATGTTGCGAGTGGCGCAGGACTGCGAGCGATCCAAACAACAACACATGGTTCATGCGGTGAGATGTCATACTTCATCATAAACCTGTGTAGATATTGTCGGAGGAACAGCTGCGGATGTTGCGAGTGGCGCAGGACTGCGAGCGATCCAAACAACAACACATGGTTCATGCGGTGAGATGTCATACTTCATCATAAACCTGTGTAGATATTGTCGGAGGAACAGCTGCGGATGTTGCGAGTGGCGCAGGACTGCGAGCGATCCAAACAACAACACATGGTTCATGCGGTGAGATGTCATACTTCATCATAAACCTGTGTAGATATTGTCGGAGGAACAGCTGCGGATGTTGCGAGTGGCGCAGGACTGCGAGCGATCCAAACAACAACACATGGTTCATGCGGTGAGATGTCATACTTCATCATAAACCTGTGTAGATATTGTCGGAGGAACAGCTGCGGATGTTGCGAGTGGCGCAGGACTGCGAGCGATCCAAACAACAACACATGGTTCATGCGGTGAGATGTCATACTTCATCATAAACCTGTGTAGATATTGTCGGAGGAACAGCTGCGGATGTTGCGAGTGGCGCAGGACTGCGAGCGATCCAAACAACAACACATGGTTCATGCGGTGAGATGTCATACTTCATCATAAACCTGTGTAGATATTGTCGGAGGAACAGCTGCGGATGTTGCGAGTGGCGCAGGACTGCGAGCGATCCAAACAACAACACATGGTTCATGCGGTGAGATGTCATACTTCATCATAAACCTGTGTAGATATTGTCGGAGGAACAGCTGCGGATGTTGCGAGTGGCGCAGGACTGCGAGCGATCCAAACAACAACACATGGTTCATGCGGTGAGATGTCATACTTCATCATAAACCTGTGTAGATATTGTCGGAGGAACAGCTGCGGATGTTGCGAGTGGCGCAGGACTGCGAGCGATCCAAACAACAACACATGGTTCATGCGGTGAGATGTCATACTTCATCATAAACCTGTGTAGATATTGTCGGAGGAACAGCTGCGGATGTTGCGAGTGGCGCAGGACTGCGAGCGATCCAAACAACAACACATGGTTCATGCGGTGAGATGTCATACTTCATCATAAACCTGTGTAGATATTGTCGGAGGAACAGCTGCGGATGTTGCGAGTGGCGCAGGACTGCGAGCGATCCAAACAACAACACATGGTTCATGCGGTGAGATGTCATACTTCATCATAAACCTGTGTAGATATTGTCGGAGGAACAGCTGCGGATGTTGCGAGTGGCGCAGGACTGCGAGCGATCCAAACAACAACACATGGTTCATGCGGTGAGATGTCATACTTCATCATAAACCTGTGTAGATATTGTCGGAGGAACAGCTGCGGATGTTGCGAGTGGCGCAGGACTGCGAGCGATCCAAACAACAACACATGGTTCATGCGGTGAGATGTCATACTTCATCATAAACCTGTGTAGATATTGTCGGAGGAACAGCTGCGGATGTTGCGAGTGGCGCAGGACTGCGAGCGATCCAAACAACAACACATGGTTCATGCGGTGAGATGTCATACTTCATCATAAACCTGTGTAGATATTGTCGGAGGAACAGCTGCGGATGTTGCGAGTGGCGCAGGACTGCGAGCGATCCAAACAACAACACATGGTTCATGCGGTGAGATGTCATACTTCATCATAAACCTGTGTAGATATTGTCGGAGGAACAGCTGCGGATGTTGCGAGTGGCGCAGGACTGCGAGCGATCCAAACAACAACACATGGTTCATGCGGTGAGATGTCATACTTCATCATAAACCTGTGTAGATATTGTCGGAGGAACAGCTGCGGATGTTGCGAGTGGCGCAGGACTGCGAGCGATCCAAACAACAACACATGGTTCATGCGGTGAGATGTCATACTTCATCATAAACCTGTGTAGATATTGTCGGAGGAACAGCTGCGGATGTTGCGAGTGGCGCAGGACTGCGAGCGATCCAAACAACAACACATGGTTCATGCGGTGAGATGTCATACTTCATCATAAACCTGTGTAGATATTGTCGGAGGAACAGCTGCGGATGTTGCGAGTGGCGCAGGACTGCGAGCGATCCAAACAACAACACATGGTTCATGCGGTGAGATGTCATACTTCATCATAAACCTGTGTAGATATTGTCGGAGGAACAGCTGCGGATGTTGCGAGTGGCGCAGGACTGCGAGCGATCCAAACAACAACACATGGTTCATGCGGTGAGATGTCATACTTCATCATAAACCTGTGTAGATATTGTCGGAGGAACAGCTGCGGATGTTGCGAGTGGCGCAGGACTGCGAGCGATCCAAACAACAACACATGGTTCATGCGGTGAGATGTCATACTTCATCATAAACCTGTGTAGATATTGTCGGAGGAACAGCTGCGGATGTTGCGAGTGGCGCAGGACTGCGAGCGATCCAAACAACAACACATGGTTCATGCGGTGAGATGTCATACTTCATCATAAACCTGTGTAGATATTGTCGGAGGAACAGCTGCGGATGTTGCGAGTGGCGCAGGACTGCGAGCGATCCAAACAACAACACATGGTTCATGCGGTGAGATGTCATACTTCATCATAAACCTGTGTAGATATTGTCGGAGGAACAGCTGCGGATGTTGCGAGTGGCGCAGGACTGCGAGCGATCCAAACAACAACACATGGTTCATGCGGTGAGATGTCATACTTCATCATAAACCTGTGTAGATATTGTCGGAGGAACAGCTGCGGATGTTGCGAGTGGCGCAGGACTGCGAGCGATCCAAACAACAACACATGGTTCATGCGGTGAGATGTCATACTTCATCATAAACCTGTGTAGATATTGTCGGAGGAACAGCTGCGGATGTTGCGAGTGGCGCAGGACTGCGAGCGATCCAAACAACAACACATGGTTCATGCGGTGAGATGTCATACTTCATCATAAACCTGTGTAGATATTGTCGGAGGAACAGCTGCGGATGTTGCGAGTGGCGCAGGACTGCGAGCGATCCAAACAACAACACATGGTTCATGCGGTGAGATGTCATACTTCATCATAAACCTGTGTAGATATTGTCGGAGGAACAGCTGCGGATGTTGCGAGTGGCGCAGGACTGCGAGCGATCCAAACAACAACACATGGTTCATGCGGTGAGATGTCATACTTCATCATAAACCTGTGTAGATATTGTCGGAGGAACAGCTGCGGATGTTGCGAGTGGCGCAGGACTGCGAGCGATCCAAACAACAACACATGGTTCATGCGGTGAGATGTCATACTTCATCATAAACCTGTGTAGATATTGTCGGAGGAACAGCTGCGGATGTTGCGAGTGGCGCAGGACTGCGAGCGATCCAAACTACAACACATGGTTCATTCGTTGAGATGTCATACTTTATCATAGATCTGTGTCGATATTGTCCCAATGCTGGGCACTGACCGACTGCCGTGTGAACTCTGCAACCCAACAGGATAGCGATATACCATGGCTTAGGCCAGGGTCAGTGCAGACATATTGACTCCCTCATTTAAGAAGAAAATTGAATTCTTTAAAGTATGGCTGGATAATTTGTAATGGACTCAAACTGCTGCTAAAAGTACACATTTTAGCAAGCTTTAAACTTATTATCTTAACATTAACTCACATTCTCATTTACAGTTCAAAGAAAACACAACGGAATACAGCCACAAACGCAGTGAACTTCAGAGAGAGATAGACGCCGAACAACAGAAGTTACTTCGCGCTGCCTCCCAGCCCGCCCGACCTCTCACCAAGAGGCAGACCAACACCTCTCACAGCGACGCGCTACCCTCCAAGCTGCCCTTCTACTACCCACAGATCTACGACACAGAACATAAACCTTACTCTATGAACATACCTGATAACTCTCTATTCTCTTCCAACTACGATGTCGACACCTATCTGAGAAGAAACCTCAACTTTAACAAAGAAAAGGTCGCCAACATATTCGATAAAGATGATCTGAAAACACCCGACAGCTACACGGAAAAGAAAGTTAACGAAGATACAGAAAATTATAAGGATAACAAAATGATTGAAAAGACAGAACATTATATGGGTAACAAAGTGGAAAGGGCTGCAAGAAATCACGCTGAAAACAAAATTATGGCAAAGGCGACTGCTAACTATATGGAAAAGAAAACTACAGAGAAATCCACAACAAATTATATGGAAAAGAATACTGCAGAAAATTCAGCAAAAAGTAACATAGATAAGAAAATTATAGTGGTAGAAAAAGCGTTGATACATGATCAACCGGAGGATAGACTGAAAGACCGTCCTATAGTAGTGATAGACAAACAACCGTCCAGACAAGTCAATATAGATTGTTTGCCCATACCTGTGCTCAGACATTCACCTACTATACCAAATAATACTATAGATAACCAACACATGAGCGAAGCTATGAAAAAAGTAGATGATAAGTGGAAGGTGCCTGCGGTACAGAAGAATATTCTGAAGGCTTTGCCCAACGAGGAGGGGAAGAGTGTCAGTATACTGACACAACTGGGCTCTATACGCAGACAGCTGCAGTTAGAGCAACTCAAGTTAGATAGAATGTTGTCCAAAGATGATCAAGTGTAAGTTTTGTATGTAGTGTAAGTCGCACTTTTCAAGTTAGAGTAAAGTCTGCTATGAAAGAAAGGTGTAGTAAGAACTAAAACCTCATACATTAAATAACTTGAATTCTTATAGATTTATTCAGAATTTGATGGGCTCAAAATATGTCTTATGCATAATAGTTATGTTGAGACTAATTTGAGCGAAATCTTAATATATAAAATCCTTGCGTTACTGACTGACTGACAGACACGCTACAGTCGAAACTATTGGGCGCAGGAAGCTGAAATTTGGCATGTATGTTCCTTGGGGACCGTAGGGGTGCACTAAGAAGGAATTTCCCGAAATACCTACGGGATCGGTCAAAACAGATAAATTTAAAAAAATGTGCAGGCGTAGCTGCTGGCGTCCTCTAGTCTTTCATAAAAATACTAATGTTCAAAAATCACTAGATAATATGTCTTTGAACGATTTATTATTTAAAAATGGTTGACATTTTTAAAAAAATGGTTGACATTTTTAAATAATAAGTTTGTAAATAAAAAATAGTATGAACTATATCTTTCTTTCACAGCAGTCAACAGCATTTCCAAAGTTATTTTGAGAGACCGTAGGTACCTGTACAGTTAAGTTACTATATGTAAGTAAGTTCCGAGCTTGGCTTGTTACAGTAATCGTTTGGCCTATACTACGTACTAATAATACTAACTATATTCAACTATATTACTTGTATATACCACACTTGTAATCCTTCTATCGAAATACCAACTATACATCGTTTACAAAGGCATTTAACATTAGTAGTTATAAGCATGTTTAATTATGTTAAGCTAGCTAAATTGTTAGCTATTTCGTGAATAAATGTTCTGTTTGAAATCCGTCAAGAGTACAGTGTGTACAACTTATCTATAATAGTAATATTTGGTAAGTGCATAAAATATATGCGGTTCTTGTGTGAGTCCATTTTAAATTAAGTCTTAATAGTTTTTGTGATTAATTTAAACCAATATGGGTAACTTTACTTTCCGAGAGAAGTTCCTATGAAGTTTTGATTATGACGAAGAATATATCTGAAAAGAGATATTATAAGCTATTATTCTATCAAATCCGGTCACAAAATAAAGCGGACCTCAAGTTCAGAAAAGGGTAGAAAAGCTAATCATCACCATCAGCCCTTAACAGTCCACTGCTGGACAGGCCTCTCCTTTGAAAGGAGGAATTGGTCTGCTATACCACGCTGGTCAAACGGGTTGGTATAGGGTTTGTATCAAGTTTTCCTTCTCTTACAGTGCTGTTCTCTGCAAAATATGCTCCCTCTGTCGGCTCTTACGACACCCATGGGATGATATGGGGTGGTGACATTACGTATTCTTAATCCGTCACTACACGGACAGAAAAGCTAAAATATACGAAAAATAAGTTGTTCACAATGTGCTCTAACAAGTCGTACTACCTTCACTTGATTCAGAAGTGAAACCTTGTTGTTACGTAGAGGAGGAGATTGTTGCAGTATTGTTAATGTTTAAGTTTGTGCATTCTCGTTTGTTGAATGGTTTTTTATAATTATGTAAGTCGACTGCTACTTTTATTAATGTATCATTTTTATAAAAGGGAAACCAAAGACAGAGCTAAACTACTTAAGTAGTTTAGTTTCGGAATTTACTGATAAACAGAACATATCATTATTTTCAATATAAAAATACGAATCATACTTAGATAAATAATTAGCAGTCGTCTTTGGATTCATTTTAAATTGTTTCTAAAAGTCTGTTTTCTATTTTTAACTTTTGGAGCAAAATGTTGCAAACAAATTGTATCAAATATTCTCAATTAGATACAATTAGTTTGCAACATCTTGTATCATTCAGTTTTAATATATTATTGTTATGTATGTTTTTATCAAAATGGAGATTCTTTCAACCCGTGGTTTGCATGTGACGGGTGAAATAGTTTTATTTGTAAAACAGTAGTACTAAAAGTTCTAGAAAATTTGTGTGAAGGCAACTCTATTCGCCGTTTCGAAAACATGTTGCGAACTAAAGTCTAAAAACTTATCACGAAATTGTATTTCTCGTTCGACAAGAAAGGTGATACAAACTGTTTTATGTAGAAATTGACGTTTTGATGATCCCTTTCTTGCCACTATAGCTGTCTCTCTCTAACGACAGTCTTCTGTCTCACAGAAGCGTTGACTCTTTATCCATCGAAACTTTGGCAGAATATTACGATATCATTCTGTAGGTACATACAATGTATCGGAGTGTGTTCACATTATGGCGTGGCGACAAAATATTTATTTATTTTAAACTCACCTCTGTATCTCCGACGTGATAGGCAAAGTAAAATCGTCGAAATATTGTGTCGTTTAAAGCGTCGTACCTTGTTTATTTAAATGGAGGTGTTTTCATATAGGACAACACGATTAAATGCCGTCCACGAATTTTTGCAATGACGACATTCTACAAGGGAATAGAGAGAACTACAGACGATAATCGTCTAACGTCGAATAAATCGTCACGACATATTGAGAACGCGACTTTATTGAGACAATACTGCGGTTAGCGACGACCGGGTACTAGACTGTACTCTATGTAATCATTATACATCAAAACATTTGTTTGTTTGTCAATCTCCAAATATACCATTGACGTTGAATTATTCATTCAAGTATTCAATAAAGAGCACATTTCAACTTGCAGTATTGTCCCGATATATTTGTAATTTTGATGGATTCTAATATAGGTTTTCATTTATAGTTAGGTAGTGCCAAAGTGTAGTGAACTTCGTTTTGAAACTCTCTATTACTATACTATAGCTAAGGTTATTTATTAAGAAGGCGGCGGCTCGCAAACTGTACGTTAAAGTCACCGATTAAAAAGTAAAGTAAGGGCTTACGCCGAATGCTTGTTATATCATCTTATGATTTATATTTATTGTACCTGCTGTTATTACACTAGGATATGTGCTTATGATACCATGGTATGTACAATATAATAGTTCGATAAAGCCTTATGAAATGGTCGGTCCATTTACTACTGTCCTGCCCCGGTTTTACAAAGGCAGTAGAGCATATTTATTTCATTAAAACGGTTAAGAATAATAATTCCTGCCGAAGGGCCGGATATTCTTGTAACTTCAAAGGTTGAAAGAATAGCCATGATACAGAAACAAACATTAATCAATAATACAAAAATCTAGAAATTTTTATTATTATGCCTACGTGTTTTAGACAGCGTTTTTCGTTACCAGACATCTTGCTCTATTCCGATTGTTTTTTAAATTGTTATATTTTAACGTATCAAATGATACACCTAAACTATCCTCACGAATCGCTCTTACCAGTGGTGAAAACTTCATGAAAATCGATTAAGTCGTTATTAAGTTTATCGCAATCAAATATACAGACGCAGGTGCATTTACGTACAGTTAGTGTGGCGGCGCCTGAATCTTGGAGCCATTCCTACGTAACGTTTGTTTGTTAGTCGCACAACGTAAGTAAGGACCGAAAGACTGCGAGATGTACGCGAAGAGCTTGGCTGAACAGTGAGATTAATCCTAAGGAATAACTTTAAGCGCATTTTTTATATAGTCAATTGTATTTTTATATGTTTTTCGCTTTTATCAGTTGTGAAGGCGCGCGCTAACACCCATCTAGTGACTAACAGATTGCTCCACTACAGAATATAAATTGTATATTTATTTATTTTAGAAAAAATTGCCGCATATTCACATAAGCTGACTTCATCATGATCATATGATTTTAGCCAAAAAAACTTGCACTGTTGGACATAGGCCTCCCCAGACTCTCCACATAGACTGATCTTGAGTCACTCGCATCCGTTAGCTAACTTCGACCTCCATAGAATCGTCGATCCACCTAGCTGGAGGCCCACCTCTTTGGAGCTAAGCTTATTTAATATTGAAAACACACATGGATACATCATCATCATCAGCCTTTAACCGTCCACTGCTGGACTAGGCCTCTCCTTTGGAAGGAGGAATTCGCCGACTATACCACGCTGGCCAAACGAGTTGATATAGGGTTTGTATCAAGTTTTCCTTCTCCTACAGTGCTGTTCTCTGCATAATATGCTCCCTCTGTCGGCTCTTACGACACCCATGGGATGGTGGCATTCTGTATTCTTATTCCGTCACCACACGGACAACATACCTTGTATCAATTACTTGCCTCACTTTTATATATTTTTTTATAATCATTTCGCTTTCTTACTGCATCATGATGCAAACCTCTCTTATACCTCTATTTCTATTTTATTTATTCTCACTACTATCTCTGATTTTCTTAAATTTTGTTAAGCTTCTATACTTCTTTTAAACACGCCTTTCACTGTGAAGGTAGTTTTTGTAATTATTTTCCATATGAATGCAAAGCAATGCATAGTTTACTTGAGTGGGACCATACAGCTGGACAGAAGACAACAGAACTAGTCTGTATGACTCGCAATATGTACCACAAAGCTATTTCTATATGGTGAGTCTATCATGGTGAGTTTTAGTGCAATCATATGTTTCAATGTGCGTGCAATCTGTTATTGTCACGAGATGGTCGGTGTAGCATCGCTGTTAACGCTACTTCTGAGCACTTTGTTCATAATTTACGAGTGCAACACCACGATGTACAGTCTATACCATGTATCTACGCAGTTGTCTAGAGAATACCAATCTAACGTCTAATGAGAGCTTAGTACGGTTTTATACGTCTATCGCATAACGTCGATTCGATCTTCATTTTACGCGCTGATTGACCAGCACTGAGTTAGCGATCTGTCCTTGAAATGGGCCAATCAGTATGTCGAACGTCGGTCGAATCGAGGTCAGACGTCTGGTGGCTAAACTTGTACCTACTGTGCCTCAGAAAAAAGGTAAAAAATGCCGGTTCCTATTTTGTTCAGTAAGCACCTAACAGAATAAGTAGTAGGTACTCTTGTCTGTAATTAAAAGTAGCCTCTTTTTAACTGGTACCTAATTATATTTGATTTATCCGAGGTAATTATTGCCTCTTGTGTTGCGTATATTCTGTAGACAATTGTGTGATCTAGCAATCTCTCTGCTAATATTCAATACAGACGGACTTCGTGCGTCGTTCTTGTTTCATTAGCAAATTTTTTGTAAATGTGAGTGTTCGTAACTGTTCGACCGTTCTATTCGCTGTTTATTTTGGAGCAGAGTTGAAGCATTACTCTCTAACTTTAAGAATATAACACAATTACTTTTTTTTAATATGATATCTTATATCAAATATCGAATTGTCAAAGTAACCATAGAATCGTCTACGGCTCAAGTATTGCATACGCCAATATTATGAAGAGCAATATCAATGCGCTGCATGTGGCATCTAAGTGGATCGTAATCTGGATAAACTGAACGTAGTTGACAGTTACAAACTCTCATAATATTAATGTAACGTGTAAAGGAATATTGTGTTTGATCGATACAATCTTGAATTAGTTGCAGTAAGTATTGTAATGTTGAGTTGGTGCGCACGAAGCGATCAGATGGACAGGCTAGCGGTTAGACAATGCGTTCCTTGTATATACGTATAACGTAGGCATCATTTTAATAAAAACGTTCCAATTTATATGCCTGTGTTTTATTTACGTATTCCAAAACTTAGGTACCTAAGTGACGCGGCTACATGGCTGGCATTCGGGACTACACCCAGCGTCACAGCACACAGGATCTAATGTAGCTAATGGGCACGGTGCTTTATATTTCAAGTGTGCTGAATATCGAGCAGTTATGGGCCGGCGCTGATGTAGCGGAGAGCATCTTTCACCGTCAAACGATTATCGACATTGCTCTATTTACGACGAATAATCTTCAAAGCCAAATAACACAAAGAAAAATACAACCCGCACCCGCACACAAGCAACTATTCTAGTGTTAATTATTTACATAAAACATTACTCGAAGTGAGAACTGTCCATAACAGTTTGACGGTGCAAAATGCTCTCCAGTGCAAAGTCCTGGGAATCCTGGGTTCAAAATCTACTCAAACATAATGACATCATTGGACGGCAGAGATCAAGATACTGTAACTACACTGATTATATAATATACAATGGGCACGACAGTTGTTCTGGAGACGTGAACTGAGAGTTATCCAAAATTATATGCTCTATACCTCGACCATGATACCCCTGTATCGAATATTAGCTACCTAACTGCACAGCCTAACTGGTCTGTAAATCACAGACACTCTAGGTATAATATGTTTGCATATTATTTGCCACATTGCACGTTGCCTGATAAAACCCGCTGAATCCTGAGTAGGTATCACTAAGACCACATCACTTATCATGTGCTAGTCCAGTTACAATGTCGCCAATTTCGGTGAAAAATGTGTGAATGGTGTATATTTTCAAATAAGCGTTGTTGTGACATTCTTGTGTTTGCAACGCGCGCGGCGCTCTCGGCGCGACCGAGGCTCAGATACAGCCTCACAGTGACGACGTACACACACACACACACACACACACGCACACACACACAGTGTCTCCGCGGGAGATGCACACGAGGACCATCGTCGCTCTATACACTACAAGTTAGTATATTAGTCTATTTTTTTCTTGTCAATAACTTTTCGAAGCTATGTGCGTATCAAATTGTTAATTAAGTATCGCTTGCTAAACGATGAAAGAAAACATCGTGAAGAAAACTGCGAAAAGGAACGGTTTGAAAATTCTCCATAAATTTCTCAAAAGACATAACTGCGAAGTGTGCCTACCCGCTCTTGGCCAGCGCGGTGGACAGCGCCCGCCCCTTCTCATAATGAGAAGTCCCGCGCCCAGCAGTGACAGGTAGTAGACACTGTGGTCATATTTCCTATACTAAGCTGAGCCATCAATTCGCTATGTCTAGATCGGTGCCAGACCCGGATCGAAGAGGCAGAGAGCTAAAGGCTCAAGTCCTGCCAAGAGCATTTGATTCGTTCCGAGGCAAAATAAATATTTAATATTTCCCTAGATAAAGTGTTCCATCACAAAGTTGGAGCATTATAATGAATCTAACGTCACAGCATCAATAATGTTGTGTGCACAGTATGCGTGAGGTGGAGCGCGTGCGAGATGCGCGACTTCGTGCTGTGCCACGACGACTTCGGGCTGCACCCGCCCGACGGCATCCTCAAGGAGCACACCTTCCCCTGGCTCGGCTTCGTGCAGTACATACACGGTGAGTGCTGAGGACGACACATACACTATACAATATACTGTACATTATATTTAAAAAAGGTACGGGCCAAGAGTTAAGCCTTGCGGCACTCCCATTATGACCACTGAACCCGTAGAATGTTTTAATTCACATCAACTCTCTGTATTTTATTACTTAAATACATAATAAGGAGATTTACATCAGGTGTTCTGAACTCCATAGTAATGTCATGTTCTGATCATTGTTGCATGAGATACGCAATCAAATGCCTTAGATAAGACATAAAAATCTCCCAGAGCATCATGTCATAGAGTATTGTGTATGTGTAGTGACGACGGGTCTGCCGCACCACAGCAAGGCGCCGCGCGTGGTGCTGGTTCAGAAGCAGTTCGTGGTCGGCACCGCCACAGACCTGCTGCATCTGCCCAAGAACTACAAACTGTACGTTACTGCTCACTACAACTACGTACGGGGTGTAAAATGACCCTTAATGAAAACTGAAATCCCATACTGTACTAATCATTAGGTACGAACGTCTTTTACTTCGGCACCATACCTGGGAAATTATTGGTGGTGGTATTTTTTATTAGTTACAGCATTTACCCCGCCAAATTCGATAGTTGTCCTATGCACCCATGGATAAGTAGGCATTGCGCGCACGCACTTTTAATTGCAGCTTAAAAATGTGTCTACTTAAAATAAAAAAATAGTTTCCCAGGTATAATTAATTATTATTGCTTAGTATAAACTTCGGCTTGGTGATGGGTCTTGTGACACCCTATATTTATTCGCATGCCTATTTATTCATATACCTATGTATTCATATACCTGTGTATTCACATGCCTATTATTCTACATACCTATTCATTTACATAGGTACCTATAGTAAACGCCGTCTGGTGACGGATTAAGACTATGACGTTACTACCCCATTTCATTTCGTGGATGTTGTAGACCCCTCGACAAGTTCCTGTAGTAAAACTTCTAAACTCAATAAAAATTGTGAATGTGAACATGTACCTACATGATGTTTGTCGGTATGTCGTCAGCGGTAACATCGTGTTCGGCGACTACGAGCGCGACGAGGAGGAGTGCACGCTGACGCGCGCGCAGATCAAGGAGGGCACCAAGTGCGCGCGCTCCTACCTCGAGGTGCCGCTGCTCGAGATCTCGCCGCACCCAGAGTTCTCCAGGTACGTAGATCTCAAGTACCTACTTGCCTAGGGAGCCAAGAGCCATCGCTGCTACTCGAATTTGTTCCGTTAGGTACTACAGCACAGAATAACTAATAGTTAGTACTACGACTACAGTGGGCTGTGGCAGGGAGCAGGACGCAGACCATGAAGGAACGCAAAAGTGCCACAATTATTTCACGTTCGAATTTTTCAAGGTCGCACTTATTGAAGCCGGCCAAATATGAGACTTGTTTTCCATCAATGACACTAGGTGTCATTGATGGAAAACTCATCACACCCCGAAAATCCCCAGGGACATAAGACGTCGTTGTCCAGGTATCCTCAACCTACTTATTTGACCTAAGATGGAACACAGACGTAGGTATAATGGGATCTGAGCGTTTGACTCCTGTTTTTTTTAACTACTCGGTATCTAATATTTTCCAATATTTAGACTAAGTGATTTTTTTAACGCTTAGTCCACTTTTATTCTGAAACATAAATTTTGCATCTGTTTTAGGTTCGGAGTGGGCAACAGTCTTGCGCTCGTCAAATTACTTCGTCCGATGAAATCACGTAAGCTTCCTTGTAGCTTTTACAACTACTACTCTCGTGAAGAGCGACAAGACTTATAACAATCAGGCATTTTCTATGTGTGGCTAAAGTTCATAACTATAATACGTATCGGAATATGTTTGCCTTAAAAATTAAAATAAAGTAAACGCAGTTTGTGGAGATTGGTTGGTTAATTGTACGTATGTAAGTGCCTTTAACTATGCTGAACAGAAATGTTTGTAAACCTTTAATTTATTTCAGACTACATGGTACCAATTTGTTTGCCGAGTTTGGTGGAACGTATCAGACAGAAGAGACAGAAAACAGTCTACTTAATAGACTATATAAGCAGTAAGTGTTACAATATGCGATTGTACATTTCTTCAAGCTTAATTGCTCTTCTGTTTTACGATTTCTACTTCCTGTCTGATAAGAAACTGACTGGAGCCTGCAGCTTTGTCACATACCGAACGAATCGGCATATCACATATCAACAACAAAATAACTATTATATAACTCTACGTCGATGTTCTGTGAAGAGACGGCGTAGAATAGTTCTACCCCACGATAACATCTATGACGAGTTGGCGACGTACCTCTGACACAGCCTCTGCTGTTGATACTCCATCTCGCTATACGTTACTGCGACAAATCGCCTTTAGGCATTGCTGCCGTAAGAGAAGCATATTCCGGCAAAATCAATATTGATTGAAACGGCCGGACATGTATAATATCCTGCCCACGGTAAATGTTAATATCACGATACAGAACATTTTACAACGCTTGTCTAACCTACCTACCTTGAAAACCTCTATGACCTCCAACCTTAGTTCTTTCGTTGTTAGAATATAAATAAGTTTGTATCATCATCATCAGCCTATAACAGACCACTGCTGGACTAGGCCTCTCCTTTGAAAGGAGGAATTGGCGTACTATACCACGCTGGCCAAATGGGTTGGTATAGGGTCTGTATCAAGTTTTCCTTCTCTTACAGTGCTGTTCTCTACATAATATGCTCCCTCTGTCGGCTCTTACGACACCCCCATGGGTATCGTAAGAGCCGACAGAGGGAGCATATCATCATCCCATCATGATATGGGGTGGTAAAATACCGTATTCTTAATCCGTCACCACACGGACATAATCTATAACATATAAGTTTGTATAAAAATTAATTATTTTTTTCTATTCAGTTATTTTGCAATTGATTCACAGCAGTCCCGAGGGACTTCGACTCTGAGAAGATGGCCAAGAAAACGCTGAGGCTATACACTCATACGGAGTGCAAGAAACACCGGCTCAAATCTGTAACGTATACCTTGTTGCTTACTTTATTTAATTTATCCTTAAGCTGGTAGCTGGTACCCGCGGCTTCGCACGCGGATAGTAATAATATTTTATTTTAACTTTCATACTTTGCGCGAACTCTACAACCTCCTCGATGCCCTTTCGTAAAATTCGTTCTTAGTGGACGCCTAAAATAAATAATTTACATCTAAGCCAAATATTTTTTATATACGCCTGGCGATTTTCGAAAGTTAAAAATAACTGAAAATAAACACATATAGGTATATATACTACGTAGAGTCGGTATCGTGACAACAGCGCTACCTACCGGGTCAAATTGTAGCCTAGGTATATGTAGCACTATAAAGTCCTCTACCTTGCAGTGAAAGTCTAATTTGGATCGGTTCAGCCGTTCCAGAGATTACCCCGGGCAAACAGAAAGACAGACAGACAGACAGACAGACAAAAATGTTAAAAAGGGTTGGTTTGGACTAAGAATCGTGTAACTAACTATATGCACTTGAAAAAACATAGTTATTTTGAAATCACAGTCAGACACTTCAATTTTATTTATATGTATAGATGAGTAGAAGAAGTAAAGACTTGTTATCGAGACAACAGCGCCAACTACCGGGACAAATTGTAGCCTATATGTAGCGATATAAAGTCCTCTACCTTGCAGTGAAAGTCTCATTTGAATCGGTTCAGCCGTTCCAGAGATTACCCCGGACAAACAGAAAGACAGACAGACAGACAGACGGACAGACAGACAGACAAAAACGTTAAAAAGGGTTGTTTTGGATTTAGAATCGTGTAACTAACTATATGCACTTGAAAAAACATCGTTATTTTGAAATCACAGACAGACACTTCAATTTTATTTATATGTGTAGATGTGTAGATTAATGTAAGCGTAAAACATGCAGGTATCTCTAATCTACAAAGACATGGATAGATCGAATATTGAAAGAAACAGTTCAGATTTACGAAGGTATGTTCACCTATTGACACAGGAGTTGAGTTACCTACTTAAAAGCATATTTGTAGCTTGGGAATATTCACAAGTAGTATAGGTAATAGTTTTATTTATTTTGTGACTTGTCAAAAGCCTTTGATTATATACATCACGATACTTTGTTCAGGAAATTAGACCATTGCGGCTATTCATTATATTATTAGAAACATAGCTCTCGATCTTCTGACTTCTTACTTGAGCAACAGAATTCAGAAGGTGTAATGGCAAGGCCTCTCTAGGTCTTGCTTTAAAATTGGGTGCTCCGCAGGGTCCAGTTATCGGACCGTTTCTATTTATATATTAACTAGCTGACCTGGTGAACGTCGTACCGCCATATATGTATTTTACATTAACCTTCCTCTTGAATTACGAGTATTCTATCTATTAAAAAAAAAACAGCATTAAAATCCGTTGCGTAGTTTTTAAGATTTAAGCATACATAGGGACAAACAGACAGAAGACAGACTTTGTTTTATACTATGTAGTGACTATTTATCTTATTAGGTAAGGACAATGGGATGAGAAAAAGGAGATTATGTAGTTCCTGCATAATATATTTAATTGTTTAAAAATTATGTCTGTTGAGTTTCTTGCCAGCTCTTCTAAACAGAAATCACGTCCTGAATTAGCGGCAGAATAATAAACACGTTTCGTAAGTACGAGTACCTAAAAGAGTTCACACGAAATTAATCACCATTAATTAATCTAAGCATGACAAGCATTTATGGTGGTTTTACATGTCTTCACAATTTGTAACCACGGATCATTTGATTTAGATACTCTGTAAGATTTGCATAAATATTTTAATGCATAATATACATATTCATAAAGTGGAGGCAAGTCTCAAACCCTCTTCCTAAGCGTCTGCAAGCCCTCCTCCGAAGCGTTGGTTTTCTTCTAGAGAGGTAGGAAGCTTGATAAAACAAGGGAAACAATAGTCATTTGGACCGACCAGGCTACCAGGGTCTGTAAAAGCAAATAGTTGTATGGGGCAGTGAGTAGAGTTGGGCAGGTAGGCAGGTGCTTGTGAGGTAAGTGTTGTGTGTTGTGTGTCGTGCAGGGTCTGGGCAGCGAGGGCGTGACGCAGGTGCTGTGCAGCTCGGGCTGCGGCGTGCGGCCGGGCGCGCCGGCCGTGGCGCACGCGGCCGACGGGCGCTTCGAGCTGCTGGGACTCGCCGCCGGGGGCGCGCCCTGCTCGCGCAAGTCCATGCGCCGCCGCCTCAACAAGGAGCCGCCGCTCTACATCGACGTGTTCCCCTTCGTCTCCTGGATCATGAACGTCATCACCGCGCACAAGATACCGCTCGCCTACCCCCACAACTTCAAGATGGTCGAGGGCGGCGCCTGTGAGTCCTTTATGCTATAATATGTATTCAGGCTTCATCTCGGTCATATAAATTACGATCTAATTTTTATGTGATGTGAGATGTTGTGAAACTGGGCAATGGGCAAATACTAAATAAGTTATGTTATATTCCATGCTCTTTGTTTTGGTAAAATTGTCAAAACGAAGATATTTTAACATACTCATCGATCGACGTTCAGTCTTATCTATCATACTACACGAGTAGACTATTAATAATATTGTGAACAATTTGCACCGTCTTGTGATTCCAGTTATGAGCGTAAAAGCCAATAAGAGACAATATGGGCCCGCTAGGAAGAAGAAGAAGGAGAAAGCGGACTGGAACGGGCGCTCGTACATGATCGGCGACTTGTGCTTCCGCAGCAAGAAGAAGCAGCGTGCGATGATGTCCTACTTCTACTACGAGCAGTTCGAGGTGAACGCGGACCCGCCCGCCAAGCTCAACGTCAACCTCCAGGTTTGTACACATTACATTGTCCTTAGCTCCTACATATCAGCATATTCTCCACCACTGCTGATATCATCATCATGATCGTACTCACGTTATCCCGTTTACATCCAAGTCTTTCGTCTTGGAGCCCAGGGTCTGCTCTCTGGTCTAACCAGATATGACAGAATTTTCGTTTCCAGAGTGTCTGCCGTCTGACCTTCGCAGTACAAAGGGAGAGCAATCTTCCATGGCATAGACCAAAGTCGGTTTATCCAAGAGTACTGGCTCCCCATAACTAGGGTCAAAGCAAAAAAGCCCATGTACATTTCTGGCAGTGTCGATGTACCCATTGACTACTGGCATAGATTTGGTCCCCAAGTAAGGTGTTGTGTGTGTACAGATCCACGCGGGACGCGACTGCCTGATCAAGTGCGTGCGTATGCTGCTGCCCAACCGGCTGATGACGCCCGAGGTGGACGGGCTCAGCAGCCCCAACATCTCCGTCGTGTTCGACACCGAGTGGTTCCCCATCACCTTCTACTTCGGCCTCATCCTCTCCGGCGCCAACAACACGCTCTTCTAGTAACCCCCCGCCAGAACGACACACACGAACATGATCGAAACTGCTGAACAAAGGGGAGAAGGACATCTCCCCTTAGATGAGCAGTGTTTCAGGACAAATCAGATAAAAGGAAAGACACTACTATATAGGGCTTGTAAACGCAAAGAGATGTGTAAAAAGTAAACTTTGTAGTTTTGTCAAATTTTCTTTAGCGAAATGATATTTATAAAAGATTTGTTCTTAAATTAAGATATTTCTAAATAAAACGCATTGAGTGTTGATTATATAACTGGATGTTTAATTTGTATTATTCTCTTCCTTATAATCCTAAACATCTGTCTGGTCAAAAGTAGTGGGTCATTAGTATAATAAGAATAAGCGGCGATAGCCCAGTGGTGTGCGCAACGGACTGCCGAGACGAAGGTCTCGGGTTCGATCCCTAGGTACCTCGGGCTCGTACCTCTGACTTCGAAGTTATGTGTGTGTTAAAAATATTAATTATCGCTCGCTTAATAATGTGCCCGGTAGATGGCAATAGGCTCGCCCCCTATTACATTGGGACCGAAACATAATTATCTGGCGAAGTGTGGGTGTGTAATACACCTCTGCCTACCCCTTCGGGGATAAAAGGCGTGAGGATATGTTATGTTATATTATGTTATATGTTATGTTATGTATATATTTTATTAAGCTATGGCCAATTACAAGTTTTCACTTTCAGTATAAATGTACAAAACATTGTTGATGGTGAAACGCCTACCTACCTAAAACAATATCATCATATCAGCCAAACGACGTCCACTGCTGGACATAGGCCTCCCCCAAGGTTCTCCACACAGACCGGTCTTGAGCCGCCCGCATCCAACCGCCTCCCGTGATCTTGACGAGATCGTCGGTCCACCTTGCGGGGGCCTACCTCTGCGGCGTAAAACAATATAGCTTAAAAATAAATAATAATAAAGGAGAATAAAAATGCACATAGTAATAAAAAAAAGAGAAAAGAGATAAAAAAGGTTAATATATACACTCATTACTAATAGACCTCTAGGTCGGATGTGAAAAAAAGTTATTGCACATAGTCTTTTTTAACTTCGAGACACTAGTGCTAAAAATGTCAATGTCATCTCTCCGGCACGCTAAATTGAATGTCCGACAAGCCCTGATCAGGAATGAATTTTGCCTGTAGGTACTTGGGCTGGCGGGGATGTGTAAAAGGTTATGCCTACGCAGTAGGGCTGATGGCACACGAAAACCAATTTTATTCGTCAGCTCGGTTACATCCGTTGACCCATTCATAATGTTGAATAAAAGTGATACCTATATCGGCTATTTTCCTTCGCTCTTGTAGAGGCAGCAAGTGGAATTTTCTACATCGGCTGAAATAGTCTGACAAGTATGTTCTAAACCGGAACTGTAGGTACCTTTAGGAACTTCCTTTGAACTCTTTCTAAGCGTGTTATGTAGGTATTGTAGTTGGGATTCCACACCTGGGAAGCGTATTCGAGGTGACTACGTACGTAGGCACAATACAAAATTTTGATCGTCTTGATATTTTTAAAATCCTTAGATATTCTTAAAATGAAACCTAATGCCTTATTAGCACTATTAATTGTATTTGAAATGTGTGCATCGAATAGTAGTTTGGAGTCGAATGTTATTCCCAGGTCTCTGACAGAGTTTACTCTGGCTATTGCGGTACCCGACAGCGTGTAATGACAAGTTATTGGGTTAGGCTTACGTGTAAAAGAGCAAACATAGCATTTGGCGACATTCAAGTCCAGTTTGTTATTGGTACAGTAAGTTTGAAAGCGTCTGCGTACAACAATATTTTTGATGAGTGGAAGCAGGTTATGACATCTGTAATAAAGATATTAAATAAAAGAGGACCCAACAGGGACCCCTGTGGAACTCCTGAGAGAATACACATTGCCTTAGACGACGAATAACCGTTCAAAACTACGATTTGGCTCCTGTTCTCAACATATGACGAAAACCACCTATACCAGTCACCACGTATACCCACGCGTAACAGTTTCCGCTTAAGTAAGGAGTGATCTATCCGATCAAAACATTTGCAAAAGTCAGTGTATACAACGTCCACCTGTAACCGCTGTGACATATGTTCCGATATGTAATCACTGGAAACGTTAAGGTTGGACGTGGTGGAGCGACCACTAAGGAAACCGTGCTGATGCTCGCAAAAGCTAAGTTTGATGGCCGCACAAAGTTGCCTGTAAACTATATTTTCTAGTATTTTAGCGAATACGCATAGCTTGGAGATCGGTTTATAGTTGTTCTCCACCACGTCTCTCGGACAGAAAATTGGAGTAGAAGTACTCAGAAAACATAATATTGCATATTATGTCCTCTCCGTTCCCAGATAACCGTTCCTTGTACTTTAATACAGAGGGGTAAGAATGAGACTGATTTTTAGATTTTACTAGCTGACCCGACAAACGTTGTTTTGCAAAAATTTTTTTTTTTTTGAAAAATAGATGTTGGCCGATTCTCATAGATACCGGATAAGCACAAAAAATTTCATCAAAATCGGTCAAGCCGTTTCGGAGGAGTATGGGAACGAAAACTGTGACACGAGAATTTTATATTTTAGATTTTATAAATCGCTAAAAAGCTCGTGGGTCTTTAGAAATATCAGCTTCAATTTTAGCCATATATTGGTCAAACATATCCTTCTCCAGTTCCTTAGCGCGCTGTCGCAGTGTAATGAAAGATTGATGATCAGATAAATTACCATATCTTTTGTACTTTTTGTGTGATTTGGCTTTTTCTCTAAGAATTTTAATTAGCGGGCCCCTATACCATGGGGGATACCTGCTGTTTGAAGCAGTGGTTTTGGTTGGTATATATGTAGGTGTTCTTTAATCTGTTTAAAGTGTAATTGAAGAATTCTACAGCGTTACTAATCGACCTACAGTACAGTTCAGGGTGCCAGTCAATGCTGTCCATTTCCTTAGCTATCGTAGTGTAGTCAGCCTGACGGTACAGATACTTCACACTGGGACACATGGGAAGGTCATGTATATGCACAAAATTTGTTGAATAAAAAAATATTTAAAGAAAAACAAAAAATCCGACTGCGTAAAAAATAATTAAAAAAAATACATGAAAAATTAACTTAAATAAAAACTAAAAAGAAAGAAACAAGCCCAGTAGTTTAGAATTCTAATGCAGAACAGAACGACTCACAGTCGGGGCCCATTCAAATTTTACCAATCAAATGTTCCCAAGGGGCCCCGACTGTGAGTCGTTCTGTTCTGCATTAGAATTCTAAACTACTGGGCTTGTTTCTTTCGTTTTAGTTTTTATTTAAGTTAATTTTTCATGTATTTTTTTTAATTATTTTTTACGCAGTCGGGTTTTTTTGTTTTTCTTTAAGGCGAGGTTGCAGTACTTTTTAAGATTTTTGAACGTCTGAAAGTCCCATGAACTATGATATTTTTAATGAATAAAAATTAAAGTATAAAAGTTGAACATATCTTCTAGTAAATCGTAAAGATAGAAACACGATTTGAAATGATTGGATCGATAAAAAAAAATGTCAAACATGGCACTAAATCACAATTTTAAACGTGTACTGCTTAGAGATTCCATAATGAATTTATATGAAAGTACTGTAGTATACTCATGACGTTAGGAAAATTATGGAAACAAGTGTTCATTCTGAAGTCCAGTTTATTAATGTCTCAAAAGCACATTACATAAAAGTGGTTTACTTATTACTGCAATACTTATAATTAGTAAGCAAAACGTGACGTATTATCGTAACGACTGTCTTAATATGGATCGGCAAAGGCATATCCTTACACCTCCCCTGAAAAGTTTCGACTACCACATCCCCCCGTTAGGGAGAAAAAAAAAATAATACGTACAATAATAAGTCACGATATAAATCATTTTTTTTTTACAATTAAAATTAAAATTAAATGTATACAATAACACATTAATATATTTTTAAAATTAAACATAACTCATACAATGCGATTTATAAAATTTTGAATAATGATTATAAATTAATTAACAATGAAATAATTTTGTAAGGTTTTTGTGAATAACATATTCTTTACCATCTTTGATAATTATAACATTTGGTGGAACATCCAGTAATACCTTGTATGGACCATTATAAATACTATCTAATTTTGTACCGGTATGGTTTTTTAACAATATTAAATCACCTGGTTTGTAGTTAATACTATGCACATTTTGGTCAAAAACACTTTTTCTAATTATTTTGCTTTTTATTAAATTGTCCTTTGCATCAGCATGAGCTTTTTGCAGTCTATATTTTAATTCTTTAGGGTAACTGTCAAAATTATACAATGGATCAACATTTAATTTCAAATTGCTGGGCAAATTACAATGTTTTCCAAAAACTAATTCGTATGGAGTGTATTTTGTTTCAGTATGTACCGTAGTATTAAACGAGAAACACCAGAAGGGAACCCAATCGCTCCAATTATCTCTATTATTACTGCATTGAATTCTCAGATAAGATCCCAAATGTTTGTGGGAATTTTCAATTGAACCTAATGTTTCGTGGTGGTAAGGAGTAGAATTTAATTTTTTAATACCTAATAATTCGCATGTTTCTTTTAAGACAGATGACATAAATTCAGTCCCGTTATCGGTTAAAATCTCTTGTGGAATTCCATAACGTAAAATGAAATTATTAACGAATGTCCTTGAGACTGTAACTGTATCCTTTTGCTGTATGGGGTATGCTTCGACAAACTTTGACAATTCGCATTGTACCGTTAGGATGTACTTATTATTATAACTATCTAATTCTAAAGGGCCCATTAAGTCTAAACTAATCCTATCAAAAGCCGAACTAGGTGTTGACGTTATTACCATCGGTTCCTTAACGTTTTTATTCGTATATTTCTGTAACTGACAGACCTTACATTTTTTGACATACTTAGCTACGTCGATAGACATGCCTGGCCAAAAATAATGTCTTTTAATATTATTTGTCATACGATTCACCCCCGCATGGCCACTGCTAGGTAATAAGTGAAAATCGTTGAGTATAACTTTTTTTTCATCATCGTCATAAATTCTTGTAATACCTCTAATTACTATAAAGCGAGGTAAATTAAGTTGCAACTTTTTACTTTCGTTTAACAAAAGTTTTATAAGGCTAGCATTTTTATTTTTAATTATTAGCAACTCTGTTAAGGCTAATCTTCTACAAAATTTATCTAAGTCCCTCGCTAACACCTCTGCGGTCGATAACGATCGGGAGTCTAGATATATCGCAGATTGCGATGGTACAAATATGCAAAGATTTGCATCTGATATAATATTATCTTTATGTTTCAAAATTCTCTCTTTTAAATCAGAAAAAACTAGTTCCACTATTTCGTCAGGTTTTTTGAGTATCTCCACAGCGACTGGTTGATCAGACCTGTCTGCTGAGGGTGTCCTCTTTTCTAAACTATCATTACTACGTGTCAGTGCAAGATTTTTTCGTTGTTTTCTTGTCAAAACATTGACTACGTGTTCCTGCATATCTCTCAAATCTTTACTTGTTACAGGAATTCGACTCAATGCGTCTGCAGCCACATTGGTTCGACCTGGAACATATGCTACCTCAAAATCATACTCCTCTAGATATAAACGAAATTTTGTTAACCTACTAGAGGGTTCTTTTAAATTAAACAAATAAACAAGTGGTCTGTGGTCGGTATAAATTTTAAATTTCTCCTCTTTCTCCCGTACAAATAAGGTCTAAAATGGTTTATTGCCCAAACTATAGCAAGCAATTCTAAATCTATTATTGGATATCTCGTCTCCGCAGGTTTTAAATTACGGCTTGCGTATGCAACAACTTTCCCATTGCTATTAGATAATATTGCGCCTAGACCTGTTTTCGATGCGTCCGTTTGTAACTAAAAACATTATTTTCTGAGAAATCCGGATACTCTAGAATTGGTGGATTCATGAGAGCTAACTTTAATTTTTCAAAAGCCGACTGGCATTCAGATGACCAATTAAACTTAGCACCTTTTTTACACAAAAGATTCATTGGATAGACAATATCGGCAAAACGTGGTATAAACCTTCTATAGTAGTTGGCAAACGCGACAAAACGTTTGACGTCATCAGCACTATTAGGTGTGGGATATTTGCGCAACGTTTCAATTTTTTCTGGGTCCGGAAAAATGCCCTCTGATGTTATTTTATGGCCTAAGTAAACTATTTCATGCCTTAGGAATTCACATTTAATAGGGTTTAATTTTAAATTCACTTCTCTAAAACGGTTTAATACGCTAATAAGGTTTTTGTTATGGTTTGATAAGGATTTACCTATTACAACACAGTCATCTAAATATATAAAACAATTTTTATAATTCAGACCGGCCATTGCTATAGTCATAAGTCTTGAAAATACACTTGGACTTGTTTTAAGACCCATGGGACAACGTTTCATTTGGTATTGTTTACCGGCTGTGAAAGCTGTGCATTTACGCGAAGTTTGGTCCAAAGAAAGCTGATACATTTTATTTAAGCCGAATGATGTATATTTTTTTGACTTTTCACTAAGAGATAATTGATAATAACTTTGGGAAAGGTCCAATTTTGAAAAATATATACTACCAGACAAGGAATCTAAGATCTCCGCTATATTGGGTAATGGAAATTTATCATCTTGAATTTTGGTGTTAAGGTGGCGGTAATCAATTACAAGCCTCCATTTTTTTTCATTGCTTTTATCAGCTTTCTTGGGTACCAGTAATACCGGGCTCGACCACTCGGATGTGGTTTCTTCAATTATATCATTGTCTAACATGTCCTTAATTTGTTTTTCCACTTCGCTTTTAAGAGCATGTGGAATTCTGTAAGGCTTAACGTAAACCGGTGTAACATTATCTTTTAAAGTTATCGAATGTTCCATTAAATTAGTGACAGATAACTTATCCCCTGGCAAGTGAAAAACGTCAGCGTATTTCGCACATATATTCTCTATACTTATTTGCTCCTCTTTATTCATGTTACTGAAATCAAGTAGGGAAAAAAGCGTTTTAATTCGATCTACAGACGGATTTTCCTCTGCAAATTGACACACTTCAAATGTGCTAAGAGTATAAATGCATAAACTCGATAAATCTACATTAACTATTTCGTCTTTCGTATTTAAAATCCTTACAGGTATAAAATTATTAATTGGTTTTGCAATCAACCCAGCTACAAAAACTCCCGAGTCAATTTCCTTTGCTAAAACAACAACATCTTCGCGAAAATTACATGGTATACGCCTAATCACCTCACAACGGGGAGGGATAGTTTGTTGAAAGTTGTTATCGGTTTTAAAATGAATTGAAACTGTCTTGTCATAACTTGACAAGTTCAATGTCATTGTATTGTAATCAATGACGGCTCCATATCGCTTCAAAAAATTATGACCTAATATACCATCAGTAGAACAGCATAAATTTTTAAAAACGTAAAATTGTTGATTAAATACTAAACCATTATAAACTAAATCTAAATAAACATAGCCCTCGGACACTAACTGTCCACCTATGCCTTTTATCCTTATTTTATCATAACAAAGCTTACTTATTAAGTACTCACTTAACCATTCATATTTTAAAGTGCATATAGTAGCACCGCTATCTACTAAGAAGTTTGCGTAATTACCCGATATTACGTTAAGAGAAACTACATTACTTTTACTATAGTTAAAAACATAGTTATTATTCATTAGAGGCACGAAAAAACTCATTGTTTGTACTTTGTACATTTATTGTATCATCTTGCGATTCTTGCGAAATAACCTGAACGTTTCGTTGGTGTTCACCGCTTCGCGGAAAATATTGCGCTGATTGCGCATCGCTTGCAGGTGTGCGAGGAAATCCGAAACTACGGTCTCGCGGTGCCCCGCGCGTATTCCCACGGTTCCAACGATTCCCACGCATAACGTACCTGGTGCTATAATTAGACGTCGGGATGTTCTGACTTTGTCTATCATTTGATTGCAAGTTATTAAATGCAACGTTTTTATATCCCCTATTGACGTATGTTTTACCGCGATTATTATAAAAACGGTTTTGGTATAAAGGATTTCTAAAATTCATGACGTGATCGTCATTAGGTAATAACGTATGTTCATCTATTGCTGTACGAATAGCTTCTGGTAACGAATTAAACTGGCGAGATGCTACAATTGTACTTAGGCGTGCGTTACTCAACCCGTCAGAAAAACGCTTAATTGCTAATTTTTCATTAATTGGACGCAATATGTTAAACTTCGAGTCATCTCCTTCAGCCTGTGCAATAGTTAAGTCAACGAATAGCTTTTCCAATTCACTGCCAAACTGTTCAATAGGCCTTCGTCCCTGGTTACTACTTAATATTTTCGATTGAATAGCTACAGCGGATTTTTTTTGTATCAAATGCGCACGCATATCGGTAATTAAACTATCTATAGTTGCATATGTAGATTTTAAGCGAAGTTTTGCACCTTCGGACAACCGTGTTTTCAAAACAAATTCAATTAATTGGCTTTTGGTATTATCGCTAATCATAGAACTATATAACTGCATACTATCTATCAAACGCAATGTATCTTGTTCTTTATCGGTCATTACGGGTAAAAGCGCTATGGCTGTTTTTAAGTTAAATGATTCCGCAGCCATGTCTGATGACTTTATCGACGACTTTAAACTTATATCATATAAACTAACGATTTTATTATAGCAAATGTGTATATTATTAATTATAGAATTGATTGTTTTTAAATTATCAGGGCTTATCTCAGAATTTTCAATTTTTCTCTGTACCTTAAGCAAAATACACTCCAATTTACAATATTCAGTTTCAGCTAATAAAAATTTTTGTTGCGCTGTATCGGATGTTTGTCTCCGTACAGGTCCGATTTTAATAAGATAATCTCTAGTTTCTTTTAACTTGTTTGATATTGATAACAACTCTTTTAAAGGCATTACAATTTAACATAATTAGTACGTAAATTTAAAAATACAAGCATATGTATATCTGTTGAATATATCAACACCGGCCGGGCCGCGCCGCCAGAGCGAGACGACAACATCGGACTGCACTGGTCACCCGCGCCGGCCCCGCTCACACCAGTCGGCCTTAGCACATACGACGACATACCCGCGCTCGCGCTGCATAATATTGTTAACATATCATATTTTCTAATTTGTAATACGTAAGTCAATCAGCAATTATATACACATATCTATACAGTCCACAACGCTTATTTTATTTAATACATCGAGCTATCGTCGCACCATTGGTCCTTCTCCCGTGCAATTGGACCGAAGAGCATCTTGTAAACAAAGAAAAATTTCAAACGTCAACGGTTTGCAAGTCATGCAAGTTTGTTCGCCGTGTGTATGAAGATCTTCCACGTTCTGCCTGTCTGCATCAACACTTTTTCATCGTGTCTGCATCGTGTTTGGACGTCGTGAACATTTGCACGGTTACAAGATTTAACCGTCTTCGCCTATTCGAATTCCAACGGTCACACAACATTTGAAAATTGTTTGGGAAATCGAAAGATCTACTCATCAAACCATTGCTGGAAGCTAAGCCACATCTTCAGATTACCGACGTGCCCTGAGAATCAACGTGAAGAATCTCCACGTCACAGATCAACAGTGGTTTGCGCCAACAAAACCGTGAGATCGTTCCAATTATTTCCTTTCATTTCATACTATCATAATCACAATCAGTTTCATCCTCATCCTTCATCCATTCAGTTCATATTCAACTCATTTGAGGCATTATTGCAATTCATCAAATCATTATTTGAGTCAATAATAGTCTTAATAATTTCTTCAGAACATTTAAGTAAATTTAAAACTATACATTAAAGTGTTATATCGTGATCAATGCACCATATCTACATATCATCGTGTTCACCCATATTTTGCTGATACGTTTAACGAGTTCTAGAATATTCATTACACTTGTACCATTACGAAGCAGTGTTGATGTGTAGCTAAATACCTACGTACCTACAAAAAAAATATCTTAATAGCAATCATTGCTTATTCCGAGCTTAGCCAAAGCATTATTTTACAAATTATTAAGTTTTCTTTGTTTAAAATTTAGAATTATTTAGTTGCCTTAATTCATCCGCACTTTTTTTAACATGGCTGACATGAAAAGCTACATTAAAAAACGAGCATCGCTTAAAGCTAAGCTTACGCAATTTTCTTCATATTTAAAAACAGCTCAATCATGTGAAAAGTTAAGTGAGGTCCAAGTTGTTGAAATCGAGTATCGACTTAATACAGTCGAAAATTTATATGATAAATACGACACTTTACAGACCGACTTAGAGGCGCTGATGGATGACCCCAGCGAGCAATATGCGGAGCGTGAGGAATTTGAAAGTCAGTACTACAGTCTGGTGGCAACTGCACGTCAAATGATCAGCAACGCTCGCAAGCTTCTGATGGAAAACCCCGACGCCGAGGTTGTATCTTGTACTTCCCAAACACACAGACACAACACAATTCGTTTGCCTAAAATTGATTTGCCTAAATTTTCGGGCAGCTATCATGATTGGCTCGAGTTTAGGGACACCTTTATTTCCATTATACACAATAACGAAGGCATAGACAAAATAAATAAACTTCACTATCTTCGGGCTTCCTTAAAAGGTAGCGCCGCTCTGGTCATTGATAACCTTGATTTTAGGTCTGATAATTACGACACTGCCTGGCAGTTGCTCTGCGATAGGTATGACAATAAGAGACTTCTTGTTAGTAATCATGTGCAAGCTCTATTCAATATACAACCCATCAACAAGGAGTCAAGTAAGTCGTTGCGTTTCATAGTAGACACTACTAACAAAAACTTAAGAGCTTTGTCTACGCTTGGTCAGCCTGTCCAGCACTGGGACACGCTCATTATTTTTATCATGACCAGTAAGTTAGATCAGGTGACGAATCGAGAATGGGAAGAACACAGAAATTCCTTGTCTGACGCTCCAACATTAGCTTTATTTATTTCTTTTGTTAGCAATAGAGCTGACTTATTGGAAACGCTTGAAGAATCTAGGTCATTACAATCTAGGGATGACATGCATTTTAATTTGAGCCCTAAAGCTAAAACCTTTGCATCCTCTAATAAAAATTACATTAAATCAGTATCATGCCCTATGTGTCATCAAAGTCACTATATTTTTCAGTGTGAAAAATTTAAAAATTTGTCCGTTCAAGCTCGCATTAAAAAGGCTCAAAATTCAAATGTCTGTATGAATTGTCTAAGACCAGGTCATAGTGTTGAAAAATGCAAATTGGGACATTGTAAATACTGTCGTGAAAAACACAATACCCTATTACACATTGACAATGACATTTCAAATAGCCCCAAACAAAACATAGCCTTATCTGTTAATCATTGCAGTACATCTCGTGTTGTATTACTGTCCACAGCACTCGTCAAGGTGTCGGACGCTGAAGGCAACCTTCACACTGCTCGAGTCTTGCTTGATAATGGGAGTACCGCAAACTTTGTAACAAAGGACTTGATCCGTAAGCTTAACCTTCCTATTTATACTGTGAAGTCCAAAGTAAGAGGCATAAACAATCAATATTCCGATTGTTCACAAGGATGTACAGTTTCATTAAAATCTGTTAACAGTGACTTTGAACTGGATATTGATTGTTATGTCTTGCCTAAAGTATCTTCATCAGTACCCAATACTTATGTTGATACTCGTAATATGTGTGTACCTACGAATATAGTACTTGCCGATCCCCACTTTTATGCTCCGTCTTCCATCGACATACTTGTCGGCGCGGAAGTATTTTGGGGAGTCATAGGCACTAATCGTGTTTCACTAGGGAAAAACATGCCTACTTTAGTTGAAACTAAATTAGTATGGCTAGTTTCAGGTGTCCTTTGTCAGTCTAACTCCTCGTCTCATGTTTGCTTACATACAGACAATTTACAGGTAAACTTAAATCGATTCTGGGAGTTAGATTCGATATCACCACGACACAAGCTTACCAACGAAGAGCGATCTTGCGAACAGATTTTCCTAGAGACCACTCATCGCGACTCGGAGGGTCGGTTTGTTGTCAACATTCCTCTTAAGGAGTCACCTGACGTCTTGGGTGACTCATACATAATGGCTAAGCGTCGTTTCCTGTCCCTGGAACGTCGCTTAGCTAGAGATCCATATTTTAAGGAATTATACATCAGCTTTATGAATGAATACATATCCTTAGGTCATATGTCTGAGTACAAACGCCAAAACTCCCCATCCTCAAATTACTTACCTCATCATGGTGTCTTGAAGGAGGCGAGCACGACTACCAAGCTTAGAGTGGTCTTTGATGCTTCGGCTCGTACAACCTCAGGTAAATCATTCAATGACATACAGATGGTTGGTCCTCACCTACAAGATGACTTATTATCGATCTTGCTTCGGTTTCGACAACACATGATTGTCATAAGTGCTGACATCGAAAAGATGTACAGAGTCACGCGCGTGAATGAAAAACATAGGCCTCTTCAAAAGATTCTTTGGCGATCAGACCCTAGCCAATCTTTGAAAACTTACACGTTAGACACTGTAACTTATGGTACCGCGTCTGCTCCTTTTTTAGCCACTAGATGTTTGAGACAATTAGCTCAGGAGTGTGATGATCCATCAGTTCGCTCTACAATAGAGCACGACTTTTACGTGGATGACTATTTGTCGGGAGGGTCTTCCGTCCCGGAGACGTTAAACAAATGCCGAAAGGTCATCGCTGTTCTTCAATCAGCAAAATACAACCTTCGTAAATGGCAATCTAATTCAAATGAATTATTGCAAGCTCTTTGCGAACATAGAGTTGGGTCGGACTTTGTTAACCTTAGTGCTAACGAAACGTCTAAGACTTTAGGGCTAAACTGGAGGTGCTCTACTGACACGTTTACTTTCTCCACAAATCTTGCTTCAACTGATATAATTACTAAACGTCATATCTTATCAGTGATAGGGCAAATCTTCGATCCCGTGGGTCTAGTTGTCCCCTGCATTGTGGAGGCCAAGATGCTAATGCAACATTTATGGCTTACAGGATGTTCTTGGGATGAGCCAATTCCTGAAGAGATTCAGCTGATTTGGAGAGAATTTACAGATACTCTGTCTGTTCTAAACGAGTTTAAAATACCACGCTGGATCACATGTGAGTCAGCGTCTTCGCTTCAATTACATATCTTTACTGATGCCTCTGAAAAGGCATATGGTGCATGTATTTACGTTCGCAGTGAATCTGAGAGTGGAGAGGTACAGGTACATCTTCTTACCGCTAAAAGTAAGGTAGCTCCTGTCAAACCAACCACCATACCACGCCTTGAACTCTGTGGTGCATTGTTAGGTTCACGATTATATAAAAAGGTTCGTCAGTCACTCACTCTTACTTTTCATGAAGTACATTTTTGGTGTGACTCAACCATCGTTTTAGGCTGGTTATCTGCCACGCCAACGCAGTTAAAGACATTTGTCCGACATAGAGTTTCTGAGATTCAAGAAGCTGTAGAGGGAAGGCCTTGGCGCTATGTTCCTTCTCTTTCAAACCCCGCAGACCTCGCTTCGCGTGGACTCAGAGCGGACAAACTATTGTCGTCTTCCTTGTGGTGGTCAGGGCCCCAATTTCTTCAGAAGCCTTCAAATATGTGGCCTCAATTTCCTGAATCAAATCATAAGGAATTAATATTACCTGACACATTATTGTGTTATCATGTTGACACATCAAATAGTACTGAAAACATAATTAATAATTTATTTCCTAAATTCTCTTCTAATTTATATCGTCTACAACGTATGATGGCATATGTTTTACGCTTTATAGACAAATGTAGAAGACAGTCATCTAATCGCGAGCATCTTAAATCTTCTGAATTAACTAATTCATTGTACTTTTTTTGCAAATTGAGCCAAATGGAGTCCTTTCCTGAGGAATACAACCTTCTATCATCAGGAAAACAGCTACCTAGTAAAAATAAGCTTCTTACGTTGTCTCCATTCTTTGATAAAACTTCAAACCTAATTCGTGTTGGAGGTAGATTAACTAACTGCTTTTACGACTTCAATGTTAAGCATCCAATACTATTATCTAGTTCTAATTTTATTTGCAAATTATTATTTAACATGTACCATACGAGACTTTTACACCCAGGGCCTCAACTACTACTTGCCACGCTTCGTCACCACTTCTATCCTATTGGTGGCAGGAACTTAGCTAAAAAGGTCACGCATCAGTGTGTGAAATGTTGCAGATTCAAGGCTAGCACCATCCAACCTATGATGGGTAACCTTCCAAAGCAACGACTGCACTTAGAATATCCATTTTTAGATTCGGGGGTGGACTATGCTGGTCCAGTCATGATAGCGGACCGAAGGGGCAGAGGATGTCGGCTTGTTAAAAGCTTCATATGTGTGTTCGTGTGTTTGGCTACGAGAGCTGTCCATCTTGAACTCGTGTCTGATCTGACAAAGGAGGCTTTCTTATCCGCCATGAACCGTTTTATTGCTCGAAGGGGGAAGCCACGTAGCGTCTTTTCAGATAATGGCACAACGTTTGTCGGTGCTTTCAACGAGTTGGCCAAGCTTCTGTCACAAGATCTGAACTTCAGTTCAATTGATCCTGGTATCAACTTCTCATTTATACCTGCGTACACCCCACATTTTGGCGGACTATGGGAGTCCGCAGTTAAGTCTGTCAAACATCATCTCAGGCGTATTCTTGGGTTGACACACTTGACATTTGAAGAAATGGCAACCTGCTTAATTCAGATAGAGGCTATTTTAAACTCAAGACCTCTAACCCCGCTTTCCAACGATCCTTCAGACCTCACTCCACTGACTCCAGCCCACTTTCTTATTGGTCGATCAATCGTGATGTTGCCTCATCCACAGATTCAGACTGCCAACATCAACAACTTGCAGAGGTTTCGTCGTGTTGAGTGCTTGAAGCAGCATTTCTGGGCTCGCTTCTCCCATGATTACGTTCTGTGGCTTCAGGAGCGAACTAAATGGCGTCGATCAACGGGAGAGCTGAAGGAAGGGACACTTGTTGTGATAATTGATAAAAACTCACCGCCCTTACTTTGGCTTCTAGGACGCATTGTGAAGGTGCTTCCTGGCAGGGATGGCATCGCCAGAGTCGCCGACATCAAGACACGCAAGGGTGTTATTCGGCGCGCCTTTAACACCATCTGTCCACTACCTGTGACCTCTACTCTTGAAGAAGACTCTTCAACCGGGGGAGTATGTTGAATATATCAACACCGGCCGGGCCGTGCCGCCAGAGCGAGACGACAACATCGGACTGCACTGGTCACCCGCGCCGGCCCCGCTCACACCAGTCGGCCTTAGCACATACGACGACATACCCGCGCTCGCGCTGCATAATATTGTTAACATATCATATTTTCTAATTTGTAATACGTAAGTCAATCAGCAATTATATACACATATCTATACAGTCCACAACGCTTATTTTATTTAATACATCGAGCTATCGTCGCACCAATATCTTAGTAATAAAATAAAAAACCTGATTCGAAACGGTGACTCGGTGGCAACTCGGTGATGCTTGCCAGAAGATCATTTCCTCACGATGACTATGGCATAGAGCTGCAGTTGTCTGCATATTCTGCTAGTGCTGGGCCGGGCTATACCCTGGACTCCGTGGGCCGGGTTAATCCCTGGACTCCGCTGCTACTGGGCCGGGCTATACCCTGGACTCCGTTGGCCGGGAAAATCCCTGGACACCTCGTTCTAAGTTGACGATGTTGCTTGGGGTTGGGAGACAACGCTAAAAGTGCTGGCGTTGAGTTCTCTTCGTAATGTTCTTACTGCACTCCTTAGACACTTTTTGGCTATGAAGTAAAATGCTCCGACGAGTAAGAGGAACAGTATTACAGACAAAAGTATTTTCTCAACACTGATTAGTGGTGTAAAGGTTTGACTGGTGGTGGCATTGGCTTCTCCGTTTGCGTTCTGCGCTATCACGACCTCTTCTTTTGAATATGTTTTGCCCATCTTCCGAGTGACCTTGAATCTTCAAATCTTGTTTCTTCATATATCTTCTTTCTTCAAATAATGTCTTCTTTCTTCAGATGTTCTTAATTGGCAGGGTCGCCATGTAGTATACTCATGACGTTAGGAAAATTATGGAAACAAGTGTTCATTCTGAAGTCCAGTTTATTAATGTCTCAAAAGCACATTACATAAAAGTGGTTTACTTATTACTGCAATACTTATAATTAGTAAGCAAAACGTGACGTATTATCGTAACGACTGTCTTAATATGGATCGGCAAAGGCATATCCTTACAGTACTATCAATAGAAATAGCTCTTTATTTTAAAATAAATGGTAAAAACAGATTTTGTAATTTCGTTATCATTTTTCTCCAAGAAAAAAAATAGTCAAAATGTTGGCATTATATCGCTCGCCGGCCGTTCATCAGTGCCTGTCTAGGCGTGATTGAGGGCGGACGTACGTCGTTGCTCCGTAAAATCCCCCTCCACCCCCGCATGTACGTTTTCGCAAAAGTACAAAGTAATTCGTATTCCAAACTCAATCGTTCAAACCATAGAGACATACCAGTAAGAAACCGTAGACAGATTACTGACAAGGTAACACGACGGAGCTTACGAGTGGCACGCATCGCGAAAAGCGTACGCACACTAATATAAATATGTCAAAACGACACACTAAGAATTAGATAAGAAGTGTAAGTGAGATAGCACATCTAATCGCAAGCGCGAAATAGAGATAAACATATACTATCTGGACCGAAGCGCATTGTGACATCATGCTGACCGTTTCACAAACAATAATTTGACTCAGATGCGACATGATCACTTTGTCTGTCTTGAGTAAATTCAATTCGCCTCAAAGTAAATTTGATTAATTCATTTAAGGTAGGGAAATAAAAAGTCGATGTGATTTATTTATAACATTTATTAAAAAAGTACATTTCATTCAATGGAAACCTAAAACAGTACGTTAATATAAAAACTGTGCGCTGCGGACCCACCGTAGCCCTGGCAATACCCCTGGGGGTATGGTGGGTCTTTTAAAGCTTAACCGTACTCCTGGCTGAAATGCTCGTAGTGTTATACCAACGTGCTACGTGGACATTAAACTGAACAGTGTTATCTCTCGTATGATAATGACTTACTACTTACGTTTTTGTATTTTTAGACAAGCGAAAACAAGCGCTAGTATGATGATATAGTGCAACAAGGAGATAAATTAGAGAATAAAACGTTTAGGTATTACTGCTAATGGTTATAATGCTTTGTATATTATAGGTATAATCTGTGGTACTGTTGAAGACCCGTTATCATCATCATCCTTGCGCTGTCTAATCATTCCCACTAGTTCTATTGAACAGTTCTATGATAGAACTAGTGATACTTTTTTCCCCACTAGTTCTATTAGCACAACTTGATGAGAAGAATATAAACAGTTATAGGAAATTTACCACTAGTTCTATGTATGTTTTACAAGGATAGTGTCACAACATCGCGCTCACAAATCCGAATAAATATAGGTAAATATTTATAAAAATGTGTTAAACGAATGAACGTCTACAAAACAATTGAACGTCTACAAAACAAATGAACGTCTTCAAAATAAATGACTACCAGAAAGTGATCAGCTATCGATAGTGATTGCAAAAAACAGGTGCATGCGATTTTCGACCTTATTGACAATGACAAACTTTTTTTTTTGTTTTTCTTGCTTTCTGGCAATATAAGGGTAATAAAATTATAAATTCTGACTAATGTCAATTAGGTTGAAAATCGCATGCACCTGTTTTCTGCAATCACTATCAATAGCTGATCACTTTCTGTAAGTCATTTGTTTTGTAGACGTTCATTTGTTTTGTAGACGTTCATTTGTTTTACACATTAAACAAATGAACGTCTACAAAACATATTTATTCGGATATATGAGCGCGATGTCGTGACACTACGGATCATTCCCAGTAGTTCTATTGAATACCCTTGTAAAAACATACATAGAACTAGACTGGGACATTTCCTATTACTTATCCCATTAGTTCTGTTCTCCTCATCAAGTTGTGCTAATAGAATTAGGACAGTTCTATCATAGAATTGTTCAATACTACTACTATACTGGGAATGATCCCACAAAATAGTAGAACTTGAAAGTAACGAACTGATAAACTAATTACACAACAATATTATCTGGGAGTACGGTTAAGCTTTGAAAGACCCACCAGGGGTACTGCCAGGGGTACGGTGGGTCGGCAGCGAAAACTGTGCAGTACAATCTACTTAGTTGTTTAGTACTAAAAGCAGAAAAACAAGAACAAGTGAATGGACTTTGGTCATCCGTCAATGTTTGTAACTTACGTATGATTTTGTATTTCTATAATAATAATATATTGTGTTGATTCAGCCTCAAATCACTTTTATTACTTGACAAAAACACACATCAGTATTTTATTATTACGAATGTCCCATCTGGATACTTTGTTTTTTAGTCTTTGAACACGCACAATACTGCTTCTCTTTTACACTCGCTAAATGCCAATTTATTATTCACTCTATTATTTGTGATACTGAATTTATTATAAATTGAAAATAAAACTTGTAATATTGTAATACTCATGAATGAGAAGTGATTCCATAACTTTTAGTCATTTTCCTACTATAGTTTAACTACTTTAGCAAAATCTCATGACACACGACGGCATTTTCAAATGTAACGTACACACACGCGAGTAAAAGAGCGAGCGCTTCCGACCGCAGCGCGTACGCGACTAAAGCCAAATGAGACATTTAGAAAAAAAAAGTTTGTCATGAATTTGTCAGTTTTTAATGTGCCACTTTTGAAGTTCGCATAACTCATCTACGGGTTTTTTACGCTGCGCTGTGGCACACGCACACACGAAACGATAATTTCTCCTAATTTGTCAACAATTTCGAACAAGTCTTCACCGTTGGATGCCGGAACTCCTTTGATCTCGACGTTGCCCATGCGGGACCTCTGCTCGCTCTCACGTTGGAGCATTTCCAAGTTATCACAACGCTTCTGTAATACTGAGATCTCCTCTTTTGCAGATTTAAGGGAGGTGATTTCCAACTCTACATTTGATACTCTGCTCGTTAATGATTCCACGGAGTTATGCACGAATTCTAAGGAAGATTTCAACTCAGAGAACTCAGCTGTGATGGTCTTCAGTTCAACGAGCTCAGTTTGAATAGCCTACACGTTCTCCAACAGCACTGGCAGTGCTTCCATTTGAGAAGACAATCTTTTGAGCTCCGATAGTATGCTCTCCGTATCTGCCTTTACAATATTAGTACGTGGGCTGGCAGTGACTTGGTTTTTACAGGTGCTGCATTTCCAAGTGCTCCTTCTGTCTTCGCCTAGCTTCCTCCAACCTGATTCAGATATATGCAACTGAGCACGTAACACCGTCTCTTACTTCCACATCACAACGTTTGTAGGTAAACATATTGTTACGAGCTGGGGTTCGTCATAAATTATATACACTATGCCAGAAAAACTGCACTTTATTCACTAACACAATAACACTAGATACACTTAATTTTCACTTCACTAATAAACACACTATTCACACCACTAGACAACACTAAACACTTCCGACTTATTTCCTTCGCTTCTTGTTGATCGCTTTCCGTATTCAATTGAACTGTCCTGTCTCGCGCGCTCTCGCTCTATTTATACTGGCCGGATAACATCACTAGCACATTCTAGACTCTTCCACAAAACTGTCGAAATAATCTCGAACAGTCGATTACAGCAACGCCATCTAGTACAGAGTCATCTTGTTGCGTAGCTCGGTCGCGTAATCCGTTATATTGCGTGGAGAGTCTGGCGGAATACCGGTGATTAAGTCTGCTGGTAAACGTAATTCTCTGCCGAAATTGGCAAAAGCTGGTGTTACTCCTGTGGTTTCGTGGACCGCACTGCGATATGACAGAAGGAATAGTTGGATGTGCTTGTCCCAATCTCTTTGTTTGCTCTCCAGGACCTTCGCCAGGTACCTTTCCAGTGATTGGTTAAATCGTTCAACCATGCCATCTGATTGCGGGTGATAAGCCGTGGTCCTGGTTTTATGTGCACCCATCACGCGACAAGTCTCCTTGAACACCTCGGATTCGAAGTTCCGGCCTTGATCGCTGTGGATTTCCAAGGGTACCCCGAATCGACAAAAGACTTCATGCACCAGCTTGTCGGCCACTGTGGTAGCTTCTTGATTTGGGATTGCAAACACTTCAGGCCACTTCGTGAAGTAATTCATCACAACCAAGAAGTATTTGTTTCCATCCTGGCTCTCGGGAAACGGCCCAGCGACATCCAAGGCTATGCGCTCCCATGGGGCTCCCACATTGTACACCTTTAATGCACCTCTGCTTCGAGTATGTGGCCCCTTGACAGCCGCACAACTTGTGCATTTGCGGCACCAATCCTCGACGTCATCTCGACAGTGGAGCCAATAAAACCGCTCCCGGATCTTAGTAAGGGTCTTCTTAACTCCCATGTGACCTCCCGAAGCACCATTGTGATAGAGCTGCAAGACTTCCGGCACCTTAGTTTTGGGCACTACCATTTGCAAATGGCACTGGTTACCGCGAGCGTTTTCCCATTTGCGGCACAGAACTCCATGCTGGACGACCAAACTTTCCCACTGTGCCCAATAACTCTTGGTGATAGGGCTCATTGCTGCGATATCACTCCATTTGGGCCTAGGAGCGCCTGATTTCTTCCATTCAAGAATCGGCTGTACATCCTTGTCATCTTGCTGAGCACTCTGCAAAGCTTCTTTCCATTCGTCGCTTAGATCCGTCTTTAACATCCTCACTAGCGCTGCCTGCTTTGCTTCCTGTCGGCTACAGTGCTTGCACTGGTCGGGACACGGCCTACGCGATAGGGCATCTGCGTTACCATGGGACTTGCCGCTGCGATGTTGTATTACAAAATCAAACTCTTGCAGTAGTTCAATCCATCTAGCTACTTGTCCTTCTGGGTCCTTACATTGAAGTAGCCATTTCAGCGCTGCATGGTCGGTTCGCAGGTGGAATTTACGGCCCAACAAGTATTTGTTGAAATGCTGCAACGTCTTTACTACAGCTAAGAGTTCCCGCCTGGTGACGCAGTAGTTTCTTTCGGGTTTGGATAAGGTCTTGCTGAAGTATGCTATAACAACTTCTTGATCACCCTTCTTCTGTGACAGCACGCCGCCAATTCCGGTGTTACTGGCATCTGTGTCAACTATGAATTCATGCTCATTGTCAGGGTAGCCTAGAATAGGTGCAGTACACAGATGTTCCTTAAGCTTCTGGAATGCAACGTCACAGCTCTCATTCCAACAGAACTGCACTCTGTCTTCGGTGAGCTTATGAAGAGGTCGAGCAATGTCAGCAAAGTTCTTCACAAACCGTCGATAGTAGGAGCATAATCCGAGGAATGCTCTGACCTGCGTTTTGTTCTCTGGAACTGGCCATTCCTTCACGGCAATGATCTTATCCGGGTCAGTTTGAATACCGTTCTCCGAGACCACATGTCCTAGAAAGTTCACTTGCCGTCTGAATAACGCGCATTTCTTCGGACTCAGCTTCAAATTAGCTCCTCGTATCTTTGACAGCACTTGCTCCAAGTTTCGAAGGTGATCCTGGAAGGTGCGCCCCACGATGATGATGTCATCCAAGTAGACCAGGCAGGCGTCTCCAATCAGTCCCATAAGCACTCGCTCCATCAGTCTCTCAAAAGTAGCCGGAGCGTTGCACAATCCAAAGGGCATGACGTTAAATTGCCACAATCCTTTGCCTGTGGAGAATGCCGTCTTCTCTTTGTCTCGAGGATCTATTTCCACCTGCCAGTAGCCACTTTTTAGATCTAATGTAGAAAACCACTTCATCCCCGTCAGCGTATCCAGAGTGTCATCGATCCTTGGCAGTGGGTAGCTGTCCTTCTTTGTGATGTCGTTTAATCGGCGGTAGTCTACACAGAAGCGCATGCTGCCATCTTTCTTCTTAACTAGCACCACCGGAGAACACCACGGGCTGGACGAAGGCTCGATTACGCCTTCCTTCACCATACCGTCGATCATAGCTTCCACAACACACGTTCCCGTGCCACTGGCACACGTCTTGGTCGCTGGCGAATTGGTGCTTCACTTCCCGTGTGTATATTGTGCTGGACTAGTGCTGTCTTCCCTATGTCGGCATCACTGGTCGAGAAAATATCGGCGAACCGGTTCAACATCTTCTTAGCCTTGGTCATCTCTTCTTCTGACAGGGTACTTTGGCAGTCCTCCAAAAGTGAAGACACGTTGAATCGTGCAGCCTGAACCTTGGCGCTGGTAGGTTGCTCCTGACATCTACGCATCCAAGCGGCTCCTTCATAGGTGCCCAATTCCGTCCCTTTCTTGAGCAACACTTCCTTGTCACTTGCATTTAGTGCGCGTACTGATGAAACTTTGGTACCCCTTACCAAGGTTCGTGCAATCTTCCACGATGCCTCTTTCTCTAGGCCTTCGATAAGTACGCAGCGGTTCCCTCGACCAGAACTCCCGGGTAAACAAACCGGTACAACCGTTTCCGACCGCGGTTGAAGCGTGACATTCTTCAGACAGTACACTTTTCCTGAAGTTGCGCCTTCCATGAAGACTTCTTCCGAGCCACATTTCAACACTCCCTGGTTAACATCGATCTCGCAGCGATACTCCCGCATGAAGTCTAGGCCCAGGATGCAGTCGTCCACTATATCGGCCACGATGACTTTGTGACGGTAAACTTTGTTGCCTAGCTTCAGATCCACCTCCATTTCACCTCGGACGGTTATGTGCTGACCGGTAGCTGTTCTCAGATTCACACATTCATTGTTCCTGAAGTAGCCCCGAAGAACCCGTCTTGCCAGATGGAAACCGACGACTGTCCGAGAAGCACCCGTGTCTAATGTCAGCTTGCATGGTGTTCTGTTAATTTCGCCTTCGATGATCAGGCTGTTCCCGTCACATGATTGCGAGATCGAGATACTTGGGGCTCTTCCATTACCAGCCAGCACCCGCCCCGCAGTCCTGGCTTCTACTCGTTTCCCTGCTCTCGCTGCCTGGCAGGCACATCAGGCGACCCCTTTGGTGGAGACAGGGTGTCACCAGGCTGCCTACGCTTTGGGCAGCTCAAGCGGATATGGCCTCTTTCTCCGCAGTTGTAGCACCGAGGTGACGACAAAACTTCCCTGATGCGGTGACCTCGGTCGTCGCGTCGCACTGCTTCCACCTCCAGAGCGTGGGCTAAGGCGTCCTTGAGGTCCTTGAAGTGCCCAAGCCTCACTGCTGCTCTTACCTCCAGGTCCCGGATCCCATCCGTAAACGCCTGTACGAGGTTCCCGTCAATAAGCGCAGGAGACGACTGGTATGCCTTCCTGGTAGTTTTTCCCCGATGTGCGGGACAGGCTGACCCAGGGGTGGGTCGCGCCAGACTATGTGACATCACAGATACTGACAGGCCATGGCTGCTTTCGTAAGCGCCTGCACGACATGCGGCTGGGCGACAGCCCGAATTGTTATTGTGGCGCGCAGGAAGAAACGAGGGACCATATCTTATGGGAGTGCCCACTCTATGAGGAGGAGAGAAACCAAATGCTGGATGGATGGCGGCGAGCCACGATAGGACCTGTGTGGCACCAGGATCTGGTTAACAATGAAGATGGATTTAGAAGACTGCATACGTTCGCGCACACGTGGCATCGGAAGAGGAGAGAACGGGAGGATTGATCCGTCTGCGCGAACGCGAAGTAACGTTATGTGGTGTACTGCCCCAATAGGGGAGAATGTGGAAAGATCAGGGACAGGATAAAGAATTTGTAGGGAGTCAAGAAAGAGCGCGTGGGAAAGAGCAGACGCAAGTACCGCGCGCTCCTCCCATGATTCGGCCCGTATGCCGCAAGGCGGGAAGGGGCCATGAGGAGGTGGTGGGAAGTGTCCTTCAGCTGAGCACGATACACATGTTCGAGGTGCGCGTCTCCGTACCTCGCCTCCAGCGCCTCCAGAAGCTTCTCGTAGGTGACGTCTTGTCCGAGTGCCTCCAACACTGTCAAGGTCCGGTCGCGGAGGCCCAAGGTTAGGGCGGTTAAGGCCTGTTCTTTATTCCACCCATTTGATCGCATCACAGCCTCGAACTGGATCTTGTATGCAGACCATGATGACGAGCCATCAAATGGTGGAATCTTAAATCCACGAGGTGGGGGCGCTACAGCCGCTGGTGTTACTTCGAGCCCACGCAATTTCTTCTCCACTTCAGAAACACAGGTCTCGTGGTGGTCATGTACACGCTTCTCTATAGATGCGACGCGAGTCTCAAGCTTGTCGTGCACGAGCATCTCTACGTCGCTGATACGGGCCTCGTGCTGCTGAAGTTCCTCCTTGACCGCCTTCAAATCCTTCCCCACAGCGGCGCTGAGGTCCTTCATAAGCACCACCTGCTCTTCTAGGCGGCGCGCGTGCTCCTCCTTGTCGCGCTGGAGCTGTTCTTCTAGGCGGCGCGCGTGCTCCTCTTGACGGCGAGCCTGCTCCTCCTTGTCGCGCTGAAGGTTAGGTTAGGTTAGGTTAGGTTAGGTTAGGTTAGGTTAGGTTGGGGTGCGTGTCAGAAACCTCCGCGTGGTGCACCCCGGGCAACGTGAGTAGCAAGTTGCTACTCGCGGCTAATTCTGACAGTGGGCGGGCGGTGGTTCGAACTCCGACTACCGTCCGGTCACCATCGCGTAATCCCGACTCTTTCGGGACCGCGGGTCTTCGGGCTGCGAGCAAGACAAGCTCTCTAAAAAATTACCCGGAATTGGGGATCCTTCGGGGTCCCGCTTCCACCCGTTCCCGTACGGCTCCTTTTGGGGTCTTGCGGGGACACTTGGGCGGGCGGGCTCGCTTCCTGCGCCTTTTGTGGGTTGCGGGCATGGTCGAACTCCGGCCACCGTCCGGTCAACGCGTTAGCAGGGGGCCTTTTGGCCTCCTGCCCGCGGGTCTTCGGGCTGCGAGCAAGACAAGCTCACTAAAAAATCACCCGGAATTGGGGGTCCTTCGGGGCCCCGCTTCCACCCCGTTCCCGTACGGCTCCTTTTGGGGTCTTGCGGGGACACTTGGGCGGGCGGGCTCGCTTCCTGCGCCTTTTGTGGGTTGCGAGCATGGTCGAACTCCGGCCACCGTCCGGTCAACGCGTTAGCAGGGGGCTTTTTGGCCTCCTGCCCGCGGGTCTTCGGACTAAGAGGGAGAAAACCTCACTAAAAAGTTACCATAGAGTGGCGCTTCTCGGAGCGCCGCTGGGAGTGCGGGCCTGTCTTCCTGGCCCTGCTTCCTGCGCCCACTTTGGGTGCCACCGCCTCTCCCAGTACTTCTCTGCCTGGGCAGAGTGGACTTGGGATGGGGTGTCGGACGGGCTCGGTGTGCACTCGCACTGCCGCCGGGCAGACAGCGGGGGGTTTTTTCTTCCTTCCGTCTTCGGACGTATTTATTTTTTGTTTTCTCCCCCCTTTACCTTTTATTTTTACACTTTTTATTTTTTATCTTCTTTCTCCCCCTCCCCTCTTTTTTACCTTTCCCCTTTTATTTTTTCCTTTACCCCTCTTCCACCTTCGTTGTCACCGTCCTAGATCAGATCGTAATCCCGTAGTGAGTAGCGTCGTGGTCATGTCTCGCGGCTGCTTACGGGACCGAGGGTCTTGGCTTAACCGCCCGGACCGCGTGCAAGGTAAGCACTATAAAAAATCCCTCAATCTTAAGTTGCTGCCGCACGGCGAGAAGATGCGTGGCTGACGGGAAGGTCAGTCGTTAGTGCGGCCCCCTCAGGGCACCGGCCGACGCCCTGAGTGTAGTAGGCTTGCCCGGGTATCGGGTTCTCTGCCCGGGTCGACCACCTTTTCACCCATACTCGTGGGAACAATTATGGCTTCTCCTAATAATTCTTTTAAAGTTAAGACGAACGAAAGGGAGTTACGATCGCGCACGTCCAGTTCTGCGCGGTCAGGAAAAGATTGCGTGCAGTCGCACGCCGCAGATAACCGCTCAGACACCGGTTCTGACCGAATGAGTGTCTTGAGCGTTGAAGATCCCAAAAGGACATTTTTGAAGCGTCCGCATCCACATGCGGACTGCCGCTCGAGGTCGTCATCAGCCTCAAGCGACGAAATCGTGCCTAAGCCGAAGATAACGACGGCAAAGCGTGGAGGCATAGCACGTAGAGGTCGGTCATTCAGCCATGGCAAATACATTGGCTTGGCTAAAGCGCAGGCACAGTTGGCCGCTGCCATGCGCAAAGCGGAGCGAGAAGAACGAGCTTCATTAGAAGATAAGCGCATCGAGGCCATAGCCAAGAAAGTCGCCGCTGAACGTGTTTCCCGCTCTGAAACATCGGCGACGGAAGCAGAGCCCGAGGATTTAACTGCCGGGCAGCTAAAAAGTCGAATGGACTTGTCTCTGCAGGCCATCAGATTGGTCTCAAAAAAGTCTAAGGGACTTAAGGGAACGAGCCAGAAGTCCCTTAAAGATGCCGTCTCCTCCATACAAGAGATCTTTGATGTTCTTATGGAACGCTCGGCAACGGAGGAGACGAAGAAATTACAAGCCGAAAATGCTCGGCTTTCGGCTGAGATAGCCGAGCTGCGTCGGCAACAAAATGAACTGCGCACTGCGTTCGAAAAGAGACCGACGCAAGACGCCGATAAAAGCGCGGTCATGGATCTGGCGGCCACAATGAGGCAAGAGTTTGCTGACGTGCGCAAGAATATGTCCTTAATGGAGGACCGCCTCAAGATCTGGCGCGCTCCCTTAGCTGCAGACAGGCGCGCAGCCAACACACAATCGTCGCCGCCACTTCAGACGCCATCTACATACGCGGCGAAACTAGCGGCCCCAACACCGACGCCAGCCTCTAAAAAGGCAGTAAAGACGGCAGCTGCCAATCAGACCGCTTCTGCAGAAAATAAGAAGAAGACGAAGAAGCCTGAAAACGCTCAGATGCCGGCTCCAACATCCGTTGGCACCCAAGGCGAGTCCGCGCCCACTGCAAACACCAGCGAGTGGCAGACGGTCGGCCAAAAGGCGAAAGCAGCAAAGGCCAATAGAAAAGCCGCCAAACAAGCAAAGAGGGCAGCGAAAAAGCTCCGTACTCCTCGCTCGACAGCGGTAGTTATTACTCTGCAGCCATCTGCGATCGAGCGTGGTACAACTTATGCTGATATATTAAAAACAGCACGTGCGGCCGTGGATCCCGCCCAGTTGGGCGTAACGGCAGGGCTACGACTGAAGACCACCCAGACCGGCGCCCGCCTCATTGAGGTGCCGGGGGCTACTAGCGGTGAGCAGGCCGACGCCCTGGCGAAGAAGCTCACCGAGGTCCTTCCTACAGAAGACGTCAAGGTGTCCAGGCCTCAGAAGAACGCCGAGCTTCGGATTTCGGGCCTGGACGACAGCATTACTCCGGAGGAAGTATCAGCCGCCATTGCAAAGGCGACTGGCTGCACAACATCGTCTATAAGATGTGGAGCGATACGCCCAGGCCGCGCCGGAATGGGCACAATTATTGTCAGTGCGCCCATTGCCACGGCGAAAAAGCTGGCTGACGGGCGGCGTTTATTAGTCGGCTGGGTGTCGGCGCAGGTGCGTCTTTTGGAGATCAGGCCGCTTCGATGCTTCCGGTGCCTCACGGCCGGTCACGTAGGCGTGAGATGCACCTCGGCCGTGGACTGCAGCGGCCTATGTTTCCGGTGTGGAAAGCCGGGACATAAGGCCGCCAACTGCGAAGCCCCGCCGCACTGTGTTTTATGTGCGGCGGCGGGTAAGCCGGCCACACACCGAGTGGGTGCCAAAACCTGCGCCGCACCCAAAAAGAGGCAGCCAGGGAGCAAAGGCTCTGTCACTATCGTCGCCGAAACGGCTGAAGGGGTGGGGGTTGTGATGGAAACACAATAATGCCTCCACCCCTCCGCCTCTTACAAGGCAATTTAAACCACTGCGCCAGAGCCCAGGATCTGCTCCTCCAAAGCCTGGCGCAGTGGTCAATTAATGTCGCCATCGCCGCCGAGCCGTATTTCATCCCCCCCAGAGACGATTGGGTGGGGGATCTTGACGGCTCGGTGGCCATCATCACTAGGGCCGCCGCCGGCACCCCCTCCATGGAGAACATCTCCCGAGGGAGGGGGTGTGCCGCAGCACAAATTGGCAACACGGTTGTGGTGGGCGTATATTTTTCCCCCAACCGTTCTCTCGCCGACTTCGAAGCATTTATGCTTGAACTTAGCGTCGTCGTCGCTCGCAGCCGCCCTCGCGACGTGCTCGTCGCCGGGGACTTCAATGCCAAATCTTCGGCTTGGGGTTCCACGGCCACGGACGCGAGGGGCGAGCTGCTGGAGCAGTGGGCCGTCGAGAACGGCCTGCTCGTCCTCAATCGGGGGACGGTGCACACGTGTGTGCGTCAGCGGGGCGGGTCCATTGTGGACATCACGTTTGCGAGCCCCGCACTAGCACGCCGTGTCCAAGACTGGCGCGTCGTCGAGGAGGCGGAGACGTTGTCGGACCATCGTTACATCAGGTTCGACGTCTCCGCCGAAACAGTCATCTCCGACGCGTCAGCACGAAGAGCCCCGATCGGGGGCGGTCCGCGCTGGGCCATCAAGAGGATGAATCGGGAGGCCCTCCTGGAGGCCTCCATCGTAGAGACCTGGTCCCAATCACTGACCGGGTCTGAAGACATCGAGATGGAGGCCGAGTGGTTCCGGAGGGCAATGACCAACATCTGCGATGCGGCGATGCCAAGGGTAACTAACAACTTACCCAGACGCCGGGTGTACTGGTGGAGCGACAACATTGAGCGCTTGCGCAACTTTTGCGTGCACGCGCGTCGCCAGTACACCCGGTTCCGGAGGAGGCGTCGCCGCTCTCCCGATTTCGAAGACAGGGAGCCGGAGCTTTATGAAGAGTACAGAGCGGCCAAGAAGAGGCTCAACGTCGAGATAGCGCGGGCCAAAGAAGAGGCCCGCAGTGAGCTTTTGGGGACTCTGGACCAAGATCCGTGGGGGCGTCCGTACCTTATGGTGAGGGGCAAACTTCGCCCTTGGGCGCCCCCGCTCACCCAGAGTTTCCGGCCGCAGGTTGTGGAGGATGTGGTGGCCGCTCTGTTCCCTTCAAGGGCGGAGCACCCTCCTCCGCCGATGGCTCCGCCTTCCATGGCGACCAGCGCGGACGCGGATGACGACGCGGTTCCCGAAGTGACCCGGGTCGAGCTTCGAGCGGCGGTGTTACGCATGAAAAACACCGCCCCAGGGCCCGACGGCATTCCAGGCCGAGCGTGGGCCCTGGCGATAGCCGAGCTCGAGCCCCGACTCATTGGGCTCCTCAACAAGTGTTTGGAGGAGGGCCGGTTTCCCCGACTTTGGAAAACGGGGAAACTGGTCCTGATCAAGAAGGAAGGGCGCCCGGCGGACAGTCCGTCCGCCTACCGGCCCATCGTATTGCTGGACGAGGTCGCAAAGATGTTCGAGCACGTCATTGCTCAGCGCCTCGTCCAGCACATGTCAACAGTGGGGCCGGACCTGGCGGACGAACAGTATGGTTTCCGTCGAGGGCGCTCTACAATAGATGCTATTCAGAGAGTGAGGAGCCTGGCGGAGGACGCAGTTTCCCGGGGCGAGGTGGTTCTGGCGGTGTCGTTAGACATCGCCAACGCGTTCAACACCTTGCCCTGGAGTGTCATCAAGGCGGCACTCATTTTCCATCGAGTGCCGCTGTACCTCCGCCAAATAGTCGGGGCATATTTAAGTCAGAGATTTGTTGTGTATCCGGGTCACGACGGTTGGAGTCGGCGAGAGATGTCGTGCGGTGTTCCGCAGGGGTCGGTTCTCGGCTCCCTCCTGTGGAACATCGGATACGACTGGGTGCTGCGGGGTGCGCTCCTCCGTGACGTCGGCATCGTTTGTTATGCCGACGACACTCTAGTCACGGCTAGGGGTAAGTCGCACCGGGCGGCGGCCATACTGGCGACCGCTGGGGTCGCACATGTTGTGAGTCGCATCCGGCGATTGGGCCTCGAGGTGGCCCTTTCCAAATCCGAGGCCATTTCTTTTCACAGGCCTCGGAACAGGCCACCTGCGGGGGCCCACATAATGGTGGGAGGGGTCCGCATCGGCGTCGGGACGAGCCTAAAATACCTGGGGCTCGTTCTCGATAGCCGATGGGACTTTTACGAGCATTTCAAACGCTTGGCTCCCAAACTCCTAGGGGCAGCGGCAGCGCTTTCTAGGCTGCTGCCCAACTTGGGGGGGCCAAGCGCCTCCTGCCGGAGGCTCTACGAAGGAGTCGTGCGGTCGATGGCCCTGTACGGATGTCCCGTATGGGCCGATCACCTGACGGCCCGCAACGTCAAGGCGCTTCGCGCACCGCAGCGCGCCTTGGCCGTCAGGTTAATAAGAGGATACCGCACGGTCTCCTTCGGAGCGGCGAGCCTCCTCGCCGGATGCCCGCCCTGGGACCTGCAGGCCGGGCTATTGGCGTCGTTATACGTATGGCGCCAGGAAGCTCGGTCACGGGGCGAGGTACCCGCGCCTCGTGAGATAGAGGCGCGGAAGACCGAACTCCGCCAGGTCCTGGTGGCGGAGTGGACTCAAAGTTTGGTGCACCCCAGCGCAGGGCAGGCGATTATCGACGCCGTAAGACCCAATTTAAAGGAGTGGCTAGAGAGGCGACATGGCGCCCTCACCTTCCGGCTTACGCAGGTGCTTACCGGCCATGGGTGTTTCGGCCGGTTCCTGCACCGCATAGCCCGGGAGGAGACGCCCGGCTGTCATCATTGTGGAGACCGCCGCAACCCAGTAGAGGACACGGCGCTGCACACACTAGCGGATTGCCCCGCGTGGGCTACGCAGCGTCGCGATCTAGTTGCGGCGGTCGGTAACGCAGACCTCTCGCTTCGGGCTGTGGTCCACGCCATGGTCCGGAGCGAGACTTGTTGGAACGCCGTCGCCTCCTTCTGTGAGACAGTAATGTCATAGTAAAAACAGAATAGTAGGATAGCTTCATACAAATCGGCCGCCGCCGCCGCGCTGGTTTGAATGTATGCGTGAGTCGCTGAGGCGCCGTGTACGCACACACTTTTCACGCACACAACCTCACGAGCGCGGCAAGCTCGGCGAAGGGATGCGCCGCGCGTCTGATCGCGCGCATTCATGTTGGTACTACACTGCTCGCCCACTCGAATTGTTTATGTACATTCAGTTTTGTAATAAACGTTATTAATATTATACAATGTGTTAAACGACAGTAAATTAAACTTGTTACATTTTTCTCGCTATAAAGGGCATTTAGATAGTTATATAACGCTTAGCTAGTCAGTAGGTATTTGAAAAAAATATATGCAAGCTTAAATTCTGTAGTATTCAGCGCAATCACTTAAAAAAAAACGGCAAAAAGCGCGCGCGCCGACAAAGCCGGCGCTGCGGTGTAAACACGTGACAACCCGTGCGTCAACGCAAGAGTAGGCAATTAACTCGCCGAGCGGCCTTAGCTAGCTTACTATTCTGTTTTTACTATGGTAATGTCAAGCAAGGAGGCGGCGGAGCGGGAGAGGGAGCTCGCGCGACCTCTCCCCATCCGTAGAGCCGGGCGTCGCCGGAGGGCGTATAATGACCTCCGGCCACCATAAGTTGCCAGCGGGCGGCGGCACCGTGGGGCCGCCCGCCGTCCGCTGGGTCCGAGAGACGGCGTTGTGTTGGAAGGCACGACTTGTGCACCCCAGCGCCGGGCACGCCACGATAGCGGCGGTAAGTCCCGTGGTTGAAGAGTGGTCGGAGAGACGTCACGGCGTCCTCACCTTCCGGTTAACTCAAATCCTTACCGGCCATGGTTGTTTTGGCCGGTATTTGTGGAGGATAGGCCGGGAGGAAACGCCCGGATGCCACCATTGTGGCAGCAGCCGCGACCCTGTCGAAGACACGGCGTTGCATACTTTGGCGGAGTGCCCAGCCTGGGCATCGCAGCGCCGTGATCTGGTCGCGGCTCTGAATACGGTTGTCCTCTCGCTCCCGACCGTAGTTCTGTCTATGGTCCGGAGTGAGAGGTCCTGGAACGCCGTCGCCTCCTTCTGCGAAGCAGTCATGCTGAGCAAGGAGGCGGCGGAGCGGGAGAGGGAAATACATCGCCCTCTCCCCAATCGTAGGTCCGGGCGTCGGGGACGTCGCACAAGAGACGACCTCCGACCACCCTAAATTCAGTGCCTGCGGACGGTGAGCGCTGGGGCTGCTCCCTGTCTGCCAAAAGGCGGGAGGCGGCGCGTGTCCTCGCCGCCTCCCAAGTAGCTTTGTGAGGTGATGGATGCGAGAAGTTTGATGGATGCAAGAAGTTTGATGGATGATTGCGAGATCATAACGAGACGGGGTCCGCCAACACAAACGGCGGGCCAATCCCGGGTGGGGTCGCGAGAAAGTATGCTAATCGCGAATCGCGTGACCCCGCCAACACACGGGACCCGTAGGGACACCGCGGTGGTTTTTAGTGGGTATGCCCCGAACGACTTTAGGGGAGAGCCTCCACATACCTCCTCCGCCAGTCCCAAGCCCAACCGTTCTAATGGCTGGGTTGGCGGAGTTGAGATGACTCATAAGGAGAGTTTTACCACCGTAGTGAACAAAAAAAAAAAAAAAAAAAAGGTTAGGTTAGGTAAGGTTCGGGCACGCCACGATAGTGGCGGTAAGTCCCGTGGTTGATGAGTGGTTGGAGAGACGTCACGGCGTCCTCACCTTCCGGTTGACTCAAATCCTTACCGGCCATGGTTGTTTTGGCCGGTATTTGTGGAGGATAGGCCGGGAGGAAACGCCCGGATGCCACCATTGTGGCAGCAGCCGCGACCCTGTCGAAGACACGGCGTTGCATACTTTGGCGGAATGCCCAGCCTGGGCATCGCAGCGCCGTGATCTGGTCGCGGTTCTCAATACGGTTGTCCTCTCGCTCCCGGCCGTAGTTCTGTCTATGGTCCGGAGTGAGAGGTCTTGGAACGCCGTCGCCTCTTTCTGCGAAGCAGTCATGCTGAGCAAGGAGGCGGCGGAGCGGGAGAGGGAAATACATCGCCCTCTCCCCAACCGTAGGTCCGGGCGTCGGGGACGTCGAACAAGGGACGACCTCCGACCACCGTAAATTTATTGCCTGCGGACGGTGAGCGCTGGGGCTGCTCCCTGTCCGCCAAAAGGCGGGAGGCGGCGCGTGTCCTCGCCGCCTCCCAAGTAGCTTTGTGAGGTGATGGATGCCAGAAGTTTGATGTATGCAAGAAGTTTGATGGATGATTGCGAGATCATAACGAGACGGGGCCCGCCAACACCAACGGCGGGCCAATCCCGGGCGGGGTCGCGAGAAAGTATGCAAATCGCGAATCGCGTGACCCCGCCAACACACGGGACCCGTAGGGACACCGCGGTGGTTTTTAGTGGGTATGCCCCGAACGCCTTTAGGGGAGAGCCTCCACATACCTCCTCCGCCAGTCCCAAGCCTAGCCGTTCTAATGGCTGGGTTGGCGGAGTTGAGATGACTCATAAGGAGAGTTTTACCACCGTAGTGAACAAAAAAAAAAAAAAAAGGTTAGGTAAGGTTAGGTTAGGTTAGGTTAGGTTAGGTTAGGTTTTTTTTTTTTTTTTTTTTTTTCAGTCCTACCGCCGCGTTTGTTCGGCGCCTTACTAAAACTAATGCTCTTTGTCATTCCAGTTCTCGCTTGCATGCTTCTCGTACTTCCATTCCTCATACTTTGTCTTGTTCATTCATCACTCATTTATTCTTATCATGGGGGGTCTCACCCATATCGACTCTATTCTATTCTAATATTTTAACTTTATTTCTTTTCTTACTTTCTAGGAACCCAGGCAGGTGATGAAATTAGGGGTTTTACACATCTTTTTGCTTTTTATTAACAATTGGTTACTTATTTTATATTTCTTTGCTTATTATATTTTTATTTTCTACTTACAATTTTTTATCTTTTACATCTTACATTGGTACTTCTTAGACTAGGGTTCTTATATCTACTGCTTTTATCCTACTTGTATTTCTTATACTTAATAATAACAATATATGTAGCATTCTATATTATCATAATATAAATGTACATAATTTTAATGCCTATTTATTGCGTTTATTTACAATTGTCACTACTTTTTTGCAGTACTCTACAAGTTTGTCCCTGTTTTTCCCCTGCATGATTCTTGCCACACTATTCCTGTCCACGTCCTCGCCTAGCTCTTGCTCAAGGTTCATGCGATCCACAGAGTGAACAGGGCAGCAAAAGAGCAGATGCTCTATCGTCTCCTCCTGGACGGGGTCACAGATGCACGATGGATTTTCCTTACACTTGAATCGCGTCAAGTATTCTGAAAATCCACCGTGCCCAGTCAAAGCCTGAGTGATGACCCCGTCCAGGCTGAGTTTCCTGATCGTGGTGTACGCGGCCACCGCATCCGGGAAGAACAACTTCGTCGTGGCAGCTGTAGCACCGGTGGTGTATCTCCGGTTCCATTCGTCAAGCGTCCCCGAACGGATGTGACGCTTGACGAATGAAATCGGGCACAGATCGTAGTCCGGAGCCCTCCTGCTACTCTCGGCCGCCTCTTTAGCCAGCTGATCCACCCTCTCGTTGCCCTCGATCCCTGCGTGAGCCTTTACCCAGAACAGGCTGACTAGCTTGTTCTGGCGAGATGCTGTTGTTAATTTATCTCTGGCTTCCACCGCCAGGGGGTGAAGGCAACTGTGGTTTTTCACCGACTGCAAGGCCGCCATTGAGTCGCTGAAGACCCCGAACGACGACGACGCGCTCTTAACAATCTCCCCAGTCGCTTTGCATATCGCCAGAAGTTCGGCCTGGTAGACCGTGCAATAAGCAGGTAACGCCAACTTGCGGACGCGTGTCTCGGTGCCGTTTGTCCATATGGACAACGCGGCCCCGACGCGCCCACCGATCTTGCTCCCGTCCGTGTAAATAGATACGTCCGGGGTTGGGTTGGCGCTAGCCTGCTCTTGATCCCCCAGGATTCCAAACTCCAGGTCGATACGCTCGGCGGGATGGGGAGACTCGAGTGCAGAGGCCATCCGCTCCACCTCCCTGCCCCTCAGTATCGGCTGTGGTGCCCCCCTCCTGGCTTCGTACAACGAAGCCGCCTCGCGTATGCGAAGATCGAGTGGGAGCACCCCAGCCAACAAGAGGGAGGCATTCAGGGAGACGGTGCGGTACGCCTTGCACATCTGCTGTGCCACACCCCGTTGTACTGTGCCCAGCTGCCTTGACGTCCCCAGTTTCTGGGCTGCCGGCGCCCACACGCTGGCCGCGTACATCACGATCGGTTCAATGACCGCGGTGTAAATTGTCTTTACGACTTCAGGGTTTAGACCCCAGCTAACTTTTGCTGCCCTGGTCAACTGTTTGTGGACCGCAATGGCCCTCTTGCTGACATTCGTTATGTGTTTGCCGAAGGTAAGTTTGTCGTCGATGGTGACACCGAGCAGCTTCATGTCCCTCGCCATCTTGATGTCGACCCCGCCCATGCTCAGTCGTGGGGTGTCGTATTTTAACCTTCTGGTTACCACCATGGCACTTGTTTTTTGTGGTGCAAAATTTAACTTATTACGAACACCCCATTCCCGAACATGTTCGAGGGCGCCATTCGCGTGAGTCTCTATTTCCAACGCGGTATCACCATCGACGACCAACACTATGTCATCCGCGAATGCCTGGGAGTATATCTCTCTGGGTTCCAAGCTCTTAAGGAGCGGGTCTAAAAGAAGGTTCCAAAGAGTGGGGCCTCCAATTGAACCTTGTACACAGCCTTTCGCAGTTTCTTTACAGTACTCCTCTCCGGCGTACCTTACCCTAACCCTTCGCTCGCTGAGGTAGCTGCTGATGACCCCTCTCAGGTTCTCAGGACACTTTTCCTCAGCCAGTCGGACCCTAATTGCCGGCCACCAGGCATTGTCGAAGGCTCCCTCTATATCTAGAGAAATTAGTGTGATGATTTTCTTCTCTTTGAGTTTGGATCTAATGTGTTGCATTAAGGTATAGAGGGAGTCTTCGGTGCTCCTTTGTGGCATGAATCCGTACTGGCGAGTACTAATCCCGGGTAACAAATAAAACCTGAGGCGGGCCATCAGCATCTTCTCATATATTTTGCCCATAACGGGCAAGAGGCCTATGGGGCGGTACGCCTTCGGGGTCGAATAATCGGGCTTTCCTGGCTTCCGCAAAACCACCACCACTGCCTCCTTCCAGCTCTTCGGGAAATACCCGTGCTGTAGGCATTTGTTTGCGAGAGCCAGGAAAGTCCGCGGCGAGCTGGCTATGGCCCGGCTGCATACATCGGCTGTGAGGCCATCCACTCCCGGGGCCTTTTTGGGGTTGAAGGACTCACTCGCTGCTTTCAGTTCTGTCAATGTGAATGGCGGGTCACAAGACCCACCTTGTCCCACCATTTCTGCCTCCGCTCTGATACGGCGGTGGTAATCATTATCTGTGTTAGGGTCGTCGTCCTGGAAGAAGGTCTCCGCCAAATATTTGGCGGAATTCCCCTCGTCCAGGACTTGACCATTCCTGAACAGCGGTGAGTCCTCCAGCCTCTCCCTAGTCCTACCTATAACCCGATAGATACCCTCCCAGACACCCTCCCTATCCTGTTTTGTACAAAACTCCTTCCAACTTCTTGTCTGAGCCCCCGAGGCCTCTCTCTGATATTCCTCTTTTTTGTCCAAGTATTCTTGCACTACCTTTGACCTTCGGACCGGCGCAGCGTTCCTTATCCTCCGTCTTCGCCTGGAGACCTCCCTCTTCAGCTCAGTGAGCTTCTCCGACCACCACGGCAGCGTTAGTTTTCCCGTAGTCTTCTTAATGGGCATCGAAGCCCGACAGGCCTCCCCGATAACCCTGGTATACGCGTCCACCGCGTTGTCAATACTGGCTTTCCCCTGAAGTTGGTTAAGGTTTGCCTCTGTTAACTGGTTGTCGTTGGCCAATTGGTCGAGTTTACTATGAAACTGCGGCCAATTGGCCTTCTTGGTGTTGTACATTCTGGTGGTCCGCTTTACCTCGACGCCCTTGGATTTCTCGAGTGAGATCTTAAAAACGATGCCGTTTGTGGTCGGAGCTAACCAGGTCCTCCTCCACGCTCCAACTTGTTACCCTGTTGAGGATGTTTGCAGTGCACGCTGTCACATCTATATAGCTGGTCAGTCTTTGGTCCCCTCTTATTGTGTCAAAGGTAGGCGTATCTCCTGTGTTGAGGACGTACAGGTCGAGGTTAGGTTAGGTTAGGTTAGGTTAGGTTAGGTTAGGTTTTTTTTTTTTTTTTTTTTTATATGCACCCTTTTTACGGGGTGTTGGCTGTATGACACCACAGACTTCCGTCCGTGATTTTGTTATATTATTCAAAATTTATTATTTTACTGTTTTGGTGGTGTGTGCCTGCTTTGATGTTATTGAATGGCACATCACACCCAGGTTTTTTAGACTTTATAGTAAATGTTATTGTGCTGTTGTTATGCACTTTGTCGTGCTGATGTTTTGCACTTTTAGAACTACTTTTGTAATAAATATATATGTATTGAATGAATGATGCAATGATGTAATGAAAATATTTGATGAATTATGCATGACTTTTATGAGTTGACTATTTCATGATTTGATTTTGTACCGGTCTTGGTGTTATTTTTGGTATTTGCGCATTTGACCTTTATTTTATTTTGTTTTCTCTATGCAAAGCACTATGCCACTTGGCCTGGTTCTAGTTTGGCCAGTCTGGTCATGGTTTTCTCATCCCTGCTGTGTATCGCCATTTTCAGGTTGTAGTCTTTTATTTCCTTTTCGGTAGAGGAGTTTGCCTTTTTGATGAATTTGCCAATCGCGTCGTCGCTGTCTACTGTATAGTATACACAGTTCTTGGTGTGGCGCGATATGGCTACCACTGCATGGGTCACACTGTCGTGGATTTGTAGCCTTTTTGTTGTGCACCTGATGATGATTACGGATTTGTAGTTAAGTCCCTGAGCTTCATGGATGGTAAGGGTTTTTGAATTTCTCCCTTTACCGTACCCTTGGTCTATGAGGGATTTCTTCTCTGCCTGGGTGAAAGAGAGATATAAGGTCTCTGGCAGGTCCTTGGGGATCTCTATCCCTCTGGTGGTACTCAGCTTTAGGGACTTCACCACGCTGCTGGACGAGTAGATGCCATTGTACACCTGTTGGAGGGCGTACGCGATGTCCATAGGGCAGCGATGGGTGCACCACAACTCTTGGCTGATGGTCGCCAAGTGATTTGGGCGAAGATACGCGAGTTTAAAGAGTTTGTCGCGGTCTATGTACGGCACTTGGTTTATGTCGCCGATTAGCAGCAGTTCTTTGATGTTTAGGATGCGAGAGACCATCGCTATGGCGCCAAAGTGGTTCATCAGTGCCTCGTCAACGATGAGTCGACTGCACTGTGCTCGGACCTGTTCCTGTATGCCATTCGCGAGGATCGATGCCATGGTTCGGATTTTGTTGGCTGCATCCACCCCTGCTCGTCTGCTGATTAGTGCTGATTCTCTCTTTCAAATCGCGTTTCGCCTCTGACGTTGCTGTGGCTACAATGTCTTTGGAGACCTTGAAGTTTTCCACGATCCAGGTGGTTTTACCGCACCCCGGTACTCCGTTTACCCACGTTATCCTGGGTACCACCCAGTTTTCTTGAGGTTCGCTTTCGGACAGGGAATGTGTTCTGTCAATGATTTTGTCCTCAAGCCAGATCTCTGTGCCTTGGGTGGTAACTACTATGGGGTCGTTCAACGGGGTTTGGAATATTGTTTTTCCAGTGCGCCGAGTCTCGCCTTCGTCTAAAAGTACTATGCCCGCCGTGGCATTGTAAGCCGCCATGTGGCGGGTCATCTGGTTGCCTTTTATTACTTGTGAGGTCTCGTTGTTATAAATGGTGGCCTCAGCTTCCTCGATCAACACCTTGAGGAGCCCTTCGTTCTGGTTGCCGAACGCTTGTAGGATCTTCTTGCATCGGGCAGTCTTGGTGTGTTTGGTGGCTCTATTGATTGCCACGAATTCGATTAGGGCGTTGGCCATGTGGTCCTCTGGTGTTTCGGCTTTCTTAAGCTTCGGCGCCTGTACTTGTCCCATGTCGGCTTTGGTTTTCCTGGTGGTATTCATTCTCACTGTTGGTGTTTGTGGTTTGGCTTTGAAAAACTCCTCAACTGCGGCTGGTTAGGTTAGGTTAGGTTAGGTTAGGTTAGGTTTTTTTTTTTTTTTTTTTTTTTTTGAGATTGCTTTCATGTTCTCCACGGACTCGGGGTCCATGTCTTTGTTATAGTTACTTTAATTTTATTTGATCTGTTCACTTTACGTTTCATTGCGCCTGTTTAAATTGACTGCCAAATGCCAGGCAGCATCGCTTCGAGATGTTTTTGGTTGAATATGGCTGAAGGCCATGCCAACCGTGATTTGGTTGACTGAATTTACAAAAATAGGCTGATGGCCTGTTGGTTTTGGTTTTGCCTGAAGGCCTGAAGAGATTGGCTGAAGGCTATTCTCTTCAGGCCCTCAGGAGGTCGTGCCAAATTTGGTGTCGTCTTCAGGTTAAGGGAGATTTAACTATTTGGCTGGCCGGGATGTTGGTTGGCCAGCCGATCCATTGTTGGGTCATCTCTGTGGTTAGGTTAGGTTAGGTTAGGTTAGGTTAGGTTAGGTTAGGTTAGGTTAGGTTCCCCCCCGTGGGATCTCCACCTTGTCGTGGTGGGGGGGCTCAGTAACCGTGGATTGGTAACCCGCGGTGAAGCTAAGAGGGATCCAGGAGGGGACGCTCCGCGTGGGCTTGACGGGGCCTGCGCAGGATGCGTCCAACGGTGCGGGTGCGGGGGACAGTTCTGTCTGTCCCTCGCAGTCGGGTGCGGTCGCGGGAGGAGAGGCGTGTCGGTGTTGCGTTGCCGCGCGCCCTATCTCCCGCGACCAAATGGGGGCTTACCATTCGATGCGTCGCGGTGGGGCCGCAGAGGAAGAGGAGATGCGGTGTTGCGTTGCCGTCCTCCCTATCCTCTGCGACCGCTGAGTGTTTCGGCGGCGGAGCCCAACACCTTAATCCGCCGCCAAGGGGGTTTTGTGCGGGCCCCGCCTGACCATCTGGCGGGCCAATACCCGTCGGGGGGTAGCGATGAATGCTTATGCGAATCCCTACCCTCCGACACACGGGTACATGGCGGAAGTCGAGGTGGTTTTTAGTGGAAACTCCACATACTCCGGCTCTTATTTCCCCCAAGAGTCGGAGATCCGAAGGGATTTTCCACCTCGTAAAACAAAAAAAAAAACAAAAAAAAAAAAAAAGGTTAGGTTAGGTTAGGTTAGGTTAGGTAAGGTTAGGTTGGGGTGCGTGTCAGAAAACTCCGCGTGGTGCACCCCGGGCAACGTGAGTAGCAAGCTGCTGCCCGCCACCGATCTGCGGTCACGCCTCAAAGACGCCCTGGAGGCCATAACTATGGTCTCCAAAAAGTCGAAGGGCCTTAAAGGGACATCTCAGAAGTCCCTAAAGGAGTCGGTGGCCGCGATTAACGAGATCGCGGATGTTCTCCTCAGCCGCACAGCGTCTGAGGAGACAAAGAAGCTCCAGGCGGAGAACGCCCGCCTCTCCACCGAAATCGCGGCACTCAGGCGCGAGCAGCAGGAGCTCCGTGTCGCGTTTCAGAGGCGCGTGGAGGGCAATGCGCCGGACAAGGCCACGGAGGACTTGGCTGCCCTCCGCAGAGAGATGGCCCAGATGAGGCAGAGCCTCTCCGCCCTGGAGGGCAAATTATTAATAAGGCCCGCAACGGCGAGCCGGCCAGCGGCCCAACAACCGCAGCCGCCCCCACAGCCGACCCCGCAGCCATCAACCTCCTACGCGGCTGTAGCTGCTGCACCACGACAGGCCACGACCACGGCGCCGAATAAAGCCGTGGCAACTAACGCCCCAAAGGGTAGGAAGAGGGGCCAGAAGAAGGCCCAGCCCACCCCTGCTGTCTCGCAGAGTGCCCCTGAAGCCTCCGCCCCAAAAGATGGCTGGGAAGTTGTTGGCGCCAAACAACAGGCGGCGAAAACAAAGAGGAAGGCCACAAAAAAGGCAAAAAAGGCGGCAAAGAAGGCGGCCAAGAAGCTTCGCACCCCCAGCTCCACTGCAGTGGTATTAACACTGCAACCTGCAGCGTTGGAGCGGGGGACCACCTATGCGGAGCTTCTCAAGAAGGCGCGTGGGGCTATCGACCCCGTCAAGCTCGGAATAACGGCGGGCCTCCGGTGTAAGATCACACAGACCGGAGCCCGCCTCATCGAGGTGCCTGGGGCCGGTAGTGCCCAGCAGGCAGACGCTTTGGCCTCGAGCCTCCGCGACCTCCTTCCATCGGAGGACGTACGTATCTCTAGGCCCCAAAAGTGCGCCGAGGTGCGAATCGGGGGCCTAGATGACTCGATAGTGACTGAGGAGGTTGTTGCTGCCGTCGCCAAGGCCGGGGAATGTCCCCTGGACCAAATCCGGTGCGGCCCTATTCGCCCGGGCCGTGCTGGTATGGGTACGGCCATAATTAACTGCCCTGTGGCTGTGGCCAAGAAGTTGGCCGATGGCCGTCGCGTGTTAATCGGTTGGGTGTCGGCGCAAGTGCGGCTCCTGGAGCCGAAACCGCAGAGGTGCTTCCGCTGCCTCAGTGGTGGCCACGTTGGCGCAAAGTGCACCTCTGCGGTCGACTGCAGCGGCCGCTGTTTCAGATGCGGCCAGCCCGGCCATTTGGCTGGCAGTTGTGAGGCCCCGCCGCACTGCGTTTTGTGTGCGGCGGCGGGCAAGCCGGCCGATCACAGGGCCGGCACGAAAAGTTGCGCTGCACCCACCAAGAAGAAGCAGGGCGCAAAGGACGGCCAATCGGCCAACAAGGGCGCCACTCCCGTGGCAAATAAGGCGCTAGGCGACACGCCACAAATGGATGTCCAATAATGGCACCATATCTCCGCCTTATCCAGGCGAACATCAACCACTGCGCCAGGGCTCAGGATCTTCTTCTCCAGAGCGTGGCGCAGTGGTCAATCAACGTCGCCCTCGTCGCCGAGCCGTATTTTATCCCCCCCCGTGACGATTGGGTGGGGGACCTTAGCGGCTCGGTGGCCCTAATTTCGTTAGCCGCCGCCCGCACCCCGTCCTTCGAGAACATCTACCGAGGGCGGGGCTGCGTCGCAGCACTCGTAAAGGATACGGTTGTGGTGGGTGGCTACTTCTCACCCAACCGTTCCCTCGCCGACTTTGAGGAGTATCTCCTCGAATTGAACGTCGTTGTCGCTCGCAGTCGTCCTCGCGTCGTGCTCTTCGCCGGGGACCTCAACGCCAAGTCTACGGCTTGGGGTTCTCCGGCCACAGACGCTAGAGGCGAGCTGCTGGAGCAGTGGGCCGTCGAGAACGGCCTGCTCGTCCTCAATCAGGGGTCAGTGCATACGTGCGTGCGTCAGCGGGGCGGTTCCATTGTGGACGTTTCTTTTGCGAGCCCCGCATTAGCACGCCGTATCCGAGACTGGCGCGTCGTCGAGGAGGTGGAGACGTTGTCGGACCATCGTTATATTCGGTTCGACGTCTTCGCCGAAACAGTCAGCTCCGACGCCCCAGTCCGAAGAGGCCCGATTGAGGGCGGTCCGCGTTGGGCCTTGAAAAGGCTGAATCGGGAGGCCCTCCTGGAAGCCTCCATAGTTCAGGCCTGGGTTTCAACACCTTCCAGGCCTGACGATATCAATATGGAGGCCGATTGGTTCAGGGGGGCAATGACGCAAAGTTTGCGACGCGGCGATGCCTAGAGTCCGTAGCACATCTGGGCCACGCCGGGTGTACTGGTGGAACGACACCATCGCGCGCCTGCGCAAAATTTGCGTTGCAGCGCGCCGCCAGTACGCCCGGTTTCGCAGGAGGCGTCGCCGCCCTCCCGATTTCATTGTCCGGGAGGCGGAATTGTATGAGGCATACAGAGCGGCGAAAAGCGATTTGAAGGAAGCTATCTGGCGGGCCAAGCAAGACGCCCGCCAGGAATTGCTGGAGACCCTCAACCAGGATCCGTGGGGGCGCCCATATCTGATGGTCAGGAACAAGTTGCGTTCCTGGGCGCCCCCTCTAACGGAAAGTCTCCAGCCACAACTGGTTGAAGAGGTTGTGGCCGCTCTGTTCCCGTCACGGGCGGAACATATCCCTCCGCCCATGACGGCGCCGCCTTCCGCGGCAGCCAACGCGGACATAGACGACGACGTTCCCGAGGTGACTCGGGTAGAACTCCGAGCGGCGGTGTTGAGAATTAAAAACACCGCCCCAGGACCCGACGGCATTCCTGGCCGAGCGTGGGTCCTGGCAATGGAGGAGCTCGGACCCCGACTAGGAAGACTCCTCACAGCGTGCCTTGAGGGGGGCCAGTTTCCACGAGTCTGGAAAACGGGGAAGCTGGTCCTCATCAAAAAGGCCGGGCGCCCGGCGGACAGCCCGTCCGCCTATCGGCCCATAGTGTTGTTGGACGAGGTCGCGAAGATTTTTGAGTATATCATCGCGGAGCGCCTCGTCCACCACCTTACCACAGTGGGGCCGGATTTGGCGGACGTGCAGTTTGGTTTCCGCCGAGGGCGCTCAACAATAGACGCCATTAGGTCAGTGAGGAGTCTGGCGGAGGAACAGGTTTCCCGGGGCGGGGTGGCCTTGGCGGTGTCTCTTGACATCGCCAACGCTTTTAACACCCTGCCCTGGAGTTGTATTTGTGAGGCACTCACCTACCATCGAGTGCCTCCATACCTCCGCCGTATAGTCGGGGATTATTTAAGTGAGAGAAATATCATCTACCCGAGTCATCTCGGTATTAGTCGGCGAGTTATGTCGTGCGGTGTTCCACAGGGGTCGGTCCTCGGCCCCCTTCTGTGGAACATCGGCTACGACTGGGTGCTGCGCGGTACGCTCCTCCCTGGCGTGGATGTCACTTGTTACGCCGACGACACCCTCGTCACTGCGAGTGATAAGACGTACCGGGCGGCGGCTATAAGGGCGACCGCTGGGGTCGCACAAGTCGTTAGTAGAATCCGGCGTTTGGGCCTAGAGGTGGCCCTGTCTAAATCCGAGGCCATTTGTTTTCACGGGCCTCGGAATCGGCCACCTGCAGGGGCCCACATTATGGTAGGAGGGGTCCGCATCGGCATCGGGACGAGCCTAAAATACCTGGGGCTCGTACTCGATAGCCGATGGGATTTCCGTGAGCACTTTGGACGCTTGGCCCCCAAACTTCTAGGGGCAGCGGCAGGATTATCGCGACTGCTGCCCAATCTGGGGGGGCCAACCGCCTCCTGCCGGAGGCTCTACGAAGGAGTCGTGCGGTCCATGGCCCTTTACGGGGCCCCGATATGGGCGCACGACCTGACGGCCCACAATATCACGGCGCTTCGCGCACCGCAGCGCGCCATGGCCGTCAGGTTAATACGAGGCTACCGCACGGTCTCATTCGAGACAGCGAGCCTCCTAGCCGGATCACCGCCCTGGGATCTGGAAGCTGAGCTGCCGGCGTCACTCTATACATGGCGCCAGCAAGCTCTGGAGCAGGGCGAGAGACCGGCGCACCGTGACATCGAGGCGCGTCGGTCGGAGCTCCGCCAGATCCTAGTGGCGGAGTGGAAGAGCAGACTTGTGCACCCCAGCGCCGGGCACGCCACGATAGTGGCGGTAAGTCCCGTGGTTGAAGAGTGGTCGGAGAGACGTCATGGCGTCCTCACCTTCCGGCTGACACAAATCCTCACCGGCCATGGTTGTTTTGGCCGGTATTTGTGGAGGATAGGCCGGGAGGAAACGCCCGGATGCCACCATTGTGGCAGCAGCCGCGACCCCGTAGAAGACACGGCGCTGCATACATTGTCGGAGTGCCCAGCCTGGGTATCGCAGCGCCGTGATCTGGTCGCGGTTCTCGATACGGTTACCCTCTCGCTCCCGGCCGTAGTTCTGTCTATGGTCCGGAGTGAGAGGTCCTGGAACGCCGTCGCCTCCTTCTGCGAAGCAGTCATGCTGAGCAAGGAGGCGGCGGAGCGGGAGAGGGAAATACATCGCCCTCTCCCCAACCGTAGGTCCGGGCGTCGAGGACGTCGAATAAGAGACGACCTCCGACCACCCTAATTCAATTTAGTGCCTGCGGACGGTGAGCGCTGGGGCTGCTCCCTGTCCGCCAAAAGGCGGGCGGCGGTGCGTGTCCTCGCCGCCTCCCAAGTAGCTTTGTGAGGTGATGGATGCAAGAAGTTTGATGGATGCAAGAAGTTTGATGGATGATTGCGAGATCATATGTAGACGGGGCCCGCCAACACCAACGGCGGGCCAATCCCGGGCGGGGTCGCGAGAAAGTATGCAAATCGCGAATCGCGTGACCCCGCCAACATACGGGACCCGTAGGGACACCGCGGTGGTTTTTAGTGGGTATGCCCCGAACGCCTTTAGGGGAGAGCCTCCACATACCTCCTCCGCCAGTCCCAAGCCCAGCCGTTCTAATGGCTGGGTTGGCGGAGTTGAGATGACTCATAAGGAGAGTTTTACCACCGCAGTGAACAAAAAAAAAAAAGAAAAAAAGGTTAGGTTAGGTTAGGTTTTTTTTTTTTTTTTTTTTTTTTTTTTTTTTTTTTTTTTTTTTTTTTTTTTTTTTTTTTTTTTTTTTTTTTTTGAAACAGGCACCCGTCATCACAGGGTGTTGTACCGCCGCCTTTAGTCGGCGCCTTTTCTCATTCTACGTCTTTCATTCCTCATCGCTCATTCCACTAATATCGACTACGCTAATCTTATTCTTTATTTCTTTTATTCTTAAATCTAGGTACACGGGAGGGTGTCAGGGTTCATCTTTATTTATTCCCATCTTTATTTCTATTTATTAACAGTTTTCTTAACATAATTTCTTACTTGCTAAATTACATATTTGCTTAATTTACTATTTTATCTACTTATTTACTTATAATATCCTTATCTATAATGTAACGTTTTCTTACACTAGGGAACCGCTATGTTTCCTTTTTTATCTATTTATATTTCTTATGCTATTTTATACCTATATCACTAGACATATAGTATACAACTATATTTAGTGCATATTTTCTTAACTGTTTCTCTTATTGACGATTGTAACAATTCTTCTAAGGAAACTGACGAGCTTGTCCCTGTCCTTACCTACCAAAATTTTCCCTACTGTATACCGGGTGATCTCTACCCCCAGTGCCTGCTTCAGGTTCTCGCGATCCACAGCATGAACAGGGCAGCAAAAGAGAACATGTTCTACCGATTCAGCCTGGATGGGGTCACAAACGCACGATGGATTCTCCTTACACTTGAACCGGGTCAAGTATTCTGAGAATCCACCGTGCCCCGTCAACGCCTGTGTTATGATCCCATCCAGGCTGAGCTTCCTAATCGTCGTGTACGCAGCCACCGCATCCGGGAAAAAGATCTTAGTAGTAGCAGCTGTGGCACCGGTGGTGTATCTCCGATTCCATTCATCAAGCGTTCCCGAACGAATGTAACGCTTGATGAATGAAATCGGGCACAAGTCGTAATCCGGGGCCCTCCTGCTATCAAGTGCGGCCTCTTTGGCGAGCTGATCCACTCTTTCGTTGCCCTCAAACCCTGCGTGCGCTTTGATCCAGAACAAGTTAACTACCTTGTTCTGGCGAGAAACGGATGTTAAGTTCTCTCTAGTTTCGACAGCTAGGGGATGAAGGCAATCGTGGTTTTTCACTGCCTGCAAGGCCGCCATCGAATCGCTGAAGACCCCGAATGACGACGCCGCGCTTTTACGAATCTCCCCAGTCACTCTGCATATCGCCAGGAGTTCCGCTTGGTAGACTGTGCAGTATTCTGGTAGCGCCAACTTGCGAGCGCGTATCTCGGCACCGTTTGCCCAAATGGACAACGCGGCTCCGACGCGCCCGCCGATCTTGCTGCCGTCAGTATAAATACTGACTTCCGGGACTGGGTTGGCGCTAACCTGCTCCTGATCTGCCAGGATACCGAACTCCAGGTCGATACGCTCGGCGGGATGGGGAGACTCCAGTGCAGAGGCCATCCGCTCCACCTCCCTGCCCCTCAATACCGGCTGTGGTGCCCCCCTCTTGGCATCGTACAACGATGCCACCTCGCGTATGCGGAGGTCGAGTGGGAGCACCCCAGCCAGTAAGAGGGAGGCATTCAGGGAGACGGTGCGGTACGCCTTACACATCTGCTGTGCGACACCTCGTTGCACGGTGCCCAGCTGCTTTATAACCCCGATTTTATGGGCTGCCGGCGCCCATACGCTGGCTGCGTACATGACGATCGGTTCTATCGCCGCTATATAAATTGTCCTAACAATTTCGGGGTTTAGGCCCCAACTAACTTTTGCTGCCCTGGTCAATTGCTTGTGAACCGCGATCGCCTTTCGGCAGACGTTGCTGACATGCCGACTAAACGTTAGCTTGTCGTCGATGGTGACACCTAGCAACTTCATTTCTCTGGCCATTTGGATGTCGACCCCGCCCATGCTCAGGCGTGGTGTGTCATATTTCAATTTCCTGGTAATAGTTATTGCGCAAGTCTTTTGCGGCGCAAATTTCAGTTTATTATCGACACCCCACGCCCGAACATGTTCGAGGGCGCCATTTGCCTGGGTCTCTATCTCTAATGCCGTGCCACCATCGACGACAAGGACGATGTCGTCGGCAAAAGCTTGGGAGTAGATCCCCCTACGCTCAATGCTCTTAAGGAGCGGGTCGAGAAGGAGATTCCAGAGAGTGGGACCTCCTATGGAGCCTTGTACGCAGCCTTTCGCCGTGGTTTTTGAAAACTCCTCTCCGGCGTACCTGACACTGACCCTCCGATCATTCAAATAGCTGCCGATGACCCCTCTCAGGTTCCCAGGACACTTTTCCTCAGCCAGTCGGACTCTGATAGCTGGCCACCAGGCATTATCGAAGGCTCCCTCTATATCCAGAGATATTAGTACTATTATTTTCTTTTCCTGCAGTTTGGTGTTTACGCATTGCATCAGGGTATAGAGGGAGTCTTCGGTACTCCTTTGTGGCATGAATCCGTACTGACGAGTACTCATCCTGGGAAGTAAGTAGAACCTGAGGCGGGCCATCAGCATCTTCTCGAAGATCTTTCCGAGTACCGGCAGAAGGCCAATGGGTCGGTACGCCTTCGGGGTGGTGTAATCGGGCTTTCCTGGCTTCCGCAAAACAACCACCACTGCCTCTTTCCAACTCCATGGAAAATAACGGAGTTGGAGGCATTTGTTTGCGAGAGCCAGGAAAGTCCGTGGCGAGTTGGCAATGGCCCGGCTGCATACGTCGGCTGTGAGGCCGTCCACTCCCGGGGCCTTCTTGGGGTTGAAGGACTCACTGGCCGCTCTCAGTTCTTGCAAAGTAAATGGTGGGTCGCAAGGGCCACCTTGTTCCAACATTTCCGATCTTACTCTAATGCGGCTGTGATGTGCATTGTCTAGTTTAGGGTCGTCCTCTTGGAAGAAGGATTCCGCCAAATATTTGGCGGAATCCCCCTCACTCAAGGTACACCCTTCCCTAACCAACAGTGAGTCCTCCAACCTCTCCCTAGTTCTCCCGATCACCCGGTATATCCCCTCCCATACCCCCTCTCGGTCTTGCTTACTGCAAAAGGCCTTCCAGCTCTCCGTTTGAGCTCTCGAGGCCTCCCTCTGATACTCTTCCTTCTTCTCCTGGTACTCCCTTAGGACCTTCGACAACCTAACCGGTGCAGCATTCCTTATACGCCTTCTTCTACGGGAAACCTCCCTCTTCAATATGGTTAGGTTAGGTTAGGTTAGGTTAGGTTAGGTTAGGTTAGGTTAGGTTAGGTTTTTTTTTTTTTTTTTTTTTTTTTTATACCCTCAGTCATTTCCCCCGATTTCAACTTCAGGGACTTTTTACATCATAGGGCTGGTTTTGAATATCTTTTTTATTTTTATTTTCTTTAATTAATTATAAGTTGGGTTTACAATATCTTACATCTATTACAATGATAGTATTTTACATTTTCACTTCTATTTCATATACTACATACTACATACATTAGGGTGGGTTACCATTTACTATGAGAGCCTTATTCTATACGTGTCTTCTTACATGGGTACTACACAATACAATACTTCTATCTATACAACTATGTTCATATTTTTACCGTCCTATTTCTGCTACATTTTCGGAACACTTCTGCTAGTTTTATAAATGTATTGTTATTATATTATTATAATATATACCTACATTTAATTATTTATCGTGCTATGTCTTTTCTTTACTCTGTTTATTGTTTCAGTACCGAATTCTATGAATGTGCTCCTACATTTCTCGTTTCCAATCAATTCAGAAAGGTTTTCTTTATTTATTACCATGTCAATTTTTTGTTCCGTTTCGTACCTGTCCACCGCAAATATGGGGCACTCGCACAGCACGTGAAGTACGGTTTCATCCTGATCCGGTTCACACAGACACGATGGGTCCGCCCTGCACTAGAACATATACAAGTATTGGGCGAAGCCACCGTGCCCTGTCAGCATCTGTGTCAAGACGGGGCTAAGAGTAATTTTTCTTAATATTCTATAGGCCTCAACTACGTCCGGGAAAAATATCTTGGTCACCATTGCTGTGTCTCCTTCTTTGTAACGCCGATTCCATTCGTCAAGCGCACCCTTTCGGATATGCCGCTTGACGAATGATATCGGGCATGCTTGATAGTGCGGCGCCGTCTTCATTTTGGTTGCTGCCTCCCTGGCCAGTTGGTCGGCCCTCTCATTACCTTCATGACCAGCGTGGGCTTTTATCCAGAACAAAGACACATCTTTGCCCTGGATCCTCGCCTCACGCAGGTTTTGCCGCGCCCTCACCGCTAACGGGTGGAGGATCTTAGGGTTGCTCACCGCCAGCAGGGCCGCGCGAGAGTCGCTGAACACGCCGAAACTAGTTTCGGCATGTCCAACGACCATCGCGGCCGCCTCACATATGGCGAGTAGTTCAGCCTGGTAGACCGTGCAGTAGTCTCGGAGCTTAAATTTGGCGGCTCGGTGTTCCGCTGAGTTGATCCATACGGATAGCGCAGCTCCCACCTTGCCGTCAATCCTACTTCCGTCCGTGTATATTTGTACTGCCTGGGTGGCGTGCAGTGACACCTCATCTGGATCTACCAGGCTTACGAACTCCTCATTCATATGCTCTGCGGGGTGTAGATTTGCCTTATAGGGTACCGTCGCCTCCACCTCTATGTCCGCCAGCTCCGGCCCGAGCACACCTCTCTTCGCCTCATAGATCGTCGCCAGTTCTCGTACCCTGAGGTCGAGAGGGAGTATCCCGGCCAGTACGAGTGCCGCACTTAAGGAGACTGTCCGGTATGCTTTGCAGATCTTTTGTGCAAACCCTCTCTGGACCTGATTCAGTTGTTTTTGCACCCCTTTTTTCATTGACGCAGGTGCCCATACACTCGCTGCGTACATTATTATCGGCTCTATTACCGCTACGTAGATCGTCCTGATTATCTCCGGAGAGAGTCCCCACTCCAGTTTGGCCGCTCTGGCCAGTTGTTTGTAAATACCCACAGCCTTACGACAGACATTCGCCACGTGCGAGTTGAATGTCAACTTATTGTCTATCGTAAGGCCGAGTACCTTAATCTCCTTTGACATCGAAATGTCCTCCCCACCCATGCGCAGGAGTGGGATGTCGTATTTAAGTTTATTGGTTATTACCATAGCCATGGTTTTGTGTGGCGCAAATTTAAGCTTATTAACGACACCCCACTCCCGCACATAGGCGAGTGCTTCATTTGCCTGTCTCTGGACTTCCAGAGCTGTCTCCCCGGAAAAAATCAGCACGACGTCGTCTGCGAAAGCCTGGCAGTAATCACCCCTGGCTTCCAAGCCTTTCAATAGTGGGTCCAACAAGATGTTCCAAAAGGTTGGACCCCCGATTGATCCCTGCACGCATCCTTTGGTGGTTTCGGTTGTGTACTCTGCTCCTGCGTATCTCACCCTCACCCTGCGCCCGGTCAGATAGCTATCTACCACTCGCCGGATGTTTTTGGGACAGCCTGTTTCTGCTAGCCGGCATCTGATCGCGGGCCACCACGCACTGTCGAAGGCTCCCTCTATGTCTAGTGACACCAGTGTAATCAACTTTTTCTTTTTAAGTTCAGTTTTGATGTGAGTCATCATGGCATAGAGGGAGTCCTCGGTGCTGCGCTGTGGTGTGAATCCGTACTGTCGTTTGCTTAGGTTGTCGATGGTATGCCACCTAATCCTTTGGACAAGCATTTTCTCCCAAATTTTCCCCAGTACCGGCAAAAGCCCAATCGGACGGTACGATTTGGGTTTTGTATAGTCATCTTTCCCGGGTTTGGCCAAGATAACTACCACCGCCTCCTTCCAGGCTGTTGGGAAGTGAGACAGGGCGAGGCACTTGTTAATGAGCTCCAAAAAGAGCTCCGGGTTGAGGTTAATAGCCGCCCCGCAGATATCAGGTGTTAATCCATCCACCCCAGGTGCCTTTTTAGGGTTGAAGCTGCTCGCTGCCCACAGCAGTTCTCCCAGTGTGAATGGAGGATCTGATGTATTATCATCTTCACCTACATTCACTCGTTCGGCTTCTTTTCTTATTCGCTTGTGGGCCTCGTTGTCTTCTTTAGCTTCGTCCTTGGGGTAGAAGGTCTCCGATAGAGCTCTAGCAGACTCACTTCCTTCCAAAACCCTGCCATTTTGGACCAGCGGAATATCCTCCTGTCTATTTATTGTTCGACCTATCACTCTATAGATCCCATCCCACATACTTTCCTTTTCCTGTTTTCCACAAAATTCCTTCCAACTTTTAGTTTTAGAGTTTTTCACCATCTGTGCATACTCTTCTTTCGCTGTCAAATATTCCCGTAGGACCTTATCCCGACGTACTTGTGCTGCGTTCGCTATTCGTCTTCTGAGTCTTTTGACTTCCGCCTTCTTTTTTGTCAGATCCTCCGTCCACCAGGTCAATCCCTTTCGTTTCTTATCTATCACTTTTGGTATATGTTTTTCACACGCTTCCTCAATTCCTTTCGTATAGTCCCCAATTTTCCTGTCTAATTCTTCTACGTTGTTAACTCTCCTAATTTCTTCTCTATCAATTTTGCCCTTTTCCCAATTCTGGGTGAGTTCCTGTCGGAATTCAACCCAGTTTGCCTTTTTGGTATTGAATTTCCTGGTAGTTCTCTTTATGTTCACTCCATTTGATTTATTTAATTTTACCTCGAAAAGGATTGCTCTATGGTCGGAGACCGTTAAATCAGCGTCCAGTCTCCAGTTTACTATTTTACCCAGCAAGTCCACTGTGCACGTCGTGATGTCCACACTGCTCTTGTACACTCTACCTCCCCTATAGTAAAAGTATGTGGGATCGGATCCCCGATTTAGTAATTGTAGCCCCTCCTCATCGAGTGCTCCCGCCAAGCTCTCTCCTCTCCTGTTTGTCTCTACGCTGCCCCACCATATGTTCCAGGCATTTACATCTCCTCCCAGTATCGTGTTCCTACCCTCTGACTTCTCCATGACCCTGTGGATCTGTGCGATGTCCGCTTCTATATCACCGTCTCCCTCAAAATATACTGAAACTGCCAAAACTTCCCACGCTTCTGTCTTTAGACGAGCTACCGCAATGTTTTCTGTGGTCAATGTAGGGCACAACGTCAAGTCAATGCTATCATCAAATAGCACTATGGCTGCTTTGATCGTTTTGCCCGTGTTGGCCATGCACTGTACCACTCGTGTTCCTTGGTAGGTCTTCATAACTTTGGCGGCTCCAGTATAGGGCTCCTGTAGAAGGGCGAACGCTGCTTTCCTTTTACAGGCTTCCACCACGAGTTCTTCGGTCGCTTGGCAGCAACTCTGAAGGTTGGCTTGGATTACACGATACTGGCCTTCGTCTGTACCTGAGACTTGGGTGCCCTCAGCAGTGGTAGGCCACCGCAGCGCGCGCCAGCCGGTCCCACTTCCTGCGTGTTGGGCAGGAGTCACTGAATGCGTTGTGATCAGCGGTCACCAGCCCGGCTTTCTTGCAGTTTCTGCAAGAAGGCGGCTCCCCAGCCAAGAAGTCTGCGCACTCTGCCTTCAAATGAGGGCCTCCGCAGTGACTACAGCTGTCCGCCGCCTCTCTGCAGAACCTGCGTCCGTGGCCATAGCCCAGACAACGGGTGCACTGGACCAAGGGGCTCTGGTCTTCTGCCCGGACACGTTGAAGATCTATATGCACATGTCCTTTTTGTGTCACCCGTTGCCATACCGTTGGCGACACACCGATCACAACGTGTTCAGTGAGTGCGTTTCGTGCTCTTCGTCTAAACTTAATGGTGGCCCTCGTTTCCCCACTGTCGAGGCCGTGAAAAACGTCCCGGTTCTGGTTCCTAAGAGCCTTCAGAATATCCTCATCAGAGTTTATCTTCAGGACGTCCTTAAGAACCAGCATCGGGTCCTTGTTTTTCACCTCCTCGACAGTGAGGTTTGTTGCCCTCTCCGCAAGCCTTTCTTTCAGTCTACGCCTGTCGTCCTCCGTGCCAACACCCATTATAATTTTGCGGTCCTTGGCCTTGCGTACGCGCTCGACCCTTACCCAACCCTCTTTGGCGTCAACTGCTTGCCGGACCCTCTCCATCACCTCCTCCCCAGACTCCTCCTCATTGGTCGAGGCTACCACGATGGAGTGGAGGGTGTTTCTCGTAGGGGCCCGGCGCTCCGCTACCTCCGCATACGAGGGTTTTGCAGCCTCTGGTCTTTCCGATGCTGCTACGCGAAGGGACTCCTGCAACGCGTCCAACTTCTTGCTGTTCTCGAGCAGCATCTGTGTATGCTGCTCGAGTTTAGCTACGATATCTGTGTCTGTGACCGGTTTGGGTACGACTGGCGTTGGCGTAATAATTTTAGGCGCTTTTTTAGCTGGCGCGCATGTTTCTGACTCGGTCCTGGTACGGCGCAATTCTTTAATTTCCGCCTCCGCTTCCCTCACCAACACGTTAAGTCTGTCCACAGCCTTCTTAACCTCCTCCACTATCTCCCTCTTTGTATTTTTGGACAGCTCCAACTGTCCTCTTGCTTTTGAGACGCACGCTGCCGCCTCCGTCGTGCGACTCAGGTACGTCTTGCGTGGAGATGTTTGCTCCGAAGACACTGCCTTGGATGCTGTTGGCTTTTGTGCTGTCGTTGCGGCCTTTGTTGTCTTCGGAGCCGGTCCAGTTGGTTTCCCAATGCCCGATGCCATGGCGGTGGTGATGGGAACTGTCGTAGTGGTGGTAGTGCTGGTGGTATTGGTGGGGGAAGCAGAGCCGGTCCTAGGCAGGCTCCCCTCTATCTTGTCAATGCTGCGGCGGACGGAGGGCTTGTCTGCTGTCTTCTCAGGTGTCTTGGACACCGCCCTGTCCGTGCTTGTCCGCCGGTCGGGAGTCCTAAACATAGAGTTCATATTTGCTACGGTAGGAGGACAGGGACAACTTGTAAAAGTTGTAAAAGTAAAGATACGTCCCTGTTGCGTCAAGTTGTTTTGCCCAATAAGGCTGTCGTGTGGTCAAAGATCCCAAAAAAGGAACAGTCTACACAAAATACACAAAAACAAAAACCTAATACACACAAAATACAAAAAATATAAAATAATAATAATAAAATTCGCCCAATAGGGGGCCGTTAATGTCCCTTGGACCAGTCTTATTGATTAGTAGCCAAAAGGCTGTGTCGAACGGTCTTTTTCTTAGACTAAAGTAATAAGGTCAACAAAATTTTTCAGGTAGAGTCACTGACTCTACGTCACTCAGACCTAAGGTCTGGTCAATTTGAGGCGTCCAGGCGAAAATTTGGCGTTCAGAGGCAAGAAATTTGGCCCCTACGCCGAAAAGTCCGCTCGACTCTATGTAGAGCCAAACGGATGGCCCTATCCTGTAGAGCTCGCCAAGCCCGTTCAGGCGATACCAAACACGGCCCTCCTAGCCCAAGGGGTTCCGGAGATACGGCGCCTCAAATTTTTGATTAATCAATTAATTAATTGATTAATCAATGGTTAATACGCCGTATCTCCCGAACTATACCTCTCAAATACACCGTGTTTGGGCTTTTCTGAGAGGGCTCGACGAGATCTAGCAGAATCTTCAGGTTTCAGGGCTGAAAATTTCTTGCCTCTGAAATCGCCTGAAAGGTGTCTGGGCTCGTGGATGGTGCCCCGCTGAATCCCCGAGTGCAAACCCGGAGCTCCTATATCCACCCGTCTCGGAGTTATGGCCGATAGAAACTTTTCAAGATGGCGGCCGAAGTGTCAAATGCACTTTTTGAAATTTAATAACTCCTCAACGGGAGGACCGCGAGCCCTCGAGTTTGGGCTCGGCGTAATCAGCGTGAGCTGCCCTATCCACTTGAGCCACTTTCAGGGCCCTGAAAATTTCAGGCTCCAATCCGCCTGAAAGGCGGCACGGGCGATAGTACCAGCCTCACTGAGCACCGCACCGAAAACCCCGACTTTCCCCGACCCCTAGTCTCGGAGATACGGCGCCCCAAAGTTCAGTTTGACAGCTGCCAAACTGTCAAACCTTATGTTTGGAACGCTATATCTCCGGAACCGTTCGCCGTAGAAAGCCCGGATTTCCTCTGGAGTGCTCAGCTCGAGCTCCGCTATGGTCCTGAAAGGGTTTTGGAGCCTGAAATTTTCAGGCCTGAAAAACGCCTGAAAACGCAAAATTCTTACAAACTACTTAAAACTACACACAGCATAAAAAATCCCAGATTTCTGCGACCAACGGTTCGCAAGTTATTGGACGTTAAATATAATTAATAAATTAATCAAAATGGCGGCCGAAGTCCAAAATCGTCAATACGGGTCGTATTGACCCAGGGTTTGGGCTTCGGCCGATAGAAAAGGATGATACAAGACACTTAAAATAATAAAATTTAGAATTTTCCTATTATTTACTGAATTATTTAAATAATTCAGTTAAAATTCAATAACTTTGCGACCGTTAGTCGCAAAAATCTGGAAAAAATGTCAAAAAACACATAAAATCAGGCCGCTTCAGCTCCTATTTACAAACACATAAAATATTTACAGTAGGGTCCTGAAATTTTGTAAAAACTGAAAATTTCACTATTTTAATTTTAATAGCTAAGATAATTGTCCAAAAAATCCAAAACTTTGGTGCCGCGTAGTCCTCGCAAGCGCGCTTCAGGAGGCGTTTTCAGATCTCCGAAACTCCTCCCGGTTCCCGAGCTGCAGTTCTCCAAAGTTTGGACTTTCTAACTTAAATAGAAAATTTTCCGGTGGCCGGAAAATTTTTCTAAAAGTGCCTCCGTGCTTATAATAGTGTAAAGAATGACTTGCCAGAAGTTGGTGTGCGCAGCTCTGCTCCTTCCAGTTTTTTCCCGCCACGTGGTAAACAGTTTTTCCGTTTTCCCGGGAAAACCCTTGGGTGTTTCGGGCTTTCGATGGTGGCAGCAGCTGCGGGCAAGTTGCCCCCTCCTGGATTCACAAAAAAATTGGGGGGTCGTCGATCGTTCTGACGAGATATTCGACGAAAACTGTTAATTTTTTCACTTTGTTTTTAGGTTAGAAAACCAGAATTTCAGTTTTTCACTAATATCTTTTTTCCAACACTGCAATCCTTTAAGGCACTTTGTTCCACTTATGCGCGTCGCGATTGCACAACTTTTCGAGTATCGCACAAGTCTCTAAGTCAAAAATGTCCAAAGTTATTAAATTTTTTATAGCGGAGCTAGTTATTTTCGTGGCTATCAGGGGCGCGGTCGGGTTAGGTTAGGTTAGGTAAGGTTAGGTTAGGTTAGGTTAGGTTCCCCCCCGCGGGATCTCCACCTTGTCGTGGTGGGGGGGCTCAGTAGTCGTGGCTTGGAACCCCGCGGTGAAGCTAAGAGGGATCCAGGAGGGGACGCTCCGCGTGGGCTTGACGGGGCCTGCGCAGGATGCGTCCAACGGTGCGGGTGCGGGGGACAGTTCTGTCTGTCCCTCGCAGTCGGGCGCGGTCGCGGGAGGAGAGGCGTGTCGGTGTTGCGTTGCCGCGCGCCCTATCTCCCGCGACCAAATGGGGGCGCACCATTCGATGCGTCGCGGTGGGGCCGCAGAGGAAGAGGAGATGCGGTGTTGCGTTGCCGTCCTCCCTATCCTCTGCGGCCGCTGGGCGTTTTGGCGGCGGAGTCCAACACCTTAATCCGTCGCCAAGGGGGTTTTGTTCGGGGCCCGCCTGACCATCTGGCGGGCCAATACCCGTCGGAGGGTGGCGACGAGTGCTTTGGTGATGCCCCACCCTCCGACACACGGGTACATGGCGGAACTCGAGGTGGTTTTTAGTGGAAACACCACATACTCCGGCTCTTATTTCCCTCAAGAGTCGGAGATCCGAAGGGATTTTCCACCTCGTAAAACACAAAAAAAAAAAAAAAAAAAAGGTTAGGTTAGGTTAGGTTGGGGTGCGTGTCAGAAACCTCCGCGTGGTGCACCCCGGGCAACGTGAGTAGCAAGCTGCTACTCGCGGCTAATTCTGACAGTGGCGGACGGTGGGTCGAACTCCGACTACCGTCCGGTTACCAACGCGTAATCCCGACTCTTTCGGGACCGCGGGTCTTCGGGCTGCGAGCAAGACAAGCTCTCTAAAAAATTACCCGGAATTGGGGGTCCTTCGGGACCCCGCTTCCACCCGTTCCCGTACGGCTTCTTTTGGGGTCTTGCGGGGACACTTGGGCGGGCGGGCTCGCTTCCTGCGCCTTTTGTGGGTTGCGGGCATGGTCGAACTCCGGCCACCGTTCGGTCAACGCGTTAGCAGGGGGCTTTTTGGCCTCCTGCCCGCGGGTCTTCGGGCTGCGAGCAAGACAAGCTCACTAAAAAATCACCCGGAATTGGGGGTCCTTCGGGGCCCCGCTTCCACCCCGTTCCCGTACGGCTCCTTTTGGGGTCTTGCGGGGACACTTGGGCGGGCGGGCTCGCTTCCTGCGCCTTTTGTGGGCTGCGGGCATGGTCGAACTCCGGCCACCGTTCGGTCAACGCGTTAGCAGGGGGCTTTTTGGCCTCCTGCCCGCGGGTCTTCGGGCTGCGAGCAAGACAAGCTCACTAAAAAATCACCCGGAATTGGGGGTCCTTAGGGGCCCCGCTTCCACCCCGTTCCCGTACGGCTCCTTTTGGGGTCTTGCGGGGACACTTGGGCGGGCGGGCTCGCTTCCTGCGCCTTTTGTGGGTTGCGGGCATGGTCGAACTCCGGCCACCGTCCGGTCAACGCGTTAGCAGTGGGCTTTTTGGCCTGCTGCCCGCGGGTCTTCGGACTAAGAGGGAGGAAACCTCACTAAAAAGTTACCAAAGAGTGGCGCTTGCGCTGCTTGTCTCCGCGGGACTCCACCCGTGGGGACTGTCGGCGGGCGGTGTCGCCTTTTGCGGCGCCGCTCCTTTGCAGTGTCCCTGTTGGGCACTGCCTTTACGTCCCTCCCGGTACTCCTCTGGTCATCAGAGGGGACACGGGACGGGACATTGACGGGCTTGGTGTGTACTCACCCTACCGCCAAGCAGACAGCGGGGTTGTCTTTCTTCTTCCGTCTTCGGACGCCTTTTTATTTTTGAATTGTTGTTTTTGTTTCGTTTTGTTTTGTTTTGTTTATTTTACGTTTCACTTTTTCCGTTTTTATTTTACTTTCATACCTTTTAGTTTACCTTTTGTTTTTGTTTTATTTAACATTTTTTGTTTTTCTCTCTTTTCTCTTCTTTCGTTCTTCTTCCCCCTGCCCCGTTGCCACCGTCACCCCAATCTCGTAATCCCGTAGTTTGCAGTGTCTGTGGTCACGTCTCGCGGCTGTCCACGGGACCGAGGGTCTTGGCTTAACCGCCCGGACCGCGTGCAAGGTAAGCACTATAAAAATCCCCTAATCCTAAGTTGCTGCCGCACGGCGAGAGGATGCATGGCTGACAGGGAGGTCAGTTCCTAGTGCGGCCCCCTCAGGGCACCAGCCGCCGCCCTTGAGGTATTAGGCTTACCCGGGTATAGCGGGATCTCTGCCCGGGTGGACTTTTTATTTCTCCCGCACTCGTGGGTCTTAATATGAATAATAAGCCTAAAAAAACCACCACACCGAAGTCGGTTGACGAATCAACCCGCACGCCCAGTCCTGCGGGTTCGCTGAAGGAGCAAGAGTTGGAGCTGTCCGAGTCGGACAACTCAACAGTTTCAATGATAAGCGTGCGCAGCGCAGAAAGCCCAAGTCGGGCGAGCAAGCGCACACGCTCGGAGCCAGGCTCGGGCTCGAGCGAAGAAGGGACCCCCACGCCGAAAGTTTCGAAAGTGAGGGGTTTCAAGACGCGTGGCAGACCGCCCACCCACGGGCACTTTGTGGGCCTGGGCAGAGCTCGCGCGGAGCTCGCAGCCGCCAAGCTGCGAGAAAAGCTCCTCGAGCGCGACGCAGAGGAGGAGCGGCGCATCGAAGCGGCCACAAAAAAGGTGGCCGCTTCAAGAAGCTCGCGCCTCTCAGAGACTTCGGTCTCTGAGGGAGATCCGGAGGAGGCTACCGCCACCAACTTGCGGTCGCGTCTCAAAGACGCCTTGGAGGCCATCACGATGGTCTCCAAGAAGTCCAAGGGACTCAAAGGGACTTGCCAAAGGTCCCTTAAGGAGTCGGTGGCGGCAATAGCCGAAATTGCGGATGTTCTCCTCAGCCGCACAGCGTCTGAGGAGACGAAGAAGCTCCAGGCGGAGAACGCCCGCCTCGCCACCGAAATCGCGGCACTCAGGCGCGAACAAGAGGAGCTCCGCGCTGCAATTCAGAAGCGGGCCAGTACTGACGCACCGGAGAAGACCTCGGAGGATTTGGTTGCCCTCCGAAGAGACATGGTCCTGATGAGGCAAAGTCTCTCTGCCCTGGAGGGCAGAATATTAAGTCCTCCATTGGCGAGCCGGCAAGCGGCCCAACAACCGCAGCCGCCCCCGCAGCCACAGCCGCAGCCGTCAACATCATACGCGGCTGCAGCGGCTGCGCCACGGCAGAATCCGGCGCCCAATAAAGCCGTGGCTAATCAGGCCCCAAAGGGCAAGAAGAGGGGCCAGAAGAAGGCCCAGCCCGCTCCTGCTGCCCAGCAGACCAGCGCGCCAGCGACCTCCGCACCCGCAGCTTCCCGACCTGACGGCTGGCAGACCGTCGGAGAGAAGCAACAAGCGGCGAAGAAAAGAAGAAAGGCGAAAAAGAAGGAAAAGAAGGCGGCGAAGAAGGCGGCAAAGAAGCTCCGCACCCCCAGCTCCACTGCAGTGGTATTAACACTGCAACCTGCAGCGTTGGAGCGGGGGACCACCTACGCGGAGCTTTTAAAGAAGGCGCGTGGGGCTATCGACCCCAGCCAGCTTGGCATTACGACGGGTCTGCGGTGTAAGATCACCCAGACCGGGGCCCGCCTCATCGAGGTGCCTGGGGCCGGTAGCGCCCAGCAGGCTGACGCACTGGCTTCAAGCCTCCGCCAACTCCTTCCGGCGGAGGATGTCAGAATCACCAGGCCCCAAAAATGTGCAGAAGTTCGAATCGGGGGCCTGGATGATTCGATTATTGTCGACGAGGTGGTTGCCGCGGTCGCCAAGGCTGGGGAATGTCCCCCGGAGCAAATCCGGTGCGGCCCGATTCGTCCGGGCCGTGCCGGTATGGGCACGGCCATAGTCACCTGCCCAGTGGCTGTGGCCAAGAAGTTGGCCGATGGCCGTCGCGTTTTGATCGGCTGGGTGTCGGCGCAAGTGCGGCTCCTGGAGCCGAAACCGCAGAGGTGCTTCCGCTGCCTCAGTGGTGGCCACGTTGGTGCAAAGTGCACCTCTGCGGTCGACTGCAGCGGCCGCTGTTTTAGATGCGGCCAGCCCGGCCATTTGGCCGGCAGTTGTGAGGCCCCACCGCACTGCGTTTTGTGTGCGGCGGCGGGCAAGCCGGCCGATCATAGAGCCGGCACAAAGAGTTGCGCCGCACCCAAGAAGAAGCAGGGTGCAAATGACGGCCAATCGGCCAACAAGAGCGCCACTTCCGTGGCCAATGAGGCGTCAGGCGGCACGCCAGATATGGATGTCCAGTAATGGCTCCATATTTACGCCTACTTCAGGCGAATATAAACCACTGCGCCAGGGCTCAGGATCTTCTTCTCCAGAGCATGGCGCAGTGGTCAATCAACGTCGCCCTCGTCGCCGAGCCGTATTTTGTCCCCCCCCGTGATGATTGGGTGGGGGACCTCAGCGGCTCGGTGGCGTTAATTTCGCTAGCCGCCGCCCGCACCCCGCCCTTCGAGAACATCTACCGAGGGCGGGGCTGCGTCGCAGCACTCATAAAGGATACGGTTGTGGTGGGTGGCTACTTCTCACCCAACCGTTCCCTCGCCGACTTCGAGGAGTATCTCCTCGAATTGAACGTCGTCGTCGCTCGCAGCCGTCCTCGCGTCGTGCTCTTCGCCGGGGACCTCAACGCCAAGTCTACGGCTTGGGGTTCTCCGGCCACAGACGCTAGAGGCGAGCTGCTGGAGCAGTGGGCCATCGAGAACGGCCTGCTCGTCCTCAATCAGGGGTCGGTACATACGTGCGTGCGTCAGCGGGGCGGTTCCATTGTGGACGTTTCTTTTGCGAGCCCCGCACTAGCACGCCGTATCCGAGACTGGCGCGTCGTCGAGGAGGTGGAGACGTTGTCGGACCACCGCTATATTCGGTTCGACGTCTCCGCCGAAACAGTTAGCTCCGACGCCCCAGTCCGAAGAGGCCCGATTGAGGGCGGTCCACGTTGGGCCTTGAAAAGGCTAAATCGGGAGGCCCTCCTGGAAGCCTCCATAGTTCAGGCCTGGGTATCAACACCTTCCAGGCCTGACGATATTAATATGGAGGCGAATTGGTTCAGGGGGGCAATGACGCAAGTTTGCGATGCGGCGATGCCTAGAGTCCGAAGCAAGTCTGGGCCACGCCGGGTGTACTGGTGGAATGACACCATCGCGCAGTTGCGGCGAATGTGCGTCGCAGCGCGCCGCCAGTACGCCCGGTTTCGCAGGAGGCGTCGCCGCCCTCCCGATTTCACTGTCCGGGAGGCGGCATTGTATGAGGCATACAGAGCGGCAAAAAGTGAACTTAAAGAAGCTATCTGGCGGGCCAAGCAAGACGCCCGCCAGGAACTGCTGGAGACGCTCAACGAAGATCCGTGGGGGCGCCCATATTTAATGGTCAGGAACAAGTTACGTTCCTGGGCGCCCCCTCTAACGGAAAGTCTCCGGCCACAGCTAATTGAAGAAGTTGTGGCCGCTCTGTTCCCGTCACGGGCGGAACACATCCCACCGCCCATGACGGCGCCGCCTTCCGCGGCAGCCAACGCGGACATAGACGACGACGTTCCCGAGGTGACTCGGGTAGAACTCCGAGCGGCGGTGTTGAGAATTAAAAACACCGCCCCAGGACCCGACGGCATTCCTGGCCGAGCGTGGGTCCTGGCAATGGAGGAGCTCGGACCCCGACTAGGGAGACTCCTCACAGCGTGCCTTGAGGGGGGCCAGTTTCCACGAGTCTGGAAAACGGGGAAGCTGGTCCTCATCAAAAAGGCCGGGCGCCCGGCGGACAGCCCGTCCGCCTACCGGCCCATAGTGTTGTTGGACGAGGTCGCGAAGATCTTCGAGTATATCATCGCGGAGCGCCTCGTCCACCACCTTACTACGGTGGGCCCGGATTCGGCGGACGTGCAGTTTGGTTTCCGCCGAGGGCGCTCAACAATAGAGGCCATAAAATCAGTGAGGAGTCTGGCGGAGGAACAGGTTTCCCGGGGCGGGGTGGTCTTGGCGGTGTCTCTTGACATCGCCAACGCTTTCAACACCCTGCCCTGGAGTTGTATTCGTGAGGCACTCAATTATCACCGAGTGCCTCCATACCTCCGCCGTATAGTCGGGGATTATTTAAGTGAGAGAAACATCATCTACCCGAGTCATCTCGGTATTAGTCGGCGAGTTATGTCGTGCGGTGTTCCACAGGGGTCGGTCCTCGGCCCCCTTCTGTGGAACATCGGCTACGACTGGGTGCTGCGCGGTACGCTCCTCCCTGGCGTGGGTGTCACTTGTTACGCCGACGACACCCTCGTCACTGCGAGTGATAAGACGTACCGGGCGGCGGCTATAAGGGCGACCGCTGGGGTCGCACAAGTCGTTGGTAGGATCCGGCGTTTGGGCCTAGAGGTGGCCCTGTCTAAATCCGAGGCCATTTGTTTTCACGGGCCTCGGAATCGGCCACCTGCAGGGGCCCACATCATGGTAGGAGGGGTCCGCATCGGCATTGGGACGAGCCTAAAATACCTGGGGCTCGTACTCGATAGCCGATGGGATTTCCGTGAGCACTTTGGACGCTTGGCCCCCAAACTTCTAGGGGCAGCGGCAGGATTATCGCGACTGCTGCCCAATCTGGGGGGGCCAACCGCCTCCTGCCGGAGGCTCTACGAAGGAGTCGTGCGGTCCATGGCCCTTTACGGGGCCCCGATATGGGCGCACGACCTGACGGCCCACAATATCACGGCGCTTCGCGCACCGCAGCGCGCCATGGCCGTCAGGTTAATACGAGGCTACCGCACGGTCTCCTTCGAGACAGCGAGCCTCCTAGCCGGATCACCGCCCTGGGATCTGGAAGCTGAGCTGCTGGCGTCACTCTATACATGGCGCCAGCAAGCTCTGGAGCAGGGCGAGAGACCGGCGCACCGCGACATCGAGGCGCGTCGGTCGGAGCTCCGCCAGGTCCTAGTGGCGGAGTGGAAGAGCAGACTTGTGCACCCCAGCGCCGGGCACGCCACGATAGTGGCGGTAAGTCCCGTGGTTGAAGAGTGGTCGGAGAGACGTCACGGCGTCCTCACCTTCCGGCTGACACAAATCCTCACCGGCCATGGTTGTTTTGGCCGGTATTTGTGGAGGATAGGCCGGGAGGAAACGCCCGGATGCCACCATTGTGGCAGCAGCCGCGACCCCGTAGAAGACACGGCGTTGCATACATTGGCGGAGTGCCCAGCCTGGGCATCGCAGCGCCGTGATCTGGTCGCGGCTCTTGATACGGTTGTCCTCTCGCTCCCGGCCGTAGTTCTGTCTATGGTCCGGAGTGAGAGGTCCTGGAACGCCGTCGCCTCCTTCTGCGAAGCAGTCATGCTGAGCAAGGAGGCGGCGGAGCGGGAGAGGGAAATACATCGCCCTCTCCCCAACCGTAGGTCCGGGCGTCGGGGACGCCGTACAAGAGACGACCTCCGACCGCCGTAATTTATCTTAGTGCCTGCGGACGGTGAGCGCTGGGGCTGCTCCCTGTCCGCCAAAAGGCGGGAGGCGGTGCGTGTCCTCGCCGCCTCCCAAGTAGCTTTGTGAGGTGATGGATGCAAGAAGTTTGATGGATGCAAGAAGTTTGATGGATGATTGCGAGATCATATGTAGACGGGGCCCGCCAACAACAACGGCGGGCCAATCCCGGGCGGGGTCGCGAGAAAGAATGCAAATCGCGAATCGCGTGACCCCGCCAACATACGGGACCCGTAGGGACACCGCGGTGGTTTTTAGTGGGTATGCCCCGAACGCCTTTAGGGGAGAGCCTCCACATACCTCCTCCGCCAGTCCCAAGCCCAGCCGTTCTAATGGCTGGGTTGGCGGAGTCGAGATGACTCATAAGGAGAGTTTTACCACCGTAGTGAACAAAAAAAAAAAAAAAAAAAAAAAGGTTCCCCCCGTAGGATCTCCACCTTGTCGTGGTGGGGGGCTTAGTAACCGTGGATTGGTGACCCGCGGTGAAGCTAAGAGGGATCCAGGAGGGGACGCTCCGCGTGGGCTTGACGGAGGCCTGCGCAGGATGCGTCCAAAGGGCGGGTGCGAGGGACAGTTCTTCTGTCCCTCGCAGTCGGGTGCGGTCGCGGGAGGAGAGGCGTGTCGGTGTTGCGTTGCCGCGCGCCCTATCTCCCGCGACCAAATGGAGGCGCACCATCGTTGCGTCGCGGTGGGGCCGCAGAGGAAGAGGAGATGCGGTGTTGCGTTGCCGTCCTCCCTATCCTCTGCGGCCGCTGAGTGTTTTGGCGGCGGAGCCCAACACCTTCATCCGCCGCCAAGGGGGTTTTGTTCGGGGCCCGCCTGACCATCTGGCGGGCCAATACCCGTCGGGGGTAGTGACGAATGCTTATGCGAATCCCTACCCTCCGACACACGGGTACATGAGGAACACGGGTTGGTTTAGGTTAGGTTAGGTTGGGGGGGTCCCCCCCGTGGGATCTCCACCTTGTCGTGGTGGGGGGGCTCAGTAACCGTGGATTGGGCATCCGCGGTGAAGCTAAGAGGGATCCAGGAGGGGACGCTCCGCGTGGGCTTGGAGGGGCCTGCGCAGGATGCGTCCAACGGTGCGGGTGCGGGGGACAGTTCTGTCTGTCCCTCGCAGTCGGGTGCGGTCGCGGGAGGAGAGGCGTGTCGGTGTTGCGTTGCCGCGCGCCCTATCTCCCGCGACCAAATGGGGGCGCACCATTCGATGCGTCGCGGTGGGGCCGCAGAGGAAGAGGAGATGCGGTGTTGCGTTGCCGTCCTCCCTATCCTCTGCGGCCGCTGAGTGTTTTGGCGGCGGAGCCCAACACCTTAATCCGCCGCCAAGGGGGTTTTGTTCGGGGCCCGCCTGACCATCTGGCGGGCCAATACCCGTCGGGGGGTAGCGATGAATGCTTATGCGAATCCCTACCCTCCGACACACGGGTACATGAGGAAAACGGGTTGGTTTTTAGTCAGTAAGAGTCTGACAGTCCCCTTCGCCCATCCCCCAGGGCGGAGGGACTCCATGAGGATTTTCCAACCCGAAACCAAAAAAAAAAAAAAAAAAGGTTAGGTTGGGGTGCGTGTCAGAAACCTCCGCGTGGTGCACCCCGGGCAACGTGAGTAGCAAGTTGCTGCTCGCGGCTAATTCTGACAGTGGGCGGACGGTGGGTCGAACTCCGACTACCGTCCGGTTACCAACGCGTAATCCCGACTCTTTCGGGACCGCGGGTCTTCGGGCTGCGAGCAAGACAAGCTCTCAAAAAAATTACCCGGAATTGGGGGTCCTTCGGGGCCCCGCTTCCACCCGTTCCCGTACGGCTCCTTTTGGGGTCTTGCGGGGACACTTGGGCGGGCGGGCTCGCTTCCTGCGCCTTTTGTGGGTTGCGGGCATGGTCGAACTCCGACCACCGTTCGGTCAAAACGCGTTAGCAGGGGGCTTTTTGGCCTCCTGCCCGCGGGTCTTCGGGCTGCGAGCAAGACAAGCTCACTAAAAAATCACCCGGAATTGGGGGTCCTTCGGGGCCCCGCTTCCACCTGTTCCCGTACGGCTCCTTTTGGGGTCTTGCGGGGACACTTGGGCGGGCGGGCTCGCTTCCTGCGCTTTTTGTGGGTTGCGGGCATGGTCGAACTCCGGCCACCGTCCGGTCAACGCGTTAGCAGGGGGCTTTTTGGCCTCCTGCCCGCGGGTCTTCGGACTAAGAGGGAGGAAACCTCACTAAAAAGTTACCAAAGAGTGGCGCTTGCGCTGCTTGTCTCCGCGGGACTCCACCCGTGGGGACGGTCGGCGGGCGGTGTCGCCTTTTGCGGCGCTGCTCCTTTGCAGTGTCCCCGTTGGGCACTGCCTTCACGTCCCTCCCGGTACTCCTCTGGTCATCAGAGGGGACACGGGACGGGACATTGACGGGCTTGGTGTGTACTCACCCTACCGCCAAGCAGACAGCGGGGCTGTCTTTCTTCTTCCGTCTTCGGACGCCTTTTATTTTAAAATTTTTTTGTTTTGTTTTGTTTTTGTTTTGTTTATTTTACGTTTTACTTTCTCTTTTTATTTTACTTTTATACCTTTTTATTTTACCTTCTGTTTTTGTTTTATTTTATATCTTTTAGTTTTTTCTCTCTTTTCCCTTTTTTCGTTCTTCCCCCCCTGCCCCGATGTCACCGTCACCCCAATCTCGTAATCCCGTAGTTTGCAGTGTCTGTGGTCACGTCTCGCGGCTGTCCACGGGACCGAGGGTCTTGGCTTAACCGCCCGGACCGCGTGCAAGGTAAGCACTATAAAAATCCCCTAATCCTAAGTTGCTGCCGCACGGCGAGAGGATGCATGGCTGACAGGGAGGTCACTTCCTAGTGCGGCCCCCTCAGGGCACCAGCCGCCGCCCTTGAGGTATTAGGCTTACCCGGGTATAGCGGGATCTCTGCCCGGGTGGACGTTTTATTTCTCCCGCACTCGTGGGTTTAATTATGGATGCATTAAATACAAACCAAACCTCTATACCGAAGTCGGTTGACGAACCGACCCGCACGCCCAGTATTGCGGGTTCAAACGATGAGCGCTTAAAAGCGCTGAAGGAGCAAGGGTTGGAGCTGTCCGAGTCAGACAGCTCAACCACCAGCATGATGAGTGTCCGCAGCGCCAGCGCGGAAAGCCCCAGTCGGGCATTGCGCAAGCGCGCACACAGCGCACACTCGGGGTCAGAATCGGCCTCGAGCGATGACTCGTCAAGGCTACGTCAGGTAAAGACGCGTGGACGACCGCCCACCCACGGAAATTACGTGGGTCTGGGCAAGGCTCGCGAGGAGCTCGCAGCCGCTAAGCGGCGCGCAAAGCTCCAAGAGCGCGACGAGGAGGAAGAGAGGCACATTGAAGCGGCCACGAAGAAAGTGGCTGCGGAGAGAAGCTCGAGTCTCTCTCTCTCGGAGTCTTCCGCCACCGAGCCGGATGAGGCCACCGCCACCGATCTGCGGTCACGCCTCAAAGACGCCCTGGAGGCCATAACTATGGTCTCCAAAAAGTCGAAGGGCCTTAAAGGGACATGTCAGAAGTCCCTAAAGGAGTCGGTGGCCGCGATTAACGAGATCGCGGATGTTCTCCTCAGCCGCACAGCGTCTGAGGAGACAAAGAAGCTCCAGGCGGAGAACGCCCGCCTTTCCACCGAAATCGCGGCACTCAGGCGCGAGCAGCAGGAGCTCCGTGTCGCGTTTCAGAGGCGCGTGGAGGGCAATGCGCCGGACAAGGCCACGGAGGACTTGGCTGCCCTCCGCAGAGAGATGGCCCAGATGAGGCAGAGCCTCTCCGCCCTGGAGGGCAAATTATTAATAAGGCCCGCAACGGCGAGCCGGCCAGCGGCCCAACAACCGCAGCCGCCCCCACAGCCGACCCCGCAGCCATCAACCTCCTACGCGGCTGTAGCTGCTGCACCACGACAGGCCACGACCACGGCGCCGAATAAAGCCGTGGCAACTAACGCCCCAAAGGGCAGGAAGAGGGGCCAGAAGAAGGCCCAGCCCACCCCTGCTGTCTCGCAGAGTGCCCCTGAAGCCTCCGCCCCAAAAGATGGCTGGGAAGTTGTTGGCGCCAAACAACAGGCGGCGAAAACAAAGAGGAAGGCCACAAAAAAGGCAAAAAAGGCGGCAAAGAAGGCGGCCAAGAAGCTTCGCACCCCCAGCTCCACTGCAGTGGTATTAACACTGCAACCTGCAGCGTTGGAGCGGGGGACCACCTATGCGGAGCTTCTCAAGAAGGCGCGTGGGGCTATCGACCCCGTCAAGCTCGGAATAACGGCGGGCCTCCGGTGTAAGATCACACAGACCGGAGCCCGCCTCATCGAGGTGCCTGGGGCCGGTAGTGCCCAGCAGGCAGACGCCTTGGCCTCGAGCCTCCGCGACCTCCTTCCATCGGAGGACGTACGTATCTCTAGGCCCCAAAAGTGCGCCGAGGTGCGAATCGGGGGCCTAGACGACTCGATAGTGACTGAGGAGGTTGTTGCCGCCGTCGCCAAGGCCGGGGAATGTCCCCTGGACCAAATCCGGTGCGGCCCTATTCGCCCGGGCCGTGCTGGTATGGGTACGGCCATAATTAACTGCCCCGTGGCTGTGGCCAAGAAGTTGGCCGATGGCCGTCGCGTGTTAATCGGTTGGGTGTCGGCGCAAGTGCGGCTCCTGGAGCCGAAACCGCAGAGGTGCTTCCGCTGCCTCAGTGGTGGCCACGTTGGCGCAAAGTGCACCTCTGCGGTCGACTGCAGCGGCCGCTGTTTCAGATGCGGCCAGCCCGGCCATTTGGCTGGCAGTTGTGAGGCCCCGCCGCACTGCGTTTTGTGTGCGGCGGCGGGCAAGCCGGCCGATCATAGGGCCGGCACAAAAAGTTGCGCTGCACCCACCAAGAAGAAGCAGGGCGCAAAGGACGGCCAATCGGCCAACAAGGGCGCCACTCCCGTGGCGAATAAGGCGCCAGGCGACACGCCACCAATGGATGTCCAATAATGGCACCATATCTCCGCCTTATCCAGGCGAACATCAACCACTGCGCCAGGGCTCAGGATCTTCTTCTCCAGAGCATGGCGCAGTGGTCAATCAACGTCGCCCTCGTCGCTGAGCCGTATTTTATCCCCCCCCGTGACGAAGGCGGGGTGGCCTTGGCGGTGTCTCTTGACATCGCCAACGCTTTTAACCTAGCTTGGGCATCGCAGCGCCGTGATCTGGTCGCGGCTCTGAATACGGTTGTCCTCTCGCTCCCGGCCGTAGTTCTGTCTATGGTCCGGAGTGAGAGGTCTTGGAACGCCGTCGCCTCTTTCTGCGAAGCAGTCATGCTGAGCAAGGAGGCGGCGGAGCGGGAGAGGGAAATACATCGCCCTCTCCCCAACCGTAGGTCCGGGCGTCGGGGACGTCGAACTAGAGACGACCTCCGACCACCGTAAATTTATTGCCTGCGGACGGTGAGCGCTGGGGCTGCTCCCTGTCCGCCAAAAGGCGGGAGGCGGCGCGTGTCCTCGCCGCCTCCCAAGTAGCTTTGTGAGGTGATGGATGCCAGAAGTTTGATGTATGCAAGAAGTTTGATGGATGATTGCGAGATCATAATGAGACGGGGCCCGCCAACACCAACGGCGGGCCAATCCCGGGCGGGGTCGCGAGAAAGTATGCAAATCGCGAATCGCGTGACCCCGCCAACATACGGGACCCGTAGGGACACCGCGGTGGTTTTTAGTGGGTATGCCCCGAACGCCTTTAGGGGAGAGCCTCCACATACCTCCTCCGCCAGTCCCAAGCCTAGCCGTTCTAATGGCTGGGTTGGCGGAGTTGAGATGACTCATAAGGAGAGTTTTACCACCGTAGTGAACAAAAAAAAAAAAAAAAAAAAAGGTTAGGTTCGGCGCCCCCCCCGTGGGATCTCCACCTTGTCGTGGTGGGGGGGCTTAGTAACCGTGGATTGGTGACCCGCGGTGAAGCTAAGAGGGATCCAGGAGGGGACGCTCCGCGTGGGCTTGACGGAGGCCTGCGCAGGATGCGTCCAAAGGGGCGGGTGCGAGGGACAGTTCTTCTGTCCCTCGCAGTCGGGTGCGGTCGCGGGAGGAGAGGCGTGTCGGTGTTGCGTTGCCGCGCGCCCTATCTCCCGCGACCAAATGGAGGCGCACCATCGTTGCGTCGCGGTGGGGCCGCAGAGGAAGAGGAGATGCGGTGTTGCGTTGCCGTCCTCCCTATCCTCTGCGGCCGCTGAGTGTTGTGGCGGCGGAGCCCAACACCTTCATCCGCCGCCAAGGGGGTTTTGTTCGGGGCCCGCCTGACCATCTGGCGGGCCAATACCCGTCGGGGGGTAGTGACGAATGCTTATGCGAATCCCTACCCTCCGACACACGGGTACATGAGGAACACGGGTTGGTTTTTAGTCAGTAAGAGTCTGACAGTCCCCTTCGTCCTTCCCCCGGGGCGGAGGGACTCCATGAGGATTTTCCAACCCGATACCAAAAAAAAAAAAAAAAAAAAAAGGTTAGGTTCGGCGAGAGATGTCGTGCGGTGTTCCACAGGGTTCGGTTCTCGGCCCCCTCCTGTGGAACATCGGGTACGACTACGTGCTGCGGGGTGCGCTCCTCCGTGGCGTCGGCATCGTTTGTTATGCCGACGACACTTTAGTCACGGCTAGGGGTAAGTCGCACCGGGCGGCGGCCATATTGGCGACCGCTGGGGTCGCACATATTGTGAGTCGCATCCGGCGATTGGGCCTCGAGGTGGCCCTTTCCAAATCCGAGGCCATTTCTTTTCACGGGCCTCGAGGTGGCCGCGCCTCGTGAGGTAGAGGCGCGGAAGACCGAACTCCGCCAGGTCCTGGTGGCGGAGTGGACTCAAAGTTTGGTGCACCCCAGCGCAGGGCAGGCGATCATCGACGCCGTAAGACCCGACATGAAGGAGTGGCTGGAGAGGCGACATGGCGCCCTCACCTTCCGGCTTACGCAGGTGCTTACCGGCCATGGGTGTTTCGGCCGGTTCCTGCACCGCATAGGCCGGGAGGAGACGCCCGGCTGTCATCATTGTGGAGACCGCCGCAACCCAGTAGAGGACACGGCGCTGCACACACTAGCGGATTGCCCCGCGTGGGCTACGCAGCGCCGCGATCTAGTTGCGGCGGTCCGTAACTCAGACCTCTCGCTTCGGGCTGTGGTTCACGCCATGGTCCGGAGCCAGACTTGTTGGAACGCCGTCGCCTCCTTCTGTGAGACAGTAATGTCGAGCAAGGAGGCGGCGGAGCGGGAGAGGGAGCTCGCGCGACCTCTCCCCATCCGTAGAGCCGGGCGTCGCCGGAGGGCGTATAATGACCTCCGGCCACCATAAGTTGCCAGCGGGCGGCGGCACCGTGGGGCCGCCCGCCGTCCGCTGGGTCCGAGAGACGGCGTCGTGTTCCGCGCACGCCTCTCGTAGCAGTAGCTTTGTTTTCTTACGTTGCTTGTAAGTATGACAGATGAATGAGGTAATGTCTCACGACATTAAAATGAGTGGAAAATTTGTAAAAGTTTTAATCCGAATGTGTGCGTGATGTATGTTTTCCGTGGATGGATGCATGCGAGAAGTTAGACGGGGCCCGCCGTGCCTGAGGCGGGCCAACTCAGGCGGGGTCACAGATGTTATGCAACGCAGTACCTGTGGCCCCGCTGTTAATGGGATCGGTTAGCGGAACACCATGGGGGTTTTAGTGGGTAGTCCCGAAGCTTCTCATCGGGGAGTCCCACACTCCCCCTAGGCTGACACTTCGGTCTCAGTCTAGGGGGGTTAGCTCGTAAACTGTAGTTTCCTCCATGAGTCACAAAAAAAAAAAAAAAAAAAAAAAAAGGTTAGGTTAGGTTCGGGCACGCCACGATAGTGGCGGTAAGTCCCGTGGTTGATGAGTGGTTGGAGAGACGTCACGGCGTCCTCACCTTCCGGTTGACTCAAATCCTTACCGGCCATGGTTGTTTTGGCCGGTATTTGTGGAGGATAGGCCGGGAGGAAACGCCCGGATGCCACCATTGTGGCAGCAGCCGCGACCCTGTCGAAGACACGGCGTTGCATACTTTGGCGGAATGCCCAGCCTGGGCATCGCAGCGCCGTGATCTGGTCGCGGCTCTCAATACGGTTGTCCTCTCGCTCCCGGCCGTAGTTCTGTCTATGGTCCGGAGTGAGAGGTCTTGGAACGCCGTCGCCTCTTTCTGCGAAGCAGTCATGCTGAGCAAGGAGGCGGCGGAGCGGGAGAGGGAAATACATCGCCCTCTCCCCAACCGTAGGTCCGGGCGTCGGGGACGTCGAACTAGAGACGACCTCCGACCACCGTAAATTTATTGCCTGCGGACGGTGAGCGCTGGGGCTGCTCCCTGTCCGCCAAAAGGCGGGAGGCGGCGCGTGTCCTCGCCGCCTCCCAAGTAGCTTTGTGAGGTGATGGATGCCAGAAGTTTGATGTATGCAAGAAGTTTGATGGATGATTGCGAGATCATAACGAGACGGGGCCCGCCAACACCAACGGCGGGCCAATCCCGGGCGGGGTCGCGAGAAAGTATGCAAATCGCGAATCGCGTGACCCCGCCAACACACGGGACCCGTAGGGACACCGCGGTGGTTTTTAGTGGGTATGCCCCGAACGCCTTTAGGGGAGAGCCTCCACATACCTCCTCCGCCAGTCCCAAGCCTAGCCGTTCTAATGGCTGGGTTGGCGGAGTTGAGATGACTCATAAGGAGAGTTTTACCACCGTAGTGAACAAAAAAAAAAAAAAAAAAAAGGTTAGGTTAGGTTAGGTTAGGTTGGGGTCCCCCCCGTGGGATCTCCACCTTGTCGTGGTGGGGGGGCTCAGTAACCGTGGATTGGTGTCCCGCGGTGAAGCTAAGAGGGATCCAGGAGGGGACGCTCCGCGTGGGCTTGACGGGGCCTGCGCAGGATGCGTCCAACGGTGCGGGTGCGGGGGACAGTTCTGTCTGTCCCTCGCAGTCGGGTGCGGTCGTGGGAGGAGAGGCGTGTCGGTGTTGCGTTGCCGCGCGCCCTATCTCCCGCGACCAAATGGGGGCGCACCATTCGATGCGTCGCGGTGGGGCCGCAGAGGAAGAGGAGATGCGGTGTTGCGTTGCCGTCCTCCCTATCCTCTGCGGCCGCTGAGTGTTTTGGCGGCGGAGCCCAACACCTTAATCCGCCGCCAAGGGGGTTTTGTGCGGGGCCCGCCTGACCATCTGGCGGGCCAATACCCGTCGGGGGGTTGCGATGAATGCTTATGCGAATCCCTACCCTCCGACACACGGGTACATGAGGAACACGGGTTGGTTTTTAGTCAGTAAGAGTCTGACAGTCCCCTTCGTCCTTCCCCTGGGGCGGAGGGACTCCATGAGGATTTTCCAACCCGACACCAAAAAAAAAAAAAAAAAAAAAAAAAAAAAAAAAAAAAAAAAAAAAAAGGTTAGGTTGGGGTGCGTGTCAGAAACCTCCGCGTGGTGCACCCCGGGCAACGTGAGTAGCAAGCTGCTGCTCGCGGCTAATTCTGACAGTGGGCGGACGGTGGGTCGAACTCCGACTACCGTCCGGTCACCAACGCGTAATCCCGACTCTTTCGGGACCGCGGGTCTTCGGGCTGCGAGCAAGACAAGCTCTCTAAAAAATTACCCGGAATTGGGGGTCCTTCGGGGCCCCGCTTCCACCCGTTCCCGTACGGCTCCTTTTGGGGTCTTGCGGGGACACTTGGGCGGGCGGGCTCGCTTCCTGCGCCTTTTGTGGGTTGCGGGCATGGTCGAACTCCGACCACCGTTCGGTCAAAACGCGTTAGCAGGGGGCTTTTTGGCCTCCTGCCCGCGGGTCTTCGGACTAAGAGGGAGAAAACCTCACTAAAAAGTTACCATAGAGTGGTGCTTCTCGGAGCGCCGCTGGGAGTGCGGGCCTGTCTTCCTGGCCCTGCTTCCTGCGCCCACTTTGGGTGCCACCGCCTCTCCCGGTACTTCTCTGCCTAGGCAGAGTGGACATGGGATGGGGTGTCGGACGGGCTCGGTGTGCACTCGCACTGCCGCCGGGCAGACAGCGGGGGCTTTCTTCCTTCCGTCTTCGGACGTTTTTATTTTTTGTTTTTTCCCCTTTACCTTTTATTTTTACACTTTTTATTTTTATCTTCTTTCTCTCCCCCTCCCCCTTTCTACCTTTCCCCCTTTTATTTTTTCTTTTACCCCTCTTCCACCTTCGTTGTCACCGTCCCAGATCAGATCGTAATCCCGTAGTGAGTAGCGTCGTGGTCACGTCTCGCGGCTGCTTACGGGACCGAGGGTCTTGGCTTAACCGCCCGGACCGCGTGCAAGGTAAGCACTATAAAAATCCCCGAATCTCAAGTTGCTGCCGCACGGCGAGGAGATGCGTGGCTGACAGGGAGGTCAGTCTCTAGTGCGGCCCCCTCAGGGCACCAGCCGCCGCCCTGAGGTATTAGGCTTGCCCGGGTATTGCGGGATCTCTGCCCGGGTCGACTGTTTATTTCTCCCGCACTCGTGGGTTCAAACATGGAAAATTCAAATCAAAACCTAAACACAATACCGAAGTCGGTCGACAAGCCGGAAACTCGCACGCCCATTAATGCGGGTTCCATTGAAGATGAGCGCGTTAAAGCGCTGAGAGAGGAACTGGAGCTGTCCGATTCAGACAGCACAGTCAGCATGGTCAGCGCACGTAGCGCTGAAAGCCCCTCTCGGGCACTACGAAAGCGCCCACGCTCGGGGCCAGACTCGGCCTCGGGGGATGAAGGCACCCCAACGCCGAAACAAATACTAACGGCGAAGCACGCTGTGAGCGCGCGCAAAACACGCGGACGACCGCCCACCCACGGGCACTTTGTGGGTCTGGGCAAGGCTCGTGCGGAGCTGGCAGCCGCTAAGCGGCGCGCAAAACTCCGGGAACGCGAAGCGGAGGAGGAGAGGCGCATTGAAGCGGCCACAAAGAAAGTGGCCGCGGACAGAAGCGCGCGCCTTAGTGAAACCTCTGCCACCGAGGGAGAGCCGGAGGAGGCTACCGCCACTGACCTGCGGTCGCGCCTTAAGAATGCCTTGGAGGCCATCACGGTGGTCTCCAAGAAGTCAAAAGGCCTAAAAGGGACTTCACATAAATCCCTTAAGGACTCAGTGGCCGCTATTGCGGAAATCGCAGACGTTCTTCTAAGCCGTACAGCGTCTGAAGAAGCCAAGAAACTCCAGGCGGAGAACGCCCGCCTGGCAACTGAGATCGCGGCACTCAGGCGGGAGCAGGCTGAGCTACGTGCTGCATTCGCTCAGCAGCGCACCGACGCGCCGGAGAAGGCCACCAGCGAATTGGCCGCCCTCCGACAGGACATCGCCCAGATGAGGCAAAGCCTCTGTTTCCTAGAGGGCAAAATAATCAGGCCCCCATTCGCGACCCGGCAAGCGGCCCCACATCCGCAGCCGCCTGCGCAGACATCATCGCAGCCGCCAACATCTTACGCGGCTGCAGCGGCTGCACCGCGGACAACTCCGGCGAACAAGAAAGCCGCAGAAACACAGGCCCCAAAGGGCAAGAGGAGGGGCCAGAAAAAGGCCCAGCCCACCCCTGAAGTTACTCAAAAAGCTCCCGCAGCCTCCGCACCCAGTACGGGTGGCTGGGAAATAGCTGGGGCCAAAGAAAAAGCGGCAAAGGCGACAAAGAAGGCCAAGAAGGCGGCCCAGAAGGCGGCGAAGAAGCTGCGCACCCCCCGCTCCACAGCGGTAGTACTTACGCTGCAGCCTGCAGCTATTGAGCGGGGCACGACGTATGCGGAAATCCTCAAGACGGCCCGCAACGCCGTGGATCCCGCCCAGTTGGGCATAACGGCAGGGCTACGCCTAAAGACCACCCAGACCGGCGCCCGCCTCATTGAGGTGCCGGGGGCTGCTAGCGGCGAGCAGGCCGACGCATTGGCCAAGAAGCTCACTGAGGTTCTCCCGACGGAAGACGTCAAAGTGTCCAGGCCCCAAAAGAACGCCGAGCTTCGGATTTCGGGTCTGGACGATAGTATAACTTCGGAGGAAGTATCGGCCGCCATTGCCAAGACGACTGGCTGTGCCGCGTCAGCGCTGAGATGCGGTGCAATACGCCCTGGCCGTGCAGGCATGGGCACCATCGTTGTCAGCGCGCCAATCAGCACGGCGAAAAAGCTGGCTGAAGGCCGGCGTTTGTTGGTCGGCTGGGTGTCGGCGCAGGTAACCTTGTTAGACACTAAGCCGCTTCGGTGTTTCCGGTGCCTCACGGCCGGCCACGTGGGTGCAAAATGCACCTCGGCAGTGGACTGCAGCGGCCTATGCTTCCGCTGTGGAAAAGCAGGACATAAGGCCGCCACTTGCGAAGCCCCGCCGCACTGTGTTTTGTGTGCAGCGGTGGGCAAGCCGGCCACGCACCGAGTGGGTGCCAAAACCTGCGCCGCACCCACAAAGAGGCAGCCAGGGAGCAAAGGCTCCGCTAACGTCGTCGCCGAAACGGCCGAAGGGGTGGGGGTTGTGATGGAAACACAATAATGCCTCCACCCCTCCGCCTCTTACAAGGCAATTTAAACCACTGCGCCAGAGCCCAGGATCTGCTCCTCCAAAGCCTGGCGCAGTGGTCAATTAATGTCGCCATCGCCGCCGAGCCGTATTTCATCCCCCCCAGAGACGATTGGGTGGGGGATCTTGACGGCTCGGTGGCCATCATCACTAGGGCCGCCGCCGGCACCCCCTCCATGGAGAACATCTCCCGAGGGAGGGGGTGTGCCGCAGCACAAATTGGCAACACGGTTGTGGTGGGCGTATACTTTTCCCCCAACCGTTCTCTCGCCGACTTCGAAGCATTCATGCTTGAACTTAGCGTCGTCGTCGCTCGCAGCCGCCCTCGCGACGTGCTCGTCGCCGGGGACTTCAATGCCAAATCTTCGGCTTGGGGTTCCACGGCCACGGACGCGAGGGGCGAGTTGCTGGAGCAGTGGGCCGTCGAGAACGGCCTGCTCGTCCTCAATCGGGGGACGGTGCACACGTGCGTGCGTCAGCGGGGCGGGTCCATTGTGGACATCACGTTTGCGAGCCCCGCACTAGCACGCCGTGTCCAAGACTGGCGCGTCGTCGAGGAGGCGGAGACGTTGTCGGACCATCGTTACATCAGGTTCGACGTCTCCGCCGAAACAGTCATCTCCGACGCGTCAGCACGAAGAGCCCCGATTGGGGGCGGTCCGCGCTGGGCCATCAAGAGGATGAATCGGGAGGCCCTCCTGGAGGCCTCCATCGTAGAGACCTGGTCTCAATCACTGACCGGGTCTGAAGACATCGAGATGGAGGCCGAGTGGTTCCGGAGGGCAATGACCAACATCTGCGATGCGGCGATGCCGAGGGTGACAAATAACTCACCCAGACGCCGGGTGTACTGGTGGTCCGATAACATCGAGCGCCTGCGCAATCTTTGCGTGCACGCGCGACGCCAATACACCCGGTTCCGGAGAAGGCGTCGCCGCACTCCCGATTCCGAAGCCAGGGAGGCGGAGCTTTATGAAGAGTACAGAGCGGCCAAGAAGAGGCTCAACGATGAGATTGCACGGGCCAAAGAAGAGGCCCGCAACGAGCTTTTGGGGACTCTGGACCAAGATCCGTGGGGGCGTCCGTACCTCATGGTGAGGGGTAAACTTCGCCCCTGGGCGCCCCCGCTCACCCAGAGTCTCCGGCCGCAGGTTGTGGAGGATGTGGTGGCCGCTCTGTTCCCTTCAAGGGCGGAGCACCCTCCTCCGCCGATGGCTCCGCCTTCCATGGCGACCAGCGCGGACGCGGACGACGACGCGGTTCCCGAAGTGACCCGGGTCGAGCTTCGAGCGGCGGTGTTACGCATGAAAAACACCGCCCCAGGGCCCGACGGCATTCCAGGCCGAGCGTGGGCCCTGGCGATAGCCGAGCTCGAGCCCCGACTCATTGGGCTCCTCAATAAGTGTCTGGAGGAGGGCCGGTTTCCCCGTCTTTGGAAAACGGGGAAACTGGTCCTGATCAAGAAGGAAGGGCGCCCGGCGGACAGTCCGTCCGCCTACCGGCCCATCGTATTGCTGGACGAGGTCGCAAAGATGTTCGAGCACGTCATTGCTCAGCGCCTCGTCCAGCACATGTCAACAGTGGGGCCGGACCTGGCGGACGAACAGTATGGTTTCCGTCGAGGGCGCTCTACAATAGATGCAATTGAGAGAGTGAGGAGCCTGGTGGAGGTCGCAGTTTCCCGGGGCGAGGTGGTTCTGGCGGTGTCGTTAGACATCGCCAACGCGTTCAACACCTTGCCCTGGAGTGTCATCAAAGCGGCACTCATTTTCCATCGAGTGCCGCCGTACCTCCGCCAAATTGTCGGGGCATATCTAAGTCAGAGGTTTGTTGTTTATCCGGGTCACGACGGTTGGAGTCGGCGAGAGATGTCGTGCGGTGTTCCACAGGGTTCGGTTCTCGGCCCCCTCCTGTGGAACATCGGGTACGACTACGTGCTGCGGGGTGCGCTCCTCCGTGGCGTCGGCATCGTTTGTTATGCCGACGACACTTTAGTCACGGCTAGGGGTAAGTCGCACCGGGCGGCGGCCATATTGGCGACCGCTGGGATCGCACATGTTGTGAGTCGCATCCGGCGATTGGGCCTCGAGGTGGCCCTTTCCAAATCCGAGGCCATTTCTTTCCACGGGCCTCGGAATAGGCCACCTGCGGGGGCCCACATAATGGTGGGAGGGGTCCGCATCGGCGTCGGGACGAGCCTAAAGTACCTAGGGCTCGTTCTCGATAGCCGATGGGACTTTTGTGAGCACTTCCAACGCTTGGCTCCCAAACTCCTAGGGGCAGCGGCAGCGCTTTCTAGGCTGCTGCCCAACTTGGGGGGGCCAAGCGCCTCCTGCCGGAGGCTCTACGAGGGAGTCGTGCGGTCGATGGCCCTGTACGGATGTCCCGTATGGGCCGATCACCTGACGGCCCGTAACGTCAAGGCGCTTCGCGCACCGCAGCGCGCCTTGGCCGTCAGGTTAATTAGAGGATACCGCACGGTCTCCTTCGGAGCGGCGAGCCTCCTCGCCGGATGCCCGCCCTGGGACCTGCAGGCCGGGCTGTTGGCGTCGTTATACGCATGGCGCCAAGAAGCTCGGTCACGGGGCGAGGTGCCCGCGCCTCGTGAGGTAGAGGCGCGGAAGACCGAACTCCGCCAGGTCCTGGTGGCGGAGTGGACTCAAAGTTTGGTGCACCCCAGCGCAGGGCAGGCGATCATCGACGCCGTAAGACCCGACATGAAGGAGTGGCTGGAGAGGCGACATGGCGCCCTCACCTTCCGGCTTACGCAGGTGCTTACCGGCCATGGGTGTTTCGGCCGGTTCCTGCACCGCATAGGCCGGGAGGAGACACCCGGCTGTCATCATTGTGGAGACCGCCGCAACCCAGTAGAGGACACGGCGCTGCACACACTAGCGGATTGCCCCGCGTGGGCTACGCAGCGCCGCGATCTAGTTGCGGCGGTCGGTAATGCAGACCTCTCGCTTCGGGCTGTGGTTCACGCCATGGTCCGGAGCGAGACTTGTTGGAACGCCGTCGCCTCCTTCTGTGAGACAATAAAAGGTTAGGTTAGGTTAGGTTAGGTTAGGTTAGGTTAGGTTAGGTTAGGTTAGGTTAGGTTAGGTTCGGGCACGCCACGATAGTGGCGGTAAGTCCCGTGGTTGATGAGTGGTTGGAGAGACGTCACGGCGTCCTCACCTTCCGGTTGACTCAAATCCTTACCGGCCATGGTTGTTTTGGCCGGTATTTGTGGAGGATAGGCCGGGAGGAAACGCCCGGATGCCACCATTGTGGCAGCAGCCGCGACCCTGTCGAAGACACGGCGTTGCATACTTTGGCGGAATGCCCAGCCTGGGCATCGCAGCGCCGTGATCTGGTCGCGGCTCTGAATACGGTTGTCCTCTCGCTCCCGGCCGTAGTTCTTTCTATGGTCCGGAGTGAGAGGTCTTGGAACGCCGTCGCCTCTTTCTGCGAAGCAGTCATGCTGAGCAAGGAGGCGGCGGAGCGGGAGAGGGAAATACATCGCCCTCTCCCCAACCGTAGGTCCGGGCGTCGGGGACGTCGAACAAGGGACGACCTCCGACCACCGTAAATTTATTGCCTGCGGACGGTGAGCGCTGGGGCTGCTCCCTGTCCGCCAAAAGGCGGGAGGTGGCGCGTGTCCTCGCCCCCTCCCAAGTAGCTTTGTGAGGTGATGGATGCCAGAAGTTTGATGTATGCAAGAAGTTTGATGGATGATTGCGAGATCATAACGAGACGGGGCCCGCCAACACCAACGGCGGGCCAATCCCGGGCGGGGTCGCGAGAAAGTATGCAAATCGCGAATCGCGTGACCCCGCCAACAAACGGGACCCGTAGGGACACCGCGGTGGTTTTTAGTGGGTATGCCCCGAACGCCTGTAGGGGAGAGCCTCCACATACCTCCTTCGCCAGTCCCAAGCCCAGCCGTTCTAATGGCTGGGTTGGCGGAGTTGAGATGACTCATAAGGAGAGTTTTACCACCGTAGTGAACAAAAAAAAAAAAAAAGGTTAGGTTAGGTTAGGTTAGGTTAGGTTAGGTTGGGGTGCGTGTCAGAAACCTCCGCGTGGTGCACCCCGGGCAACGTGAGTAGCGAGCTGCTACTCGCGGCTAATTCTGACAGTGGGCGGACGGTGGGTCGAACTCCGACTACCGTCCGGTTACCAACGCGTAATCCCGACTCTTTCGGGACCGCGGGTCTTCGGGCTGCGAGCAAGACAAGCTCTCTAAAAAATCACCCGGAATTGGGGGTCCTTCGGGGTCCCGCTTCCACCCGTTCCCGTACGGCTCCTTTTGGGGTCTTGCGGGGACACTTGGGCGGGCGGGCTCGCTTCCTGCGCCTTTTGCGGGTTGCGGGCATGGTCGAACTCCGGCCACCGTTCGGTCAACGCGTTAGCAGGGGGCTTTTTGGCCTCCTGCCCGCGGGTCTTCGGGCTGCGAGCAAGACAAGCTCACTAAAAAATCACCTGGAATTGGGGGTCCTTCGGGGCCCCGCTTCCACCCGTTCCCGTACGGCTCCTTTTGGGGTCTTGCGGGGACACTTGGGCGGGCGGGCTCGCTTCCTGCGCCTTTTGTGGGTTGCGGGCATGGTCGAACTCCGGCCACCGTCCGGTCAACGCGTTAGCAGGGGGCTTTTTGGCCTCCTGCCCGCGGGTCTTCGGGCTGCGAGCAAGACAAGCTCACTAAAAAATCACCCGGAATTGGGGGTCCTTCGGGGCCCCGCTTCCACCCCGTTCCCGTACGGCTCTTTTTGGGGTCTTGCGGGGACACTTGGGCGGGCGGGCTCGCTTCCTGCGCCTTTTGTGGGTTGCGGGCATGGTCGAACTCCGACCACCGTCCGGTCAACGCGTTAGCAGGGGGCTTTTTGGCCTCCTGCCCGCGGGTCTTCGGACTAAGAGGGAGGAAACCTCACTAAAAAGTTACCAAAGAGTGGCGCTTGCGCTGCTTGTCTCCGCGGGACTCCACCCGTGGGGACTGTCGGCGGGCGGTGTCGCCTTTTGCGGCGCCGCTCCTTTGCAGTGTCCCTGTTGGGCACTGCCTTCACGTCCCTCCCGGTACTCCTCTGGTCATCAGAGGGGACACGGGACGGGACATTGACGGGCTTGGTGTGTACTCACCCTACCGCCAAGCAGACAGCGGGGTTGTCTTTCTTCTTCCGTCTTCGGACGCCTTTTTATTTTTAAATTTTTGTTTCGTTTTGTTTTTGTTTTGTTTACCTTACGTTTTATTTTGTGTCTTTTTATTTTTACTTTTATACCATTTATTTTACCTTTTGTTTTTGATTTATTTTACAATTTTTGTTTTTCTCTCTTTTCTCTTCTTTCGTTCTTCCCCCCCCCCCTGCCCCGATGTCACCGTCACCCCAATCTCGTAATCCCGTAGTTTGCAGTGTCTGTGGTCACGTCTCGCGGCTGTCCACGGGACCGAGGGTCTTGGCTTAACTGCCCGGACCGCGTGCAAGGTAAGCACTATAAAAATCCCCTAATCCTAAGTTGCTGCCGCACGGCGAGAGGATGCATGGCTGACAGGGAGGTCAGTTCCTAGTGCGGCCCCCTTAGGGCACCAGCCGCCGCCCTTGAGGTATTAGGCTTACCCGGGTATAGCGGGATCTCTGCCCGGGTGGACGTTTTATTTCTCCCGCACTCGTGGGTTTAATTATGGATGCATTAAATACAAACCAAACCTCTATACCGAAGTCGGTCGACGAACCGGAAACTCGCACGCCCAGTGATGCGGGTTCCAACGATGAGCGCTCAAAAGCGCTGAAGGAGCAAGAGTTGGAGCTGTCCGAGTCAGACAGCTCAACCACAAGCCTCATGAGCGTCCGCAGCGCCAGTGAGGAAAGCCCCAGTCGGGCATTGCGGAAGCGCCCTCGCTCGGGGCCCGAATCGGCCTCGAGCGATGACTCGGCGAGGCGACGTCAAGCGAAGACGCGTGGACGACCGCCCACCCACGGAAATTACGTGGGTTTGGGCAAGGCTCGCGAGGAGCTCGCAGCCGCTAAGCGGCGCGAAGAGCTCCTCAAGCGTAACGAGGAGGAGGAGAGACGCATTGAAGCGGCCACAAAAAAGGTGACCGCTTCAAGAAGCTCGCGCCTCTCAGAGACTTCTGTCTCTGAGGGAGAGCCGGAAGACGCTACCGCTACAGACCTGCGGTCGCGCCTCAAAGACGCCTTGGAGGCCATCACGATGGTCTCCAAGATATCTAAGGGACTGAAAGGGACATCCCAAAAGTCCCTTAAAGAATCGGTGGCAGCAATAGCTGAAATTGCCGACGTTCTCCTCGGTCGCACAGCGTCTGAGGAGACAAAGAAGCTCCAGGCGGAGAACGCCCGCCTCGCCACCGAAATCGCGGCACTAAGGCGCGAACAGGAGGAGCTCCGTGTCGCTTTTAAGAGGCGCACGGAGGGTAATGCGCCGGACAAGGCCACGGAGGAGCTAGCTACCCTCCGACAAGAGATGGCCCAGATGAGGCAGAGCCTCTCTTCCCTGGAGGGCAGAATATTAAGTCCTCCATTGGCGAGCCGGCAAGCGGCCCGACAACCGCAACCGCCCCCGCAGCCACAGCCGCAGCCGTCAACATCATACGCGGCTGCAGCGGCTGCGCCACGGCAGAATCCGGCGCCCAATAAAGCCGTGGCAAATCAGGCCCCAAAGGGCAAGAAGAGGGGCCAGAAGAAGGCCCAGCCCGCTCCTGCTGCCCAGCAGACCAGCGCGCCAGCGACCTCAGCCCCCCCAGCTTCCCGACCGACGACCTCCGACGGCTGGCAGACCGTCGGAGAGAAGAAACAAGCGGCGAAGGCAAAAAGGAAGGCCAACCAAAAGGCCAAGAAGGCGGCCAAAAAAGCGGCCAAGAAGCTCCGCACCCCCAGCTCCACTGCAGTGGTACTAACGCTGCAACCAGCAGCGCTGGAGCGGGGGACCACCTACGCGGAGCTTCTCAAGAAGGCGCGTGGGGCTATCGACCCCACCAAGCTGGGAATAACGGCGGGCCTCCGGTGTAAGATAACACAGACCGGGGCCCGCCTCATCGAGGTGCCTGGGGCCGGTAGCGCCCAGCAGGCAGACGCTTTGGCCTCGAGCCTCCGCGACCTCCTTCCAGCGGAGGAAGTGAAAATCTCCAGGCCCCAAAAGTGCGCCGAGGTGCGAATCGGGGGCCTGGATGATTCAATTATCGTCGAAGAGGTCGTTGCCGCGGTTGCCAAGGCCGGGGAATGTCCCCCGGAGCAAATCCGGTGCGGCCCAATTCGTCCGGGCCGTGCCGGTATGGGCACGGCAATAGTTACCTGCCCCGTGGCTGTGGCCAAGAAGTTGGCCGATGGCCGTCGCGTTTTAATCGGATGGGTGTCGGCGCAAGTGCGGCTCCTGGAGCCGAAACCGCAGAGGTGCTTCCGCTGCCTCAGCGGTGGCCACGTTGGCGCAAAGTGCACCTCTGCGGTCGACTGCAGCGGCCGCTGTTTTAGGTGCGGCCAGCCCGGCCATTTGGCCGGCAGTTGTGAAGCCCCGCCGCACTGCGTTTTGTGTGCGGCGGCGGGCAAGCCGGCCGATCATAGGGCCGGCACAAAGAGTTGCGCCGCACCCAAGAAGAAGCAGGGCGCAAAGGACGGCCAGTCGGCCAACAAGGGCGCCACTCCCGTGGCCAGTAAAGCGCCGGAAGAAATGGACCACGAATAATGGCTCCACATCTGCGCATCCTGCAGACGAATTTAAACCACTGCGCCAGGGCTCAGGATCTTCTTCTCCAGAGCATGGCGCAGTGGTCAATCAACGTCGCCCTTGTCGCCGAGCCGTATTTTATCCCCCCCCGTGATGATTGGGTGGGGGACCTCAGCGGCTTGGTGGCGCTAATTTCGTTAGCCGCCGCCCGCACCCCGTCCTTCGAGAACATCTACCGAGGGCGGGGCTGCGTCGCAGCACTCGTAAAGGATACGGTTGTGGTGGGTGGCTACTTCTCACCCAACCGTTCCCTCGCCGACTTCGAGGAATATCTCCTCGAATTGAACGTCGTCGTCGCTCGCAGCCGTCCTCGCGCCGTGCTCTTCGCCGGGGACCTCAACGCCAAGTCTACGGCTTGGGGTTCTCCGGCCACAGACGCTAGAGGCGAGCTGCTGGAGCAGTGGGCCGTTGAGAACGGCCTGCTCGTCCTCAATCGTGGGTCGGTACATACGTGCGTGCGTCAGCGGGGCGGTTCAATTGTGGACGTTTCTTTTGCGAGCCCCGCACTAGCACGCCGTATCCGAGACTGGCGCGTCGTCGAGGAGGTGGAGACGTTGTCGGACCACCGCTATATTCGGTTCGACGTCTCCGCCGAAACAGTCAGCTCCGACGCCCCAGTCCGAAGGGGCCCGATTGAGGGCGGTCCGCGTTGGGCCTTGAAAAGGCTGAATCGGGAGGCCCTCCTGGAAGCCTCCATAGTTCAGGCCTGGGTTTCAACACCTACCAGGCCTGACGATATCAATATGGAGGCCGATTGGTTCAGGGGGGCAATGACACAAGTTTGTGACGCGGCGATGCCTAGAGTTCGTAGAACATCTGGGCCACGCCGGGTGTACTGGTGGAACGACACCATCGCGCGCATGCGCAAGATTTGCGTCGCAGCGCGCCGCCAGTACGCCCGGTTTCGCAGGAGGCGTCGCCGCCCTCCCGATTTTACTGTCCGGGAGGCGGCATTGTACGAGGAGTACAGAGCGGCCAAGAATAACTTGAAGGAGGCCATCTGGCGGGCCAAGCAAGACGCCCGCCAGGAATTGCTGGAGACCCTCAACCGAGATCCTTGGGGGCGCCCATATTTGATGGTCAGGAACAAATTACGTTCCTGGGCGCCCCCTCTAACGGAAAGTCTCCGGCCAGAGCTGGTCGAAGATGTTGTGGCCGCTCTGTTCCCGTCGCGGGCGGAACATATCCCTCCGCCCATGACGGCGCCGCCTTCCGAGGCAGCCAACGCGGACATAGACGATGTTCCCGAGGTGACTCGGGTAGAACTCCGAGCGGCGGTGTTGAGGATTAAAAACACCGCCCCAGGACCCGACGGCATTCCTGGCCGAGCGTGGGTCCTGGCAATGGAGGAGCTCGGACCCCGACTGGGGAGACTCCTCACAGCGTGCCTTGAGGGGGGCCAGTTTCCACGAGCCTGGAAGTCGGGGAAACTGGTCCTCATCAGAAAGGCAGGGCGCCCGGCGGACAGCCCGTCCGCCTATCGGCCCATAGTGTTGTTGGACGAGGTCGCGAAGATCTTTGAACATATCATCGCGGAGCGCCTCGTCCACCACTTTACCACGGTGGGCCCGGATTTGGCGGACGTGCAGTTTGGTTTCCGCCGAGGGCGCTCTACAATAGACGCAATAAGATCAGTGAGGAGTCTGGCGGAGGAAGAGGTTTCCCGGGGTGGGGTGGTCCTGGCGGTGTCTCTTGACATCGCCAACGCCTTCAACACCCTGCCCTGGAGTTGTATTCGTGAGGCACTCAATTATCACCGAGTGCCTCCCTACCTCCGCCGCATAGTCGGGGATTATCTTAATGATAGAGGAATTATCTACCCGAGTCATCTCGGTATTAGTCGGCGAGTTATGTCGTGCGGTGTTCCGCAGGGGTCGGTTCTCGGCCCCCTTCTGTGGAACATCGGCTACGACTGGGTGCTGCGCGGTACGCTCCTCCCTGGCGTGGGTGTCACTTGTTACGCCGACGACACCCTCGTCACTGCGAGTGATAAGACGTACCGGGCGGCGGCTATAAGGGCGACCGCTGGGGTCGCACAAGTCGTTGGAAGGATCCGGCGTTTGGGCCTAGAGGTGGCCCTGTCTAAATCCGAGGCCATTTGTTTCCACGGGCCTCGGAATCGGCCACCCGCAGGGGCCCACATTATGGTAGGAGGGGTCACCATCGGCATCGGGAAGAGCCTAAAATATCTCGGGCTCGTACTCGATAGCCGATGGGATTTCCGTGAACACTTCAGACGCTTGGCCCCCAAACTTCTCGGGGCGGCAGCAGGTTTGTCACGACTGCTGCCCAATCTCGGGGGGCCAACCGCCTCCTGCCGGAGGCTCTACGAAGGAGTCGTGCGGTCCATGGCCCTTTATGGGGCCCCGATATGGGCGCACGACCTGACGGCCCACAATATCACGGCGCTTCGCGCACCGCAGCGCGCCATGGCCGTCAGGTTGATACGAGGCTACCGCACGGTCTCCTTCGAGACAGCGAGCCTCCTAGCCGGATCACCGCCCTGGGATCTGGAAGCTGAGCTGCTGGCGTCACTCTATACATGGCGCCAGCAAGCCCTGGAGCAGGGCGAGAGACCGGCGCACCGTGACATCGAGGCGCGTCGGTCGGAGCTCCGCCAAGTCCTAGTGGCGGAGTGGAAGGCACGACTTGTGCACCCCAGCGCCGGGCACGCCACGATAGTGGCGGTAAGTCCCGTGGTTGATGAGTGGTTGGAGAGACGTCACGGCGTCCTCACCTTCCGGTTGACTCAAATCCTTACCGGCCATGGTTGTTTTGGCCGGTATTTGTGGAGGATAGGCCGGGAGGAAACGCCCGGATGCCACCATTGTGGCAGCAGCCGCGACCCTGTCGAAGACACGGCGTTGCATACTTTGGCGGAATGCCCAGCTTGGGCATCGCAGCGCCGTGATCTGGTCGCGGCTCTGAATACGGTTGTCCTCTCGCTCCCGGCCGTAGTTCTGTCTATGGTCCGGAGTGAGAGGTCTTGGAACGCCGTCGCCTCTTTCTGCGAAGCAGTCATGCTGAGCAAGGAGGCGGCGGAGCGGGAGAGGGAAATACATCGCCCTCTCCCCAACCGTAGGTCCGGGCGTCGGGGACGTCGAACTAGAGACGACCTCCGACCACCGTAAATTTATTGCCTGCGGACGGTGAGCGCTGGGGCTGCTCCCTGTCCGCCAAAAGGCGGGAGGCGGCGCGTGTCCTCGCCGCCTCCCAAGTAGCTTTGTGAGGTGATGGATGCCAGAAGTTTGATGTATGCAAGAAGTTTGATGGATGATTGCGAGATCATAATGAGACGGGGCCCGCCAACACCAACGGCGGGCCAATCCCGGGCGGGGTCGCGAGAAAGTATGCAAATCGCGAATCGCGTGACCCCGCCAACACACGGGACCCGTAGGGACACCGCGGTGGTTTTTAGTGGGTATGCCCCGAACGCCTTTAGGGGAGAGCCTCCACATACCTCCTCCGCCAGTCCCAAGCCTAGCCGTTCTAATGGCTGGGTTGGCGGAGTTGAGATGACTCATAAGGAGAGTTTTACCACCGTAGTGAACAAAAAAAAAAAAAAAAAAAAGGTTAGGTTAGGTTTTTTTTTTTTTTTTTTTTTTTTTTTTTTTTTTTTTAACAGGCACCCGTCATCACAGGGTGTTGTACCGCCGCCTTTAGTCGGCGCCTTTTCTCATTCTACGTCTTTCATTCCTCATCGCTCATTCCACTAATATCAACTACGCTAATCTTATTCTTTATTTCTTTTATTCTTAAATCTAGGTACACGGGAGGGTGTCAGGGTTCATCTTTATTTATTCCCATCTTTATTTCTATTTATTAACAGTTTTCTTAACATTATTTCTTACTTGCTAAATTACATATTTGCTTAATTTACTATTTTATCTACTTATTTACTTATAATATCCTTATCTATAATGTAACGTTTTCTTACACTAGGGAACCGCTATGTTTCCTTTTTTATCTATTTATATTTCTTATGCTATTTTATACCTATATCACTAGACATATAGTATACAACTATATTTAGTGCATATTTTCTTAACTGTTTCTCTTATTGACGATTGTAACAATTTTTCTAAGGAAACTGACGAGCTTGTCCCTGTCCTTACCTACCAAAATTTTCCCTACTGTATACCGGGTGATCTCTACCCCCAGTGCCTGCTTCAGGTTCTCGCGATCCACAGCATGAACAGGGCAGCAAAAGAGAACATGTTCTACCGATTCAGCCTGGATGGGGTCACAAACGCACGATGGATTCTCCTTACACTTGAACCGGGTCAAGTATTCTGAGAATCCACCGTGCCCCGTCAACGCCTGTGTTATGATCCCATCCAGGCTGAGCTTCCTAATCGTCGTGTACGCAGCCACCGCATCCGGGAAAAAGATCTTAGTAGTAGCAGCTGTGGCACCGGTGGTGTATCTCCGATTCCATTCATCAAGCGTTCCCGAACGAATGTAACGCTTGATGAATGAAATCGGGCACAAGTCGTAATCCGGGGCCCTCCTGCTATCAAGTGCGGCCTCTTTGGCGAGCTGATCCACTCTTTCGTTGCCCTCAAACCCTGCGTGCGCTTTGATCCAGAACAAGTTAACTACCTTGTTCTGGCGAGAAGCGGATGTTAAGTTCTCTCTAGTTTCGACAGCTAGGGGATGAAGGCAATCGTGGTTTTTCACTGCCTGCAAGGCCGCCATCGAATCGCTGAAGACCCCGAATGACGACGCCGCGCTTTTACGAATCTCCCCAGTCGCTCTGCATATCGCCAGGAGTTCCGCTTGGTAGACTGTGCAGTATTCTGGTAGCGCCAACTTGCGAGCGCGTATCTCGGCACCGTTTGCCCAAATGGACAACGCGGCTCCGACGCGCCCGCCGATCTTGCTGCCGTCAGTATAAATACTGACTTCCGGGACTGGGTTGGCGCTAACCTGCTCCTGATCTGCCAGGATACCGAACTCCAGGTCGATACGCTCGGCGGGATGGGGAGACTCCAGTGCAGAGGCCATCCGCTCCACCTCCCTGCCCCTCAATACCGGCTGTGGTGCCCCCCTCTTGGCATCGTACAACGATGCCACCTCGCGTATGCGGAGGTCGAGTGGGAGCACCCCAGCCAGTAAGAGGGAGGCATTCAGGGAGACGGTGCGGTACGCCTTACACATCTGCTGTGCGACACCTCGTTGCACGGTGCCCAGCTGCTTTATAACCCCGATTTTATGGGCTGCCGGCGCCCATACGCTGGCCGCGTACACGACAATCGGTTCTATCGCCGCTATATAAATTGTCCTAACAATTTCGGGGTTTAGGCCCCAACTAACTTTTGCTGCCCTGGTCAATTGCTTGTGAACCGCGATCGCCTTTCGGCAGACGTTGCTGACATGCCGACTAAACGTTAGCTTGTCGTCGATGGTGACACCTAGCAACTTCATTTCTCTGGCCATTTGGATGTCGACCCCGCCCATGCTCAGGCGTGGTGTGTCATATTTCAATTTCCTGGTAATAGTTATTGCGCAAGTCTTTTGCGGCGCAAATTTCAGTTTATTATCGACACCCCACGCCCGAACATGTTCGAGGGCGCCATTTGCCTGGGTCTCTATCTCTAATGCCGTGCCACCATCGACGACAAGGACGATGTCGTCGGCAAAAGCTTGGGAGTAGATCCCCCTACGCTCAATGCTCTTAAGGAGCGGGTCGAGAAGGAGATTCCAGAGAGTGGGACCTCCTATGGAGCCTTGTACGCAGCCTTTCGCCGTGGTTTTTGAAAACTCCTCTCCGGCGTACCTGACACTGACTCTCCGATCATTCAAATAGCTGCCGATGACCCCTCTCAGGTTCTCAGGACACTTTTCCTCAGCCAGTCGGACTCTGATAGCTGGCCACCAGGCATTATCGAAGGCTCCCTCTATATCCAGAGATATTAGTACTATTATTTTCTTTTCCTGCAGTTTGGTGTTTACGCGTTGCATCAGGGTATAGAGGGAGTCTTCGGTACTCCTTTGTGGCATGAATCCGTACTGACGAGTACTCATCCTGGGAAGTAAGTAGAACCTGAGGCGGGCCATCAGCATCTTCTCGAAGATCTTTCCGAGTACCGGCAGAAGGCCAATGGGTCGGTACGCCTTCGGGGTGGTGTAATCGGGCTTTCCTGGCTTCCGCAAAACAACCACCACTGCCTCTTTCCAACTCCGTGGAAAATAACGGAGTTGGAGGCATTTGTTTGCGAGAGCCAGGAAAGTCCGTGGCGAGTTGGCAATGGCCCGGCTGCATACGTCGGCTGTGAGGCCGTCCACTCCCGGGGCCTTCTTGGGGTTGAAGGACTCACTGGCCGCTCTCAGTTCTTGCAAAGTAAATGGTGGGTCGCAAGGGCCACCTTGTTCCAACATTTCCGATCTTACTCTAATGCGGCTGTGATGTGCATTGTCTAGTTTAGGGTCGTCCTCTTGGAAGAAGCCAAATATTTGGCGGAATCCCCCTCACTCAAGGTACACCCTTCCCTAACCAACAGTGAGTCCTCCAACCTCTCCCTAGTTCTCCCGATCACCCGGTATATCCCCTCCCATACCCCCTCTCGGTCTTGCTTACTGCAAAAGGCCTTCCAGCTCTCCGTTTGAGCTCTCGAGGCCTCCCTCTGATACTCTTCCTTCTTCTCCTGGTACTCCCTTAGGACCTTCGACAACCTAACCGGTGCAGCATTCCTTATACGCCTTCTTCTACGGGAAACCTCCCTCTTCAATATGGTGAGTTCCTCCGACCACCACGGCAGTGTAATTTTGCTCGTGTCCTTTTTTATCGGCATGGATGCCGAGCAGGCTTCTTTAATAATGGCAGTATATGTATTTACAGTTTTGTCGAGTTGTGTAGTATTATTTAAATTTAGAATTTCATTCTCATCTAAGTTATGTTCTGTGGCCAATTGGCCAAGTTTGCCATGAAACTGTGGCCAATTGGCCTTTTTTGTATTGTAAATTCTTGTAGTGCGTTTGATTTCAATGCCTTTAGATTTTTGAAGGAAAATTTTAAATACTATGCCGTTGTGGTCGGAGCTCACCATGTCCTCCTCCACTCTCCATCCACTGACACGCCCCAAGATGTTGGTGGTTCCTGCTGTGATATCAATATGGCTGCAAATTCTTCGGTCTCCTCTAACGGTGTCGAAGGTCGGAGTATCTCCGGAGTTTAGGATGTGAAGGTCGAGCTCCCCGAGAGCCCCTACGATCTCCTCCCCTCTCGCATCAGTGGCGGAACTGCCCCACCACGTACTCCTGGCGTTGACGTCCCCTCCAACGATTAACGGCTTGGCGCCGAGTTTGAGCTTCACTGTCTTGAGATGCTCCAGGTACGGTTCAAGAGGCGTGTCCGGCTCGAAGTAGACGGATGCCAGCGTGATCTCCCAGGCGCCAGTTTGGATCCCCACCACAACGATGTTATTTGTGGTGAGTTCTGGGTACTGTTTTACTCTCACGTCTTTATTAAAAACGGCAATCGCCGCCTTAACAGTACCCTCCCCTAATACGGCGTTCTGGAAGATCCTAACTCCACTGTAGTTCTTCATCCGTCTACTTCCGCCGACGTAGGGCTCCTGCAAAAGTGCCGCCGTAAAATGCCGCTTTGCCCCTTCCAGGAGCATCTCGTCAGTTGCTAGCTTTTTTCGTTGGAGGTTAGCCTGGCCAAAGTTGTACGCGGCGGGGGTAAGGGGGGAGACTGGGGTGCCCTCAGCAGTAAGCAACCGAGTCCCTGGCCAATTTATCCCATTTTATCCGTGTAGGGCACGTATCGCTAAAAGCGTTGTGCTCAGTGTTTACCAGCCCGATTTTTCGACAGTTTCTGCAGCAAGGCGGCTCACCTGCCAGCCGGTCTGCGCATTCTGCCCTCAGATGGGGGCCGCCACAGTGGCTGCAAATGTCCGCCGCCTCCCTGCAGAACCTACGACCATGGCCATAACCAAGGCAGCGGGTGCACTGCACCAGGGGGCTTTGGTCTTCCGCCCGGACGCGCTGCAAATCAATATGTACATGTCCTCTTAACGTTACCCTCTGCCATACCACTGGTGAAACACTGATCACAACGTGATTCGTTAGGGTATTTCGTGCCCTTCTGCGATACTTGACACTGACCCTAGATTCCCCACTGTCGAGGCCGTGAAAAACATCCCGGTTCTGGTTCTTAAGAGCCTTCAGGATGTCCTCATCGGAGTTCACCTTCAGGACGTCCTTAAGAACCAGTAGCGGGTCCTTGTTTTTCATTTCCTCGACAGTGAGGTCTCCTGCCCTCTCAGCGAGCCTATCTCTTATCGTGCGCCTCTCCTCCTCAGTGCCAACGCCCATTATGATCCTACGGTCCTTTCCTTTACGTATGCGCTCGACCCTAACCCAACCCTCCTTAGCGTCGATGGCTCGCCGGACCCTCTCCATCACCTCCTCCCCGGACTCTTCCTCGTTCTTTGAGGTGACCGCAATGGAGTGGAGGGTGTTTCTCTTAGGGGCCCGGCGCTCCGCTACCTCCGCGTAGGAGGGTTTTTCGGCTTGTGGCCTTTCCAGCGCTGCGACACGTAGGGACTCCTGCAGCGCGTCCAGTTTCTTGCTATTTTCGAGCAGCATCTGGGTGTGCTGCTCGAGTTTCGCTGCAATATCTGTATCAGCTTTCTTAGCTATGGTGGGCGTTGTCGCTTTAGGCGCTTTCCGAACTGGTCCACTCTGTTCCTGCTCCGTTCTAATTCGGCGCAAGTCCTTCAGTTCAGCCTCCGCTTCCCTCACCAATAAGTTCAACCTGTCGAGGTTCTTTTTAACCTCCTCCACAATTTCTCTTTTTGTGTTTTTTGACAGTTCTAGCTGTCCTTTTGCCTTTGAGACACACGCCGCCGCCTCCGTCGTGCGACTCAGGTATGTCTTCTGTTGCTGGGGTGACTTTGTCTCCGAAGACCCTGCCTTGGTGTTTTGCGGCTTTTGTGCTGCGGCGACTTTTGTTGCCTTCGGGGCCGAGCAAACCTGTTTCCCCGTGCCAGATGTTGTGGCGGTGGTAATGGGGGCAGTGATGGTGGTAGTGGTGATAACTTTGGTGGGGGAGGCGGAGCCACTCCCGGGCAAACTCCCTTCAATTTTTTCTATGCTCTTGCGGACAGAGGGCTTGTCAATTGCTCTTTCCGGTGTCTTAGACACCGCCCTGTCGGTGCTCGTCCGCTTGTCCGGGGTTCTGAACATGGACTTCATACTGTCGTTCTGTCCTAACAGCGGTAGGAAGAACAGGGGCAAGCTTGTAGAAGTTGTAAATTGTTCCCTGTTCTGTCAATATAGTATATGCCCAATAAGGCCGTTAAATAATCTAAGGTCAATAAAATAAAGAAACAGTCAAGAACACACACAATAATATAAGTATAAATTTCCCCAATAAGGGCCGTTAATTGTTCTATGGACTATAAGTCGTTTTATTTAAAGCCAAAAGGGCTGTGTCAAACAGTCCACTGTTTTGTTTTACACGTCGTGTGTACACTATATATAAAAAATATAGGTCAGATTTGTCAAAATATTTTTTTTGTAACTGGTAGAGTCACTGACTCTACCGTCAACGAGACCGAAAGTTTGGCTTGGTTTAAGCGTCCAGGCGAAAGTTTGGCGTTCAAAGGCAAGAAATTCGGCCCCTACGCCGAAAAATCCGCTCGACTCTATGTAGAGCCAAACGGATGGCCCTATCCTGCAGAGCTCGCCAAGCCCGTTCAGGCGATACCAAACACGGCCCTCCTAACCCAAGGGGTTCCGGAGACACGGCGCCTCAAATTTTTGATTAATCAATTAATTAATTGATTAATCAATGGTTAATACGCCGTATCTCCCGAACTATACCTCTCAAATACACCGTGTTTGGGCTTTTCTGAGAGGGCTCGACGAGATCTAACAGAATTTTCAGGTTTCAGGGCCGAAAATTTCTTGCCCCTGAAATCGCCTGAAAGGTATCTGGGCTCGTGGATAGTGCCCCGCTGAATCCCCGAGCGCAAACCCGGAGCTCCTATGTCCACCCGTCTCGGAGTTATGGCCGATGGAAACTTTTCAAAATGGCGGCCGAAGTGTCAAATGCACTTTTTGAAATCTAATAACTCCTCAACGAGAGGACCGCGAACCCTCGAGTTTGGGCTCGGCGTAGTCAGCGTGAGCTGCCCTATCCACCTGAGCCACTTTCAGGGTCCTGAAAATTTCAGGCTCCAATCCGCCTGAAAGGCGGTGCGCGCGGTAGTACTAGGCTCACTGAGCCCTGCACCGAAAACCCCGACTTTCCCCGACCCCTAGTCTCGGAGATACGGCGCTCCAAAGTTCAGCTTGACAGCTGTCAAACTGTCAAACCTTATGTTTGAAACGCTATATCTCCAGAACCGTTTGGCGTAGAAAGCCCGGGTTTTCTCTGGAGCGCTCAGCTCGAGCTCCGCTATAGTCCTGAAAGGGTTTTGGAGCCTGAAATTTTCAGGCCTGAAAAACGCCTGAAAACGTGAAATTCTTAAAAACTACTTAACACTAAACACGGCATAAAAAATCGCAAATTTCTGCGACCAACGGTTCGCAAGTTATTAAACGTCAAAGATAATTAATAAATTAATCAAGATGGCGGCCGAAGTCCAAATTCGTCAATATGGGTCGTATTGACCCAGGGTTTGGGCTTCGGCCGATAGAAGAGGATGTTAAAAGATACTTAAAACAATAAAAACTAGTATTTTTCGATTATTTACTGAATTATTTAAATAATTCAGTTAAAATTCAATAACTTTGCGACCGTTGGTCGCAAAAATCTGAAAAAAATGTCAAAAAAACACATAAAATCAGGCCGCTTCTGCCCCAATAAGCAAACACATTAAATTTTCAAAATAGGGTCCTGAAATTTGTAAAAAACTGAAAATTTCACTAATTTAATTCTAATAACTAGTATAATAGTCCAAAAAATCCAAAACTTTGGTGCCGCGTAGTCCTCGCAAGCGCGCTTCAGGAAGCGCTTTCAGATCTCCAAAACTCCTCCCGGTTCTTGAGTTGCAGCTCTCCAAAGTTTGGACTTTCAAACTTAAATAGAAAATTTTCCGGAAGCCGGAAAATTTTTCTAAAAGTGCCTCCGTGCTAATAATAAAGTGTAGAATAACTTGCCAGAAGTTGGTGTGCGCAGCTCTGCTCCTTCTAGTTTTTTCCAGCCACGTGGTAAACAGTTTTTCCGTTTTCCTGGGAAAACCCTTGGGTTTTTCGGGCTTCCACTGGTAGCAGCAGCTGCGGGCAAGTTGCCCCCTCCTGGATTCACCAAAAAATTGGGGGGTCGTCGATCGTTCTGACGAGATATTCGACGAAAACTGTTAATTTTTACACTTTGTTTTGAGGTTAGAAAACCAGAATTTCAGTTTTTCACTTATATCTCTTTTCCGTCACTGCATTCCTTTAAGGCACTTTGTTCCACTTATGCGCGTCGCGATTGCACAACTTTTCCAGTATCGCACAAGTCTCTAAGTCAAAAATGTCCAAAGTTATTAAATTTTTTATAGCGGAGCTAGTTATTTTCGTGGCTGTCAGGGGCGCGGTCGACAGCCGTGTGGTTAGGTTAGGTTAGGTTAGGTTAGGTTAGGTTAGGTTAGGTTAGGTTAGGTTAGGTTAAACCAGAATTTCAGTTTTTCACTTATATCTCTTTTCCGTCACTGCATTCCTTTAAGGCACTTTGTTCCACTTATGCGCGTCGCGATTGCACAACTTTTCCAGTATCGCACAAGTCTCTAAGTCAAAAATGTCCAAAGTTATTAAATTTTTTATAGCGGAGCTAGTTATTTTCGTGGCTGTCAGGGGCGCGGTCGACAGCCGTGTGGTTAGGTTAGGTTAGGTTAGGTTAGGTTAGGTTAGGTTAGGTTAGGTTAGGTTAGGTTAGGTTAGGTTAGGTTAGGTTAGGTTAGGTTAGGTTAGGTTAGGTTAGGTTGGGGTGCGTGTCAGAAACCTCCGCGTGGTGCACCCCGGGCAACGTGAGTAGCAAGTTGCTACTCGCGGCTAATTCTGACAGTGGGCGGGCGGTGGGTCGAACTCCGACTACCGTCCGGTCACCATCGCGTAATCCCGACTCTTTCGGGACCGCGGGTCTTCGGGCTGCGAGCAAGACAAGCTCTCTAAAAAATTACCCGGAATTGGGGGTCCTTCGGGGCCCCGCTTCCACCCGTTCCCGTACGGCTCCTTTTGGGGTCTTGCGGGGACACTTGGGCGGGCGGGCTCGCTTCCTGCGCCTTTTGTAGGTTGCGGGCATGGTCGAACTCCGGCCACCGTCCGGTCAACGCGTTAGCAGGGGGCTTTTTGGCCTCCTGCCCGCGGGTCTTCGGACTAAGAGGGAGAAAACCTCACTAAAAAGTTACCATAGAGTGGCGCTTCTCGGAGCGCCGCTGGGAGTGGGGGCCTGTCTTCCTGGCCCTACTTCTTGCGCCCACTTTGGGTGCCACCGCCTCTCCCGGTACTTCTCTGCCTGGGCAGAGTGGACACGGGAAGGGGTGTTGGACGGGCTCGGTGTGCACTCGCACTGCCGCCGGGCAGACAGCGGGGGATTTTTCTTCCTTCCGTCTTCGGACGTTTTTATTTTTTTTGTTCTGCCCCCTTTTACCTTTTATTTTTACACTTTTATTTTTTGTTTTTTTGTCTTCTTTCTCCCCTCCCCCTTTTTTACCTTTCCCCCTTTTATTTTTTCCTTTACCCCTTTTTCACCTTCGTTGTCACCGTCCCAGATCAGATCGTAATCCCGTAGTGAGTAGCGTCGTGGTCACGTCTCGCGGCTGCTTACGGGACCGAGGGTCTTGGCTTAACCGCCCGGACCGCGTGCAAGGTAAGCACTATAAAAATCCCCTAATCTCAAGTTGCTGCCGCACGGCGAGGAGATGCGTGGCTGACAGGGAGGTCAGTCTCTAGTGCGGCCCCCTCAGGGCACCAGCCGCCGCCCTGAGGTATTAGGCTTGCCCGGGTATTGCGGGATCTCTGCCCGGGTCGACTGTTTATTTCTCCCGCACTCGTGGGTTTTATTATGGATTCGAATATAAAAAACCAAACCAATATACCGAAGTCGGTCGACAAGCCAACCTGCACGCCCAGTATTGCGGGTACTAATGATGAACGCGTTAAAGCGCTCAGAGAAGAACTGGAGCTGTCCGAGTCAGACAGCTCCACTGTCTCAATGGTCAGCGTACGCAGCGCGGAAAGCCCAAGTCGGGCATTGCGCAAGCGCCCACGCTCGGGGCCAGACTCGGCCTCGGGCGATGAAGGCACCCCAACGCCGAAGCAAGTACTAACGGCGAAGCACGCTGTAAGCGCGCGCAAAACACGCGGACGACCGCCCACCCACGGCCACTTTGTGGGTCTGGGCAAGGCTCGCGTGGAGCTGGCAGCCGCTAAACGGCGCGCAAAACTCCGGGAACGCGAAGCGGAGGAGGAGAGGCGCATTGAAGCGGCCACAAAGAAAGTGGCCGCGGACAGAAGCGCGCGCAACAGTGAAACCTCTGCCACCGAGGGAGAGCCGGAGGAGGCTACCGCCACTGACCTGCGGTCGCGCCTTAAGAATGCCTTGGAGGCCATCACGGTGGTCTCCAAAAAATCAAAAGGCCTAAAAGGGACTTCACAGAAGTCCCTTAAGGACTCAGTGGCCGCTATTGCGGAAATAGCGGACGTTCTCCTCAGCCGCACAGCGTCAGAAGAGACGATAAAGCTCCAGGCGGAGAACGCCCGCCTGGCAACTGAGATCGCGGCACTCAGGCGGGAGCAGGCTGAGCTACGTGCTGCATTCGCTCAGCAGCGCACCGACGCGACGGGTAAGGCCACCAGCGAATTGGCCGCCCTCCGACAGGACATGGCCCAGATGAGGCAAAGCCTCTGCTTCCTAGAGGGCAAAATAATCAGGCCCCCAATCGCGACCCGGCATGCGGCCCCACAACCGCAGCCGCCCGCGCCGACGTCACCGCAGCCGTCAACATCGTACGCGGCTGTAGCGGCTGCACCGCGGCAGGATACACCTACGGCAAACAAGAAAGCCGCAGAAACACAGGCCCCAAAGGGCAAGAAGAGGGGCCAGAAAAAGGCCCAGCCTACTCCTGCCGCCCCGCAACAAGCTCCCGCAGCCTCCGCACCCAATACGGGTGGCTGGGAAATTGCCGGGGCAAAAGAAAAATCAGCGAAGGCGACAAGGAAGAACAAGAAGGCGGCCAAGAAGGCGGCGAAGAAGCTCCGCACCCCCCGTTCCACAGCGGTAGTACTCACGCTGCAGCCTGCAGCTATTGAGCGGGGAACGACGTATGCGGAAATTCTCAAGACGGCCCGCAACGCCGTGGATCCCGCCCAGTTGGGCATAACGGCAGGGCTACGCCTAAAGACCACCCAGACCGGCGCCCGCCTCATTGAGGTGCCGGGGGCTGCTAGCGGCGAGCAGGCCGACGCTCTGGCCAAGAAGCTCGCTGAGGTCCTCCCGACGGACGACGTCAAAGTGTCCAGGCCCCAAAAGAACGCCGAGCTTCGGATTTCGGGCCTGGACGATAGTATAACTTCAGAGGAAGTATCGGCCGCCATTGCCAAGACGACTGGCTGTGCCGCGTCATCGGTGAGATGCGGTGCAATACGCCCTGGCCGTGCAGGCATGGGCACCATCGTTGTCAGCGCGCCAATCAGCACGGCGAAAAAGCTGGCTGAAGGCCGGCGTTTGTTGGTCGGCTGGGTGTCGGCGCAGGTAACCTTGTTAGACACTAAGCCGCTTCGGTGTTTTCGGTGCCTCACGGCCGGCCACGTGGGCGCAAAATGCACCTCGGCAGTGGACTGCAGCGGCCTATGCTTCCGCTGTGGAAAAGCAGGACATAAGGCCGCCACTTGCGAAGCCCCGCCGCACTGTGTTTTGTGTGCAGCGGTGGGCAAGCCGGCCACGCACCGAGTGGGTGCCAAAACCTGCGCCGCACCCACAAAGAGGCAGCCAGGGAGCAAAGGCTCCGCTAACGTCGTCGCCGAAACGGCCGAAGGGGTGGGGGTTGTGATGGAAACACAATAATGCCTCCACCCCTCCGCCTCTTACAAGGCAATTTAAACCACTGCGCCAGAGCCCAGGATCTGCTCCTCCAAAGCCTGGCGCAGTGGTCAATTAATGTCGCCATCGCCGCCGAGCCGTATTTCGTCCCCCCCAGAGACGATTGGGTGGGGGATCTTGACGGCTCGGTGGCCATCATCACTAGGGCCGCCGCCGGCACCCCCTCCATGGAGAACATCTCCCGAGGGAGGGGGTGTGCCGCAGCACAAATTGGCAACACGGTTGTGGTGGGTGCTTATTTTTCCCCCAACCGTTCTCTCGCCGACTTCGAAGCATTCATGCTTGAACTTAGCGTCGTCGTCGCTCGCAGCCGCCCTCGCGACGTGCTCGTCGCCGGGGACTTCAATGCCAAATCTTCGGCTTGGGGTTCCACGGCCACGGACGCGAGGGGCGAGTTGCTGGAGCAGTGGGCCGTCGAGAACGGCCTGCTCGTCCTCAATCGGGGGACGGTGCACACGTGCGTGCGTCAGCGGGGCGGGTCCATTGTGGACATCACGTTTGCGAGCCCCGCACTAGCACGCCGTGTCCAAGACTGGCGTGTCGTCGAGGAGGCGGAGACGTTGTCGGACCATCGTTACATCAGGTTCGACGTCTCCGCCGAAACAGTCATCTCCGACGCGTCAGCACGAAGAGCCCCGATTGGGGGCGGTCCGCGCTGGGCCATCAAGAGGATGAATCGGGAGGCCCTCCTGGAGGCCTCCATCGTAGAGACCTGGTCTCAATCACTGACCGGGTCTGAAGACATCGAGATGGAGGCCGAGTGGTTCCGGAGGGCAATGACCAACATCTGCGATGCGGCGATGCCGAGGGTGACAAATAACTCACCCAGACGCCGGGTGTACTGGTGGTCCGATAACATCGAGCGCCTGCGCAATCTTTGCGTGCACGCGCGACGCCAGTACACCCGGTTCCGGAGAAGGCGTCGCCGCTCTCCCGATTCCGAAGCCAGGGAGGCGGAGCTTTATGAAGAGTACAGAGCGGCCAAGAAGAGACTCAACGATGAGATTGCGCGGGCCAAAGAAGAGGCCCGCAACGAGCTTTTGGGGACTCTGGACCAAGATCCGTGGGGGCGTCCGTACCTCATGGTGAGGGGTAAACTTCGCCCCTGGGCGCCCCCGCTCACCCAGAGTCTCCGGCCGCAGGTTGTGGAGGATGTGGTGGCCGCTCTGTTCCCTTCAAGGGCGGAGCACCCTCCTCCGCCGATGGCTCCGCCTTCCATGGCGACCAGCGCGGACGCGGACGACGACGCGGTTCCCGAAGTGACCCGGGTCGAGCTTCGAGCGGCGGTGTTACGCATGAAAAACACCGCCCCAGGGCCCGACGGCATTCCAGGCCGAGCGTGGGCCCTGGCGATAGCCGAGCTCGAGCCCCGACTCATTGGGCTCCTCAATAAGTGTTTGGAGGAGGGCCGGTTTCCCCGTCTTTGGAAAACGGGGAAACTGGTCCTGATCAAGAAGGAAGGGCGCCCGGCGGACAGTCCGTCCGCCTACCGGCCCATCGTATTGCTGGACGAGGTCGCAAAGATGTTCGAGCACGTCATTGCTCAGCGCCTCGTCCAGCACATGTCAACAGTGGGGCCGGACCTGGCGGACGAACAGTATGGTTTCCGTCGAGGGCGCTCTACAATAGATGCAATTGAGAGAGTGAGGAGCCTGGTGGAGGTCGCAGTTTCCCGGGGCGAGGTGGTTCTGGCGGTGTCGTTAGACATCGCCAACGCGTTCAACACCTTGCCCTGGAGTGTCATCAAAGCGGCACTCATTTTCCATCGAGTGCCGCCGTACCTCCGCCAAATTGTCGGGGCATATCTAAGTCAGAGGTTTGTTGTTTATCCGGGTCACGACGGTTGGAGTCGGCGAGAGATGTCGTGCGGTGTTCCACAGGGTTCGGTTCTCGGCCCCCTCCTGTGGAACATCGGGTACGACTACGTGCTGCGGGGTGCGCTCCTCCGTGGCGTCGGCATCGTTTGTTATGCCGACGACACTTTAGTCACGGCTAGGGGTAAGTCGCACCGGGCGGCGGCCATATTGGCGACCGCTGGGGTCGCACATGTTGTGAGTCGCATCCGGCGATTGGGCCTCGAGGTGGCCCTTTCCAAATCCGAGGCCATTTCTTTCCACGGGCCTCGGAATAGGCCACCTGCGGGGGCCCACATAATGGTGGGAGGGGTCCGCATCGGCGTCGGGACGAGCCTAAAGTACCTAGGGCTCGTTCTCGATAGCCGATGGGACTTTTGTGAGCACTTCCAACGCTTGGCTCCCAAACTCCTAGGGGCAGCGGCAGCGCTTTCTAGGCTGCTGCCCAACTTGGGGGGGCCAAGCGCCTCCTGCCGGAGGCTCTACGAGGGAGTCGTGCGGTCGATGGCCCTGTACGGATGTCCCGTATGGGCCGTTCACCTGACGGCCCGTAACGTCAAGGCGCTTCGCGCACCGCAGCGCGCCTTGGCCGTCAGGTTAATTAGAGGATACCGCACGGTCTCCTTCGGAGCGGCGAGCCTCCTCGCCGGATGCCCGCCCTGGGACCTGCAGGCCGGGCTGTTGGCGTCGTTATACGCATGGCGCCAAGAAGCTCGGTCACGGGGCGAGGTGCCCGCGCCTCGTGAGGTAGAGGCGCGGAAGACCGAACTCCGCCAGGTCCTGGTGGCGGAGTGGACTCAAAGTTTGGTGCACCCCAGCGCAGGGCAGGCGATCATCGACGCCGTAAGACCCGACATGAAGGAGTGGCTGGAGAGGCGACATGGCGCCCTCACCTTCCGGCTTACGCAGGTGCTTACCGGCCATGGGTGTTTCGGCCGATTCCTGCACCGCATAGGCCGGGAGGAGACGCCCGGCTGTCATCATTGTGGAGACCGCCGCAACCCAGTAGAGGACACGGCGCTGCACACACTAGCGGATTGCCCCGCGTGGGCTACGCAGCGCCGCGATCTAGTTGCGGCGGTCCGTAACTCAGACCTCTCGCTTCGGGCTGTGGTTCACGCCATGGTCCGGAGCGAGACTTGTTGGAACGCCGTCGCCTCCTTCTGTGAGACAGTAATGTCGAGCAAGGAGGCGGCGGAGCGGGAGAGGGAGCTCGCGCGACCTCTCCCCATCCGTAGAGCCGGGCGTCGCCGGAGGGCGTATAATGACCTCCGGCCACCATAAGTTGCCAGCGGGCGGCGGCACCGGGGGGCCGCCCGCCGTCCGTTGGGTCCGGGAGACGGCGTTGTGTTCCGCGCACGCCTCTCGTAGCAGTAGCTTTGTTGTCTTACGTTGCTTGTAAGTATGACAGATGAATGAGGTAATGTCTCACGACATTAAAATGAGAGGAAAACTTGCAAAAGTTTTAACTGGAATGTGAGCGTGATGTATGTTTTCCGTGGATGGATGCATGCGAGAAGGTAGACGGGGCCCGCCGTGTCTGAGGCGGGCCAACTCAGGCGGGGTCACAGATGTTATGCAACGCAGTACCTGTGGCCTCGCTGTTAATGGGATCGGTTAGCGGAACACCATGGGGGTTTTAGTGGGTAGTCCCGAAGCTTCTCATCGGGGAGTCCCACACTCCCCCTAGGCTGACACTTCGGTCTCAGTCTAGGGGGGTTAGCTCGTAAACTGTAGTTTCCTCCATGAGTCACAAAAAAAAAAAAAAAAAAAAAAAAAAAAAAAAAAAAAAAAAAAAAAAAAAAAAAAAAAAAAAAAAAAAAAAAAAAAAAAAAAAAAAAAAAAAAAAAAAAAAAAAGGTTAGGTTAGGTTAGGTTAGGTTAGGTTAGGTTAGGTTAGGTTAGGTTAGGTTAGGTTAGGTTCCCCCCCGTGGGATCTCCACCTTGTCGTGGTGGGGGGGCTCAGTAACCGTGGATTGGTCACCCGCGGTGAAGCTAAGAGGGATCCAGGAGGGGACGCTCCGCGTGGGCTTGGAGGGGCCTGCGCAGGATGCGTCCAACGGTGCGGGTGCGGGGGACAGTTCTGTCTGTCCCTCGCAGTCGGGTGCGGTCGCGGGAGGAGAGGCGTGTCGGTGTTGCGTTGCCGCGCGCCCTATCTCCCGCGACCAAATGGGGGCGCACCATTCGATGCGTCGCGGTGGGGCCGCAGAGGAAGAGGAGATGCGGTGTTGCGTTGCCGTCCTCCCTATCCTCTGCGGCCGCTGGGCGTTTTGGCGGCGGAGTCCAATACCTTAATCCGTCGCCAAGGGGGTTTTGTTCGGGGCCCGCCTGATCATCTGGCGGGCCAATACCCGTCGGAGGGTGGCGACGAGTGCTTTGGTGATGCCCCACCCTCCGACACACGGGTACATGGCGGAAGTCGAGGTGGTTTTTAGTGGAAACACCACATACTCCGGCTCTTATTTCCCCCAAGAGTCGGAGATCCGAAGGGATTTTCCACCTCGTAAAACAAAAAAAAAAAAAAAAAAAAAGGTTAGGTTAGGTTCCCCCCCGTGGGATCTCCACCTTGTCGTGGTGGGGGGGCTTAGTAACCGTGGATTGGTGACCCGCGGTGAAGCTAAGAGGGATCCAGGAGGGGACGCTCCGCGTGGGCTTGACGGAGGCCTGCGCTGGATGCGTCCAATGGGGCGGGTGCGAAGGACAGTTCTTCTGTCCCTCGCAGTCGGGTGCGGTCGCGGGAGGAGAGGCGTGTCGGTGTTGCGTTGCCGCGCGCCCTATCTCCCGCGACCAAATGGAGGCGCACCATCGTTGCGTCGCGGTGGGGCCGCAGAGGAAGAGGAGATGCGGTGTTGCGTTGCCGTCCTCCCTATCCTCTGCGGCCGCTGAGTGTTTTGGCGGCGGAGCCCAACACCTTAATCCGCCGCCAAGGGGGTTTTGTTCGGGGCCCGCCTGACCATCTGGCGGGCCGATACCCGTCGGGGGGTTGCGACGTATGCTTGGGCGAAACCCGACCCTCCGACACACGGGTACATGAGGCACACGGGTTGGTTTTTAGTCAGTAAGAGTCTGACAGTCCCCTTCGCCCATCCCCCAGGGCGGAGGGACTCCATGAGGATTTTCCAACCCGAAACCAAAAAAAAAAAAAAAAAAGGTTAGGTTAGGTTAGGTTAGGTTAGGTTAGGTTAGGTTAGGTTAGGTTAGGTTAGGTTAGGTTAGGTTAGGTTAGGTTAGGTTAGGTTAGGTTAGGTTGGGGTGCGTGTCAGAAACCTCCGCGTGGTGCACCCCGGGCAACGTGAGTAGCGAGCTGCTACTCGCGGCTAATTCTGACAGTGGGCGGACGGTGGGTCGAACTCCGACTACCGTCCGGTTACCAACGCGTAATCCCGACTCTTTCGGGACCGCGGGTCTTCGGGCTGCGAGCAAGACAAGCTCTCTAAAAAATCACCCGGAATTGGGGGTCCTTCGGGGTCCCGCTTCCACCCGTTCCCGTACGGCTCCTTTTGGGGTCTTGCGGGGACACTTGGGCGGGCGGGCTCGCTTCCTGCGCCTTTTGCGGGTTGCGGGCATGGTCGAACTCCGGCCACCGTTCGGTCAACGCGTTAGCAGGGGGCTTTTTGGCCTCCTGCCCGCGGGTCTTCGGGCTGCGAGCAAGACAAGCTCACTAAAAAATCACCCGGAATTGGGGGTCCTTCGGGGCCCCGCTTCCACCCGTTCCCGTACGGCTCCTTTTGGGGTCTTGCGGGGACACTTGGGCGGGCGGGCTCGCTTCCTGCGCCTTTTGTGGGTTGCGGGCATGGTCGAACTCCGACCACCGTCCGGTCAACGCGTTAGCAGGGGGCTTTTTGGCCTCCTGCCCGCGGGTCTTCGGACTAAGAGGGAGGAAACCTCACTAAAAAGTTACCAAAGAGTGGCGCTTGCGCTGCTTGTCTCCGCGGGACTCCACCCGTGGGGACTGTCGGCGGGCGGTGTCGCCTTTTGCGGCGCCGCTCCTTTGCAGTGTCCCTGTTGGGCACTGCCTTCACGTCCCTCCCGGTACTCCTCTGGTCATCAGAGGGGACACGGGACGGGACATTGACGGGCTTGGTGTGTACTCACCCTACCGCCAAGCAGACAGCGGGGTTGTCTTTCTTCTTCCGTCTTCGGACGCCTTTTTATTTTTAAATTTTTGTTTCGTTTTGTTTTTGTTTTGTTTACCTTACGTTTTATTTTGTGTCTTTTATTTTTACTTTTATACCATTTATTTTACCTTTTGTTTTTGATTTATTTTACAATTTTTGTTTTTCTCTCTTTTCTCTTCTTTCGTTCTTCCCCCCCCCCTGCCCCGATGTCACCGTCACCCCAATCTCGTAATCCCGTAGTTTGCAGTGTCTGTGGTCACGTCTCGCGGCTGTCCACGGGACCGAGGGTCTTGGCTTAACCGCCCGGACCGCGTGCAAGGTAAGCACTATAAAAATCCCCTAATCCTAAGTTGCTGCCGCACGGCGAGAGGATGCATGGCTGACAGGGAGGTCAGTTCCTAGTGCGGCCCCCTCAGGGCACCAGCCGCCGCCCTTGAGGTATTAGGCTTACCCGGGTATAGCGGGATCTCTGCCCGGGTGGACGTTTTATTTCTCCCGCACTCGTGGGTTTAATTATGGATGCATTAAATACAAACCAAACCTCTATACCGAAGTCGGTCGACGAACCGGAAACTCGCACGCCCAGTGATGCGGGTTCCAACGATGAGCGCTCAAAAGCGCTGAAGGAGCAAGAGTTGGAGCTGTCCGAGTCAGACAGCTCAACCACAAGCCTCATGAGCGTCCGCAGCGCCAGTGAGGAAAGCCCCAGTCGGGCATTGCGGAAGCGCCCTCGCTCGGGGCCCGAATCGGCCTCGAGCGATGACTCGGCGAGGCGACGTCAAGCGAAGACGCGTGGACGACCGCCCACCCACGGAAATTACGTGGGTTTGGGCAAGGCTCGCGAGGAGCTCGCAGCCGCTAAGCGGCGCGAAGAGCTCCTCAAGCGTGACGAGGAGGAGGAGAGACGCATTGAAGCGGCCACAAAAAAGGTGACCGCTTCAAGAAGCTCGCGCCTCTCAGAGACTTCTGTCTCTGAGGGAGAGCCGGAAGACGCTACCGCTACAGACCTGCGGTCGCGCCTCAAAGACGCCTTGGAGGCCATCACGATGGTCTCCAAGATATCTAAGGGACTGAAAGGGACATCCCAAAAGTCCCTTAAAGAATCGGTGGCAGCAATAGCTGAAATTGCCGACGTTCTCCTCGGTCGCACAGCGTCTGAGGAGACAAAGAAGCTCCAGGCGGAGAACGCCCGCCTCGCCACCGAAATCGCGGCACTAAGGCGCGAACAGGAGGAGCTCCGTGTCGCTTTTAAGAGGCGCACGGAGGGTAATGCGCCGGACAAGGCCACGGAGGAGCTAGCTACCCTCCGACAAGAGATGGCCCAGATGAGGCAGAGCCTCTCTTCCCTGGAGGGCAGAATATTAAGTCCTCCATTGGCGAGCCGGCAAGCGGCCCGACAACCGCAACCGCCCCCGCAGCCACAGCCGCAGCCGTCAACATCATACGCGGCTGCAGCGGCTGCGCCACGGCAGAATCCGGCGCCCAATAAAGCCGTGGCAAATCAGGCCCCAAAGGGCAAGAAGAGGGGCCAGAAGAAGGCCCAGCCCGCTCCTGCTGCCCAGCAGACCAGCGCGCCAGCGACCTCAGCCCCCCCAGCTTCCCGACCGACGACCTCCGACGGCTGGCAGACCGTCGGAGAGAAGAAACAAGCGGCGAAGGCAAAAAGGAAGGCCAACCAAAAGGCCAAGAAGGCGGCCAAAAAAGCGGCCAAGAAGCTCCGCACCCCCAGCTCCACTGCAGTGGTACTAACGCTGCAACCAGCAGCGCTGGAGCGGGGGACCACCTACGCGGAGCTTCTCAAGAAGGCGCGTGGGGCTATCGACCCCACCAAGCTGGGAATAACGGCGGGCCTCCGGTGTAAGATAACACAGACCGGGGCCCGCCTCATCGAGGTGCCTGGGGCCGGTAGCGCCCAGCAGGCAGACGCTTTGGCCTCGAGCCTCCGCGACCTCCTTCCAGCGGAGGAAGTGAAAATCTCCAGGCCCCAAAAGTGCGCCGAGGTGCGAATCGGGGGCCTGGATGATTCAATTATCGTCGAAGAGGTCGTTGCCGCGGTTGCCAAGGCCGGGGAATGTCCCCCGGAGCAAATCCGGTGCGGCCCAATTCGTCCGGGCCGTGCCGGTATGGGCACGGCAATAGTTACCTGCCCCGTGGCTGTGGCCAAGAAGTTGGCCGATGGCCGTCGCGTTTTAATCGGATGGGTGTCGGCGCAAGTGCGGCTCCTGGAGCCGAAACCGCAGAGGTGCTTCCGCTGCCTCAGCGGTGGCCACGTTGGCGCAAAGTGCACCTCTGCGGTCGACTGCAGCGGCCGCTGTTTTAGGTGCGGCCAGCCCGGCCATTTGGCCGGCAGTTGTGAAGCCCCGCCGCACTGCGTTTTGTGTGCGGCGGCGGGCAAGCCGGCCGATCATAGGGCCGGCACAAAGAGTTGCGCCGCACCCAAGAAGAAGCAGGGCGCAAAGGACGGCCAGTCGGCCAACAAGGGCGCCACTCCCGTGGCCAGTAAAGCGCCGGAAGAAATGGACCACGAATAATGGCTCCACATCTGCGCATCCTGCAGACGAATTTAAACCACTGCGCCAGGGCTCAGGATCTTCTTCTCCAGAGCATGGCGCAGTGGTCAATCAACGTCGCCCTTGTCGCCGAGCCGTATTTTATCCCCCCCCGTGATGATTGGGTGGGGGACCTCAGCGGCTTGGTGGCGCTAATTTCGTTAGCCGCCGCCCGCACCCCGTCCTTCGAGAACATCTACCGAGGGCGGGGCTGCGTCGCAGCACTCGTAAAGGATACGGTTGTGGTGGGTGGCTACTTCTCACCCAACCGTTCCCTCGCCGACTTCGAGGAATATCTCCTCGAATTGAACGTCGTCGTCGCTCGCAGCCGTCCTCGCGCCGTGCTCTTCGCCGGGGACCTCAACGCCAAGTCTACGGCTTGGGGTTCTCCGGCCACAGACGCTAGAGGCGAGCTGCTGGAGCAGTGGGCCGTTGAGAACGGCCTGCTCGTCCTCAATCGTGGGTCGGTACATACGTGCGTGCGTCAGCGGGGCGGTTCAATTGTGGACGTTTCTTTTGCGAGCCCCGCACTAGCACGCCGTATCCGAGACTGGCGCGTCGTCGAGGAGGTGGAGACGTTGTCGGACCACCGCTATATTCGGTTCGACGTCTCCGCCGAAACAGTCAGCTCCGACGCCCCAGTCCGAAGGGGCCCGATTGAGGGCGGTCCGCGTTGGGCCTTGAAAAGGCTGAATCGGGAGGCCCTCCTGGAAGCCTCCATAGTTCAGGCCTGGGTTTCAACACCTACCAGGCCTGACGATATCAATATGGAGGCCGATTGGTTCAGGGGGGCAATGACACAAGTTTGTGACGCGGCGATGCCTAGAGTTCGTAGAACATCTGGGCCACGCCGGGTGTACTGGTGGAACGACACCATCGCGCGCATGCGCAAGATTTGCGTCGCAGCGCGCCGCCAGTACGCCCGGTTTCGCAGGAGGCGTCGCCGCCCTCCCGATTTTACTGTCCGGGAGGCGGCATTGTACGAGGAGTACAGAGCGGCCAAGAATAACTTGAAGGAGGCCATCTGGCGGGCCAAGCAAGACGCCCGCCAGGAATTGCTGGAGACCCTCAACCGAGATCCTTGGGGGCGCCCATATTTGATGGTCAGGAACAAATTACGTTCCTGGGCGCCCCCTCTAACGGAAAGTCTCCGGCCAGAGCTGGTCGAAGATGTTGTGGCCGCTCTGTTCCCGTCGCGGGCGGAACATATCCCTCCGCCCATGACGGCGCCGCCTTCCGAGGCAGCCAACGCGGACATAGACGATGTTCCCGAGGTGACTCGGGTAGAACTCCGAGCGGCGGTGTTGAGGATTAAAAACACCGCCCCAGGACCCGACGGCATTCCTGGCCGAGCGTGGGTCCTGGCAATGGAGGAGCTCGGACCCCGACTGGGGAGACTCCTCACAGCGTGCCTTGAGGGGGGCCAGTTTCCACGAGCCTGGAAGTCGGGGAAACTGGTCCTCATCAGAAAGGCAGGGCGCCCGGCGGACAGCCCGTCCGCCTATCGGCCCATAGTGTTGTTGGACGAGGTCGCGAAGATCTTTGAACATATCATCGCGGAGCGCCTCGTCCACCACTTTACCACGGTGGGCCCGGATTTGGCGGACGTGCAGTTTGGTTTCCGCCGAGGGCGCTCTACAATAGACGCAATAAGATCAGTGAGGAGTCTGGCGGAGGAAGAGGTTTCCCGGGGTGGGGTGGTCCTGGCGGTGTCTCTTGACATCGCCAACGCCTTCAACACCCTGCCCTGGAGTTGTATTCGTGAGGCACTCAATTATCACCGAGTGCCTCCCTACCTCCGCCGCATAGTCGGGGATTATCTTAATGATAGAGGAATTATCTACCCGAGTCATCTCGGTATTAGTCGGCGAGTTATGTCGTGCGGTGTTCCGCAGGGGTCGGTTCTCGGCCCCCTTCTGTGGAACATCGGCTACGACTGGGTGCTGCGCGGTACGCTCCTCCCTGGCGTGGGTGTCACTTGTTACGCCGACGACACCCTCGTCACTGCGAGTGATAAGACGTACCGGGCGGCGGCTATAAGGGCGACCGCTGGGGTCGCACAAGTCGTTGGAAGGATCCGGCGTTTGGGCCTAGAGGTGGCCCTGTCTAAATCCGAGGCCATTTGTTTCCACGGGCCTCGGAATCGGCCACCCGCAGGGGCCCATATTATGGTAGGAGGGGTCACCATCGGCATCGGGACGAGCCTAAAATATCTCGGGCTCGTACTCGATAGCCGATGGGATTTCCGTGAACACTTCAGACGCTTGGCCCCCAAACTTCTCGGGGCGGCAGCAGGTTTGTCACGACTGCTGCCCAATCTCGGGGGGCCAACCGCCTCCTGCCGGAGGCTCTACGAAGGAGTCGTGCGGTCCATGGCCCTTTATGGGGCCCCGATATGGGCGCACGACCTGACGGCCCACAATATCACGGCGCTTCGCGCACCGCAGCGCGCCATGGCCGTCAGGTTGATACGAGGCTACCGCACGGTCTCCTTCGAGACAGCGAGCCTCCTAGCAGGATCACCGCCCTGGGATCTGGAAGCTGAGCTGCTGGCGTCACTCTATACATGGCGCCAGCAAGCCCTGGAGCAGGGCGAGAGACCGGCGCACCGTGACATCGAGGCGCGTCGGTCGGAGCTCCGCCAAGTCCTAGTGGCGGAGTGGAAGGCACGACTTGTGCACCCCAGCGCCGGGCACGCCACGATAGTGGCGGTAAGTCCCGTGGTTGATGAGTGGTTGGAGAGACGTCACGGCGTCCTCACCTTCCGGTTGACTCAAATCCTTACCGGCCATGGTTGTTTTGGCCGGTATTTGTGGAGGATAGGCCGGGAGGAAACGCCCGGATGCCACCATTGTGGCAGCAGCCGCGACCCTGTCGAAGACACGGCGTTGCATACTTTGGCGGAATGCCCAGCTTGGGCATCGCAGCGCCGTGATCTGGTCGCGGCTCTGAATACGGTTGTCCTCTCGCTCCCGGCCGTAGTTCTGTCTATGGTCCGGAGTGAGAGGTCTTGGAACGCCGTCGCCTCTTTCTGCGAAGCAGTCATGCTGAGCAAGGAGGCGGCGGAGCGGGAGAGGGAAATACATCGCCCTCTCCCCAACCGTAGGTCCGGGCGTCGGGGACGTCGAACTAGAGACGACCTCCGACCACCGTAAATTTATTGCCTGCGGACGGTGAGCGCTGGGGCTGCTCCCTGTCCGCCAAAAGGCGGGAGGCGGCGCGTGTCCTCGCCGCCTCCCAAGTAGCTTTGTGAGGTGATGGATGCCAGAAGTTTGATGTATGCAAGAAGTTTGATGGATGATTGCGAGATCATAATGAGACGGGGCCCGCCAACACCAACGGCGGGCCAATCCCGAAGGTTAGGTTAGGTTGGGGTGCGTGTCAGAAACCTCCGCGTGGTGCACCCTGGGCAACGTGAGTAGCAAGTTGCTACTCGCGGCTAATTCTGACAGTGGGCGGGCGGTGGGTCGAACTCCGACTACCGTCTGGTCACCATCGCGTAATCCCGACTCTTTCGGGACCGCGGGTCTTCGGGCTGCGAGCAAGACAAGCTCTCTAAAAAATTACCCGGAATTGGGGGTCCTTCGGGGCCCCGCTTCCACCCGTTCCCGTACGGCTCCTTTTGGGGTCTTGCGGGGACACTTGGGCGGGCGGGCTCGCTTCCTGCGCCTTTTGTAGGTTGCGGGCATGGTCGAACTCCGGCCACCGTCCGGTCAACGCGTTAGCAGGGGGCTTTTTGGCCTCCTGCCCGCGGGTCTTCGGGCTGCGAGCAAGACAAGCTCACTAAAAAATCACCCGGAATTGGGGGCCCTTCGGGGCCCCGCTTCCACCCCGTTCCCGTACGGCTCCTTTTGGGGTCTTGCGGGGACACTTGGGCGGGCGGGCTCGCTTCCTGCGCCTTTTGTGGGTTGCGAGCATGGTCGAACTCCGGCCACCGTCCGGTCAACGCGTTAGCAGGGGGCTTTTTGGCCTCCTGCCCGCGGGTCTTCGGACTAAGAGGGAGAAAACCTCACTAAAAAGTTACCATAGAGTGGTGCTTCTCGGAGCGCCGCTGGGAGTGCGGGCCTGTCTTCCTGGCCCTGCTTCCTGCGCCCACTTTGGGTGCCACCGCCTCTCCCGGTACTTCTCTGCCTAGGCAGAGTGGACATGGGATGGGGTGTCGGACGGGCTCGGTGTGCACTCGCACTGCCGCCGGGCAGACAGCGGGGGCTTTCTTCCTTCCGTCTTCGGACGTTTTACGTTTGACGTTGTTTTGTTTTTTCCCCTTTACCTTTTATTTTTACACTTTTTATTTTTATCTTCTTTCTCCCCCCTCCCCCTTTCTACCTTTCCCCCTTTTATTTTTTCTTTTACCCGTCTTCCACCTTCGTTGTCACCGTCCCAGATCAGATCGTAATCCCGTAGTGAGTAGCGTCGTGGTCACGTCTCGCGGCTGCTTACGGGACCGAGGGTCTTGGCTTAACCGCCCGGACCGCGTGCAAGGTAAGCACTATAAAAATCCCCTAATCTCAAGTTGCTGCCGCACGGCGAGGAGATGCGTGGCTGACAGGGAGGTCAGTCTCTAGTGCGGCCCCCTCAGGGCACCAGCCGCCGCCCTGAGGTATTAGGCTTGCCCGGGTATTGCGGGATCTCTGCCCGGGTCGACTGTTTATTTCTCCCGCACTCGTGGGTTTAAATATGGAAAGTTCAAATGTAAACCAAACCAATAAACCGAAGTCGGTCGACAAGCCAACCTGCACGCCCAGTATTGCGGGTACTAATGATGAGCGCGTTAAAGCGCTCAGAGAAGAACTGGAGCTGTCCGAGTCAGACAGCTCCACTGTCTCAATGGTCAGCGTACGCAGTGCTGAAAGCCCTTCTCGGGCATTGCGCAAGCGTCCACGCTCGGGGCCAGACTCGGCCTCGGGCGATGAAGGCACCCCAACGCCGAAACAAGTGTTAACGGCGAAGCACGCTGTAAGCGCGCGCAAAACACGCGGACGACCGCCCACCCACGGGCACTTTGTGGGTCTGGGCAAGGCTCGCGCCGAGCTGGCAGCCGCTAAGCGACGCGCAAAACTCCGGGAACGCGAAGCGGAGGAGGAGAGGCGCATTGAAGCGGCCACAAAGAAAGTGGCCGCGGACAGAAGCGCGAGCATCAGTGAAACCTCTGCCACCGAGGGCGAGCCGGAGGAGGCTACCGCCACTGACCTGCGGTCGCGCCTAAAGAATGCCTTGGAGGCCATCACGGTGGTCTCCAAGAAGTCAAAAGGCCTAAAAGGGACTTCACAGAAATCCCTTAAGGACTCAGTGGCCGCTATTGCGGAAATCGCAGACGTTCTTCTCAGCCGTACAGCGTCTGAAGAAACCAAGAAACTCCAGGCGGAGAACGCCCGCCTGGCAACTGAGATCGCGGCACTCAGGCGGGAGCAGGCTGAACTACGTGCTGCATTCGTTCAGCAGCGCACCGACGCGCCGGAGAAGGCCACCAGCGAGCTGGCCGCCCTCCGACAGGACATCGCCCAGATGAGGCAAAGCCTCTCCTTCCTAGAGGGCAAAATAATGAGGCCTCATAACGTGACCCGGCAAGCGGCCCCACATCCGCAGCCGCCTGCGCAGACATCATCGCAGCCGCCAACATCTTACGCGGCTGCAGCGGCTGCACCGCGGACAACTCCGGCGAACAAGAAAGCCGCAGAACCACAGGCCCCAAAGGGCAAGAGGAGGGGCCAGAAAAAGGCCCAGCCCACCCCTGAAGTTACTCAAAAGGCTCCCGCAGCCTCCGCACCCAGTACGGGTGGCTGGGAAATAGCTGGGGCCAAAGAAAAAGCGGCAAAGGCGACAAAGAAGGCCAAGAAGGCGGCCCAGAAGGCGGCGAAGAAGCTGCGCACCCCCCGCTCCACAGCGGTAGTACTTACGCTGCAGCCTGCAGCTATTGAGCGGGGGACGACATATGCGGAAATCCTCAAGACGGCCCGCAACGCCGTGGATCCCGCCCAGTTGGGCATAACGGCAGGGCTACGTCTAAAGACCACCCAGACCGGCGCCCGCCTCATTGAGGTGCCGGGGGCTGCTAGCGGCGAGCAGGCCGACGCTCTGGCCAAGAAGCTCGCTGAGGTTCTCTCGACGGAAGACGTCAAAGTGTCCAGGCCGCAAAAGAACGCCGAGCTTCGGATTTCGGGTCTGGACGATAGTATAACTTCAGAGGAAGTATCGGCCGCCATTGCCAAGACGACTGGCTGTGCCGCGTCATCGCTGAGATGCGGTGCAATACGCCCTGGCCGTGCAGGCATGGGCACCATCGTTGTCAGCGCGCCAATCAGCACGGCGAAAAAGCTGGCTGAAGGCCGGCGTGTGTTGGTCGGCTGGGTGTCGGCGCAGGTAACCTTGTTAGACACTAAGCCGCTTCGGTGTTTCCGGTGCCTCACGGCCGGCCACGTGGGTGCAAAATGCACCTCGGCAGTGGACTGCAGCGGCCTATGTTTCCGCTGTGGAAAAGCAGGACATAAGGCCGCCACTTGCGAAGCCCCGCCGCACTGTGTTTTGTGTGCAGCGGTGGGCAAGCCGGCCACGCACCGAGTGGGTGCCAAAACCTGCGCCGCACCCACAAAGAGGCAGCCAGGGAGCAAAGGCTCCGCTAACGTCGTCGCCGAAACGGCCGAAGGGGTGGGGGTTGTGATGGAAACACAATAATGCCTCCACCCCTCCGCCTCTTACAAGGCAATTTAAACCACTGCGCCAGAGCCCAGGATCTGCTCCTCCAAAGCCTGGCGCAGTGGTCAATTAATGTCGCCATCGCCGCCGAGCCGTATTTCATCCCCCCCAGAGACGATTGGGTGGGGGATCTTGACGGCTCGGTGGCCATCATCACTAGGGCCGCCGCCGGCACCCCCTCCATGGAGAACATCTCCCGAGGGAGGGGGTGTGCCGCAGCACAAATTGGCAACACGGTTCTGGTGGGCGTATACTTTTCCCCCAACCGTTCTCTCGCCGACTTCGAAGCATTCATGCTTGAACTTAGCGTCGTCGTCGCTCGCAGCCGCCCTCGCGACGTGCTCGTCGCCGGGGACTTCAATGCCAAATCTTCGGCTTGGGGTTCCACGGCCACGGACGCGAGGGGCGAGCTGCTGGAGCAGTGGGCCGTCGAGAACGGCCTGCTCGTCCTCAATCGGGGGACGGTGCACACGTGCGTGCGTCAGCGGGGTGGGTCCATTGTGGACATTACGTTTGCGAGCCCCGCACTAGCACGCCGTGTCCAAGACTGGCGCGTCGTCGAGGAGGCGGAGACGTTGTCGGACCATCGTTACATCAGGTTCGACGTCTCCGCCGAAACAGTCATCTCCGACGCGTCAGCACGAAGAGCCCCGATTGGGGGCGGTCCGCGCTGGGCCATCAAGAGGATGAATCGGGAGGCCCTCCTGGAGGCCTCCATCGTAGAGACCTGGTCCCTATCACTGACCGGGTCTGAAGACATCGAGATGGAGGCCGAGTGGTTCCGGAGGGCAATGACCAACATCTGCGATGCGGCGATGCCGAGGGTGACAAATAACTCACCCAGACGCCGGGTGTACTGGTGGTCCGATAATATCGAGCGCCTGCGCAATCTTTGCGTGCACGCGCGACGCCAGTACACCCGGTTCCGGAGAAGGCGTCGCCGCTCTCCCGATTCCGAAGCCAGGGAGGCGGAGCTTTATGAAGAGTACAGGGCGGCCAAGAAGAGGCTCAACGTTGAGATTGCGCGGGCCAAAGAAGAGGCCCGCAACGAGCTTTTGGGGACTCTGGACCAAGATCCGTGGGGGCGTCCGTACCTCATGGTGAGGGGTAAACTTCGCCCCTGGGCGCCCCCGCTCACCCAGAGTCTCCGGCCGCAGGTTGTGGAGGATGTGGTGGCCGCTCTGTTCCCTTCAAGGGCGGAGCACCCTCCTCCGCCGATGGCTCCGCCTTCCATGGCGACCAGCGCGGACGCGGACGACGACGCGGTTTCCGAAGTGACCCGGGTCGAGCTTCGAGCGGCGGTGTTACGCATGAAAAACACCGCCCCAGGGCCCGACGGCATTCCAGGCCGAGCGTGGGCCCTGGCGATAGCCGAGCTCGAGCCCCGACTCATTGGGCTCCTCAACAAGTGTTTGGAGGTGGGCCGGTTTCCCCGTCTTTGGAAAACGGGGAAACTGGTCCTGATCAAGAAGGAAGGGCGCCCGGCGGACAGTCCGTCCGCCTACCGGCCCATCGTACTGCTGGACGAGGTCGCAAAGATGTTCGAGCACGTCATTGCTCAGCGCCTCGTCCAGCACATGTCAACAGTGGGGCCGGACCTGGCGGACGAACAGTATGGTTTCCGTCGAGGGCGCTCTACAATAGATGCAATTGAGAGAGTGAGGAGCCTGGCGGAGGTCGCAGTTTCCCGGGGCGAGGTGGTTCTGGCGGTGTCGCTAGACATCGCCAACGCGTTCAACACCTTGCCCTGGAGTGTCATCAAAGCGGCACTCATTTTCCATCGAGTGCCGCCGTACCTCCGCCAAATTGTCGGGGCATATCTAAGTCAGAGGTTTGTTGTTTATCCGGGTCACGACGGTTGGAGTCGGCGAGAGATGTCGTGCGGTGTTCCACAGGGTTCGGTTCTCGGCCCCCTCCTGTGGAACATCGGGTACGACTACGTGCTGCGGGGTGCGCTCCTCCGTGGCGTCGGCATCGTTTGTTATGCCGACGACACGCTAGTCACGGCTAGGGGTAAGTCGCACCGGGCGGCGGCCATATTGGCGACCGCTGGGGTCGCACATGTTGTGAGTCGCATCCGGCGATTGGGCCTCGAGGTGGCCCTTTCCAAATCCGAGGCCATTTCTTTTCACGGGCCTCGGAATAGGCCACCTGCGGGGACCCACATAATGGTGGGAGGGGTCCGCATCGGCGTCGGGACGAGCCTAAAGTACCTAGGCCTCGTTCTCGATAGCCGATGGGACTTTTGTGAGCACTTCCAACGCTTGGCTCCCAAACTCCTAGGGGCAGCGGCAGCGCTTTCTAGGCTGCTGCCCAACTTGGGGGGGCCAAGCGCCTCCTGCCGGAGGCTCTACGAGGGAGTCGTGCGGTCGATGGCCCTGTACGGATGTCCCGTATGGGCCGAACACCTGACGGCCCGCAACGTCAAGGCGCTTCGCGCACCGCAGCGCGCCTTGGCCGTCAGGTTAATTAGAGGATACCGCACGGTCTCCTTCGGAGCGGCGAGCCTCCTCGCCGGATGCCCGCCCTGGGACCTGCAGGCCGGGCTATTGGCGTCGTTATACACATGGCGCCAGGAAGCCCGGTCACGGGGCGAGGTACCCGCGCCTCGTGAGATAGAGGCGCGGAAGACTGAACTCCGCCAGGTCCTGGTGGCGGAGTGGACTCAAAGTTTGGTGCACCCCAGCGCAGGGCAGGCAATCATAAACGCCGTAAGACCCGACATGAAGGAGTGGCTGGAGAGGCGACATGGCGCCCTCACCTTCCGGCTTACGCAGGTGCTTACCGGCCATGGGTGTTTCGGCCGGTTCCTGCACCGCATAGGTCGGGAGGAGACGCCCGGTTGTCATCATTGTGGGGACCGCCGCAACCCAGTAGAGGACACGGCGCTGCACACACTAGCGGATTGCCCCGCGTGGGCCACGCAGCGCCGCGACCTAGTTGCGGCGGTCGGTATTGACCTCTCGCTTCGGGCTGTGGTTCACGCCATGGTCCGGAGCGAGACTTGTTGGAACGCCGTCGCCTCCTTCTGTGAGACAGTAATGTCGAGCAAGGAGGCGGCGGAGCGGGAGAGGGAGCTCGCGCGACCTCTCCCCATCCGTAGAGCCGGGCGTCGCCGGAGGGCGTATAATGACCTCCGGCCACCATAAGTTGCCGGCGGGCGGCGGCACCGTGGGGCCGCCCGCCGTCCGCTGGGTCCGAGAGACGGCGTCGTGTTCCGCGCACGCCTCTCGTAGCAGTAGCTTCGTTTGTCCTTACGCTGGTTGTAGGTATGAATGATAAGAGAGGGATGTTTAACAACATTATATAAAAAAAAAGTGAGGAAAACTTGCAAAAGTTTTAATCCGAATGTGAGCGTGATGTATGTTTTCCGTGGATGGATGCATGCGAGAAGGTAGACGGGGCCCGCCGTGTCTGAGGCGGGCCAACTCAGGCGGGGTCACAGATGTTATGCAACGCAGTACCTGTGGCCTCGCTGTTAATGGGATCGGTTAGCGGAACACCATGGGGGTTTTAGTGGGTAGTCCCGAAGCTTCTCATCGGGGAGTCCCACACTCCCCCTAGGCTGACACTTCGGTCTCAGTCTAGGGGGGTTAGCTCGTAAACTGTAGTTTCCTCCATGAGTCACAAAAAAAAAAAAAAAAAAAAAAAAAAAAAAAAAAAAAAAAAAAAAAAAAAAGGTTAGGTTAGGTTCCTAGGGGTGGGGTGCGTGTCAGAAACCTCCGCGTGGTGCACCCCGGGCAACGTGAGTAGCAAGCTGCTGCTCGCGGCTAATTCTGACAGTGGGCGGACGGTGGGTCGAACTCCGACTACCGTCCGGTCACCAACGCGTAATCCCGACTCTTTCGGGACCGCGGGTCTTCGGGCTGCGAGCAAGACAAGCTCTCTAAAAAATTACCCGGAATTGGGGGTCCTTCGGGGCCCCGCTTCCACCCGTTCCCGTACGGCTCCTTTTGGGATCTTGCGGGGACACTTGGGCGGGCGGGCTCGCTTCCTGCGCCTTTTGTGGGTTGCGGGCATGGTCGAACTCCGACCACCGTTCGGTCAAAACGCGTTAGCAGGGGGCTTTTTGGCCTCCTGCCCGCGGGTCTTCGGGCTGCGAGCAAGACAAGCTCACTAAAAAATCACCCGGAATTGGGGGTCCTTCGGGGCCCCGCTTCCACCCGTTCCCGTACGGCTCCTTTTGGGGTCTTGCGGGGGCACTTGGGCGGGCGGGCTCGCTTCCTGCGCCTTTTGTGGGTTGCGAGCATGGTCGAACTCCGGCCACCGTCCGGTCAACGCGTTAGCAGGGGGCTTTTTGGCCTCCTGCCCGCGGGTCTTCGGACTAAGAGGGAGAAAACCTCACTAAAAAGTTACCATAGAGTGGTGCTTCTCGGAGCGCCGCTGGGAGTGCGGGCCTGTCTTCCTGGCCCTGCTTCCTGCGCCCACTTTGGGTGCCACCGCCTCTCCCGGTACTTCTCTGCCTAGGCAGAGTGGACATGGGATGGGGTGTCGGACGGGCTCGGTGTGCACTCGCACTGCCGCCGGGCAGACAGCGGGGGCTTTCTTCCTTCCGTCTTCGGACGTTTTTATTTTTTGTTTTTTCCCCTTTACCTTTTATTTTTACACTTTTTATTTTTATCTTCTTTCTCCCCCCCTCTTTTTACCCCTCTTCCACCTTCGTTGTCACCGTCCCAGATCAGATCGTAATCCCGTAGTGAGTAGCGTCGTGGTCACGTCTCGCGGCTGCTTACGGGACCGAGGGTCTTGGCTTAACCGCCCGGACCGCGTGCAAGGTAAGCACTATAAAAATCCCCGAATCTCAAGTTGCTGCCGCACGGCGAGGAGATGCGTGGCTGACAGGGAGGTCAGTCTCTAGTGCGGCCCCATCAGGGCACCAGCCGCCGCCCTGATGTATTAGGCTTGCCCGGGTATTGCGGGATCTCTGCCCGGGTCGACTGTTTATTTCTCCCGCACTCGTGGGTTCAAACATGGAAAATTCAAATCAAAACCTAAACACAATACCGAAGTCGGTCGACAAGCCGGAAACTCGCACGCCCAGTAATGCGGGTTCCATTGAAGATGAGCGCGTTAAAGCGCTGAGAGAGGAACTGGAGCTGTCCGATTCAGACAGCACAGTCAGCATGGTCAGCGCACGTAGCGCTGAAAGCCCCTCTCGGGCATTACGAAAGCGCCCACGCTCGGGGCCAGACTCGGCCTCGGGGGATGAAGGCACCCCAACGCCGAAACAAATACTAACGGCGAAGCACGCTGTGAGCGCGCGCAAAACACGCGGACGACCGCCCACCCACGGGCACTTTGTGGGTCTGGGCAAGGCTCGTGCGGAGCTGGCAGCCGCTAAGCGGCGCGCAAAACTCCGGGAACGCGAAGCGGAGGAGGAGAGGCGCATTGAAGCGGCCACAAAGAAAGTGGCCGCGGACAGAAGCGCGCGCCTTAGTGAAACCTCTGCCACCGAGGGAGAGCCGGAGGAGGCTACCGCCACTGACCTGCGGTCGCGCCTTAAGAATGCCTTGGAGGCCATCACGGTGGTCTCCAAGAAGTCAAAAGGCCTAAAAGGGACTTCACAGAAGTCCCTTAAGGACTCAGTGGCCGCTATTGCGGAAATCGCAGACGTTCTTCTAAGCCGTACAGCGTCTGAAGAAGCCAAGAAACTCCAGGCGGAGAACGCCCGCCTGGCAACTGAGATCGCGGCACTCAGGCGGGAGCAGGCTGAGCTACGTGCTGCATTCGCTCAGCAGCGCACCGACGCGCCGGAGAAGGCCACCAGCGAATTGGCCGCCCTCCGACAGGACATCGCCCAGATGAGGCAAAGCCTCTGTTTCCTAGAGGGCAAAATAATCAGGCCCCCATTCGCGACCCGGCAAGCGGCCCCACATCCGCAGCCGCCTGCGCAGACATCATCGCAGCCGCCAACATCTTACGCGGCTGCAGCGGCTGCACCGCGGACAACTCCGGCGAACAAGAAAGCCGCAGAAACACAGGCCCCAAAGGGCAAGAGGAGGGGCCAGAAAAAGGCCCAGCCCACCCCTGAAGTTACTCAAAAGGCTCCCGCAGCCTCCACACCCAGTACGGGTGGCTGGGAAATAGCTGGGGCCAAAGAAAAAGCGGCAAAGGCGACAAAGAAGGCCAAGAAGGCGGCCCAGAAGGCGGCGAAGAAGCTGCGCACCCCCCGCTCCACAGCGGTAGTACTTACGCTGCAGCCTGCAGCTATTGAGCGGGGGACGACGTATGCGGAAATCCTCAAGACGGCCCGCAACGCCGTGGATCCCGCCCAGTTGGGCATAACGGCAGGGCTACGCCTAAAGACCACCCAGACCGGCGCCCGCCTCATTGAGGTGCCGGGGGCTGCTAGCGGCGAGCAGGCCGACGCATTGGCCAAGAAGCTCACTGAGGTTCTCCCGACGGAAGACGTCAAAGTGTCCAGGCCCCAAAAGAACGCCGAGCTTCGGATTTCGGGTCTGGACGATAGTATAACTTCGGAGGAAGTATCGGCCGCCATTGCCAAGACGACTGGCTGTGCCGCGTCATCGCTGAGATGCGGTGCAATACGCCCTGGCCGTGCAGGCATGGGCACCATCGTTGTCAGCGCGCCAATCAGCACGGCGAAAAAGCTGGCTGAAGGCCGGCGTTTGTTGGTCGGCTGGGTGTCGGCGCAGGTAACCTTGTTAGACACTAAGCCGCTTCGGTGTTTCCGGTGCCTCACGGCCGGCCACGTGGGTGCAAAATGCACCTCGGCAGTGGACTGCAGCGGCCTATGCTTCCGCTGTGGAAAAGGAGGACATAAGGCCGCCACTTGCGAAGCCCCGCCGCACTGTGTTTTGTGTGCAGCGGTGGGCAAGCCGGCCACGCACCGAGTGGGTGCCAAAACCTGCGCCGCACCCAAAAAGAGGCAGCCAGGGAGCAAAGGCTCCGTTAATATCGTCGCCGAAACGGCTGAAGGGGTGGGGGTTGTGATGGAAACACAATAATGCCTCCACCCCTCCGCCTCTTACAAGGCAATTTAAACCACTGCGCCAGAGCCCAGGATCTGCTCCTCCAAAGCCTGGCGCAGTGGTCAATTAATGTCGCCATCGCCGCCGAGCCGTATTTCATCCCCCCCAGAGACGATTGGGTGGGGGATCTTGACGGCTCGGTGGCCATCATCACTAGGGCCGCCGCCGGCACCCCCTCCATGGAGAACATCTCCCGAGGGAGGGGGTGTGCCGCAGCACAAATTGGCAACACGGTTGTGGTGGGTACTTATTTTTCCCCCAACCGTTCTCTCGCCGACTTCGAAGCATTCATGCTTGAACTTAGCGTCGTCGTCGCTCGCAGCCGCCCTCGCGACGTGCTCGTCGCCGGGGACTTCAATGCCAAATCTTCGGCTTGGGGTTCCACGGCCACGGACGCGAGGGGCGAGTTGCTGGAGCAGTGGGCCGTCGAGAACGGCCTGCTCGTCCTCAATCGGGGGACGGTGCACACGTGCGTGCGTCAGCGGGGCGGGTCCATTGTGGACATCACGTTTGCGAGCCCCGCACTAGCACGCCGTGTCCAAGACTGGCGCGTCATCGAGGAGGCGGAGACGTTGTCGGACCATCGTTACATCAGGTTCGACGTCTCCGCCGAAACAGTCATCTCCGACGCGTCAGCACGAAGAGCCCCGATTGGGGGCGGTCCGCGCTGGGCCATCAAGAGGATGAATCGGGAGGCCCTCCTGGAGGCCTCCATCGTAGAGACCTGGTCTCAATCACTGACCGGGTCTGAAGACATCGAGATGGAGGCCGAGTGGTTCCGGAGGGCAATGACCAACATCTGCGATGCGGCGATGCCGAGGGTGACAAATAACTCACCCAGACGCCGGGTGTACTGGTGGTCCGATAACATCGAGCGCCTGCGCAATCTTTGCGTGCACGCGCGACGCCAGTACACCCGGTTCCGGAGAAGGCGTCGCCGCTCTCCCGATTCCGAAGCCAGGGAGGCGGAGCTTTATGAAGAGTACAGAGCGGCCAAGAAGAGACTCAACGATGAGATTGCGCGGGCCAAAGAAGAGGCCCGCAACGAGCTTTTGGGGACTCTGGACCAAGATCCGTGGGGGCGTCCGTACCTCATGGTGAGGGGTAAACTTCGCCCCTGGGCGCCCCCGCTCACCCAGAGTCTCCGGCCGCAGGTTGTGGAGGATGTGGTGGCCGCTCTGTTCCCTTCAAGGGCGGAGCACCCTCCTCCGCCGATGGCTCCGCCTTCCATGGCGACCAGCGCGGACGCGGACGACGACGCGGTTCCCGAAGTGACCCGGGTCGAGCTTCGAGCGGCGGTGTTACGCATGAAAAACACCGCCCCAGGGCCCGACGGCATTCCAGGCCGAGCGTGGGCCCTGGCGATAGCCGAGCTCGAGCCCCGACTCATTGGGCTCCTCAACAAATGTTTGGAGGAGGGCCGGTTTCCCCGACTTTGGAAAACGGGGAAACTGGTCCTGATCAAGAAGGAAGGGCGCCCGGCGGACAGTCCGTCCGCCTACCGGCCCATCGTATTGCTGGACGAGGTCGCAAAGATGTTCGAGCACGTCATTGCTCAGCGCCTCGTCCAGCACATGTCAACAGTGGGGCCGGACCTGGCGGACGAACAGTATGGTTTCCGTCGAGGGCGCTCTACAATAGATGCAATTGAGAGAGTGAGGAGCCTGGCGGAGGTCGCAGTTTCCCGGGGCGAGGTGGTTCTGGCGGTGTCGTTAGACATCGCCAACGCGTTCAACACCTTGCCCTGGAGTGTCATCAAGGCGGCACTCATTTTCCATCGAGTGCCGCTGTACCTCCGCCAAATAGTCGGGGCATATCTAAGTCAAAGATTTGTTGTTTATCCGGGTCACGACGGTTGGAGTCGGCGAGAGATGTCGTGCGGTGTTCCACAGGGTTCGGTTCTCGGCCCCCTCCTGTGGAACATCGGGTACGACTACGTGCTGCGGGGTGCGCTCCTCCGTGGCGTCGGCATCGTTTGTTATGCCGACGACACTTTAGTCACGGCTAGGGGTAAGTCGCACCGGGCGGCGGCCATATTGGCGACCGCTGGGGTCGCACATATTGTGAGTCGCATCCGGCGATTGGGCCTCGAGGTGGCCCTTTCCAAATCCGAGGCCATTTCTTTTCACGGGCCTCGGAATAGGCCACCTGCGGGGGCCCACATAATGGTGGGAGGGGTCCGCATCGGCGTCGGGACGAGCCTAAAGTACCTAGGGCTCGTTCTCGACAGCCGATGGGACTTTTGTGAGCACTTCCAACGCTTGGCTCCCAAACTCCTAGGGGCAGCGGCAGCGCTTTCTAGGCTGCTGCCCAACTTGGGGGGGCCAAGCGCCTCCTGCCGGAGGCTCTACGAGGGAGTCGTGCGGTCGATGGCCCTGTACGGATGTCCCGTATGGGCCGATCACCTGACGGCCCGTAACGTCAAGGCGCTTCGCGCACCGCAGCGCGCCTTGGCCGTCAGGTTAATTAGAGGTTACCGCACGGTCTCCTTCGGAGCGGCGAGCCTCCTCGCTGGATGCCCGCCCTGGGACCTGCAGGCCGGGCTGTTGTCGTCGTTATATGCATGGCGCCAAGAAGCTCGGTCACGGGGCGAGGTACCCGCGCCTCGTGAGATAGAGGCGCGGAAGACCGAACTCCGCCAGGTCCTGGTGGCGGAGTGGACTCAAAGTTTGGTGCACCCCAGCGCAGGGCAGGCAATCATAAATGCCGTAAGACCCGACATGAAGGAGTGGCTGGAGAGGCGACATGGCGCCCTCACCTTCCGGCTTACGCAGGTGCTTACCGGCCATGGGTGTTTCGGCCGGTTCCTGCACCGCATAGGCCGGGAGGAGACGCCCGGCTGTCATCATTGCGGAGACCGCCGCAACCCAGTAGAGGACACGGCGCTGCACACACTAGCGGATTGCCCCGCGTGGGCTACGCAGCGCCGCGATCTAGTTGCGGCGGTCCGTAACTCAGACCTCTCGCTTCGGGCTGTGGTTCACGCCATGGTCCGGAGCGAGACTTGTTGGAACGCCGTCGCCTCCTTCTGTGAGACAGTAATGTCGAGCAAGGAGGCGGCGGAGCGGGAGAGGGAGCTCGCGCGACCTCTCCCCATCCGTAGAGCCGGGCGTCGCCGGAGGGCGTATAATGACCTCCGGCCACCATAAGTTGCCAGCGGGCGGCGGCACCGTGGGGCCGCCCGCCGTCCGTTGGGTCCGAGAGACGGCGTTGTGTTCCGCGCACGCCTCTCGTAGCAGTAGCTTTGTTGTCTTACGTTGCTTGTAAGTATGACAGATGAATGAGGTAATGTCTCACGACATTAAAATGAGAGGAAAACTTGTAAAAGTTTTAATCGGAATGTGAGCGTGATGTATGTTTTCCGTGGATGGATGCATGCGAGAAGGTAGACGGGGCCCGCCGTGTCTGAGGCGGGCCAACTCAGGCGGGGTCACAGATGTTATGCAACGCAGTACCTGTGGCCCCGCTGTTAATGGGATCGGTTAGCGGAACACCATGGGGGTTTTAGTGGGTAGTCCCGAAGCTTCTCATCGGGGAGTCCCACACTCCCCCTAGGCTGACACTTCGGTCTCAGGCTAGGGGGGTTAGCTCGTAAACTGTAGTTTCCTCCATGAGTCACAAAAAAAAAAAAAAAAAAAAAAAAAAAAAAAAAAAAGGTTCCTAGGGGTGCGTGTCAGAAACCTCCGCGTGGTGCACCCCGGGCAACGTGAGTAGCAAGCTGCTGCTCGCGGCTAATTCTGACAGTGGGCGGACGGTGGGTCGAACTCCGACTACCGTCCGGTTACCAACGCGTAATCCCGACTCTTTCGGGACCGCGGGTCTTCGGGCTGCGAGCAAGACAAGCTCTCTAAAAAATTACCCGGAATTGGGGGTCCTTCGGGGTCCCGCTTCCACCCGTTCCCGTACGGCTCCTTTTGGGGTCTTGCGGGGATACTTGGGCGGGCGGGCTCGCTTCCTGCGCCTTTTGTGGGTTGCGGGCATGGTCGAACTCCGACCACCGTTCGGTCAAAACGCGTTAGCAGGGGGCTTTTTGGCCTCCTGCCCGCGGGTCTTCGGGCTGCGAGCAAGACAAGCTCACTAAAAAATCACCCGGAATTGGGGGTCCTTCGGGACCCCGCTTCCACCCCGTTCCCGTACGGCTCCTTTTGGGGTCTTGCGGGGACACTTGGGCGGGCGGGCTCGCTTCCTGCGCCTTTTGTGGGTTGCGGGCATGGTCGAACTCCGGCCACCGTCCGGTCAACGCGTTAGCAGGGGGCTTTTTGGCCTCCTGCCCGCGGGTCTTCGGACCAAGAGGGAGAAAACCTCACTAAAAAGTTACCATAGAGTGGCGCTTCTCGGAGCGCCGCTGGGAGTGCGGGCCTGTTTTCCTGGCCCTGCTTCCTGCGCCCACTTTGGGTGCCACCGCCTCTCCCGGTACTTCTCTGCCTGGGCAGAGTGGACATGGGATGGGGTGTTGGACGGGCTCGGTGTGCACTCGCACTGCCGCCGGGCAGACAGCGGAGGCTTCTTCCTTCCGTCTTCGGACGTTTTTATTTTTTGTTTTCTCCCCCCCTTTACTTTTTATTCTTACACTTTTACTTTTATTTTTGTCTTCTTTCCCCCCTCCCCCCTTTTTCCCTTTCCCCCTTTTATTCTTTCCTTTTCCCCTCTTCCACCTTCGTTGTCACCGTCCCAGACTAGATCGTAATCCCGTAGTTTGCAGTGTCTGTGGTCACGTCTCGCGGCTGTCTACGGGACCGAGGGTCTTGGCTTAACCGCCCGGACCGCGTGCAAGGTAAGCACTATAAAAATCCCCTAATCTCAAGTTGCTGCCGCACGGCGAGGAGATGCGTGGCTGACAGGGAGGTCAGTCTCTAGTGCGGCCCCCTCAGGGCACCAGCCGCCGCTCTGAGGTATTAGGCTTGCCCGGGTATTGCGGGATCTCTGCCCGGGTCGACTGTTTATTTCTCCCGCACTCGTGGGTTTAATTATGGATTCCAGTATTAAAAACCAAAAAACTATACCGAAGTCGGTCGACAAACCGGTAACTCGCACGCCCAGTAATGCGGGTTCCAAGGATGATGAGCGCTTGAAAGCGCTGAAGGAGCAGTTGGAGCTGTCCGAGTCGGATAGCTCCATAGTATCGATGATTAGCGTGCGCAGCGCGGAAAGCCCAAGTCGGGCACTGCGCAAGCGCCCACGCTCGGAGCCAGGCTCGGCTTCGAGCGATGAAGGAACCCCCACTAAACCAAAATTAACGGTAAGGGGTTTCAAAACTCGTGGACGACCGCCCACCCACGGGCACTTTGTGGGCCTGGGCAAGGCTCGCGCGGAGCTCGCAGCCGCCAAGCGGCGCGCAAAGCTTCTCGAGCGCGACGAGGAGGAAGAGAGGCGCATTGAAGCGGCCACGAAGAAAGTGGTCGCCGATCGAAGCTCGCGTCTCTCGGAGACTTCCGCCGGCGAGCCGGACGAGGCCACCGCCACTGATCTGCGGTCACGCCTCAAAAGCGCCCTGGAGGCCATAACTATGGTCTCCAAAAAGTCAAAGGGCCTGAAAGGGACGAGTCAGAAGTCCTTAAAGGAGTCGGTAGTCGCGATAAGTGAAATCGCTGACGTTCTCCTCAGTCGCACAGCGTCTGAGGAGACAAAGAAGCTGCAGGCGGAGAACGCACGCCTCGCCACTGAAATCGCGTCCCTTAGGCGCGAACAAGAGGAGCTCCGTGTCGCATTCCAGAGGCGCGCGGAGGGCAATGCGCCGGACAAAGCCACGGAGGACTTGGCTGCCCTCCGCAGAGAGATGGCCCAGATGAGGCAGAGCCTCTCCGCCCTGGAGGGCAAATTATTAATAAGGCCCCCTACGGCGGGCCGGCAAGCGGCCCAACAACCGCAGCCGCCCCCGCAGCCACAGCCTCAGCCGTCAACATCCTACGCGGCTGCAGCGGCTGCACCACGACAGGCCACGACCACGGCGCCCAAGAAAGCCGCGGCAACTAACGCCCCAAAGGGCAGGAAGAGGGGCCAGAAAAAGGCCCAGCCCGCTCCCGCTGCCCAGCAGACCAGTGTGCCAGCGACCTCCGCCCCCTCAGCTCCCCAACCTGACGGCTGGCAGACCGTCGGCGAAAAAAAGCAAGCCGCGAAGGCCAGACGAAAAGCCACAAAAAAGGCAAAAAAGGCGGCAAAGAAGGCGGCCAAGAAGCTCCGCACCCCCAGCTCCACTGCAGTGGTATTAACACTGCAACCTGCAGCGTTGGAGCGGGGGACCACCTACGCGGAGCTCTTAAAGAAGGCGCGTGGGGCTATCGACCCCACCACGCTAGGAATAACGACGGGCCTCCGGTGTAAAATCACACAGACCGGGGCCCGCCTTATCGAGGTGCCTGGGGCCGGTAGCGCCCAGCAGGCCGACGCACTGGCTTTGAGCCTTCGCCAACTCCTTCCGGCGGAGGATGTCAAAATCACCAGGCCCCAAAAGTGTGCAGAAGTTCGAATCGGGGGCCTGGATGATTCGATTATTGTGGACGAAGTCGTTGCCGCGGTCTCTAAGGCTGGGGAATGTCCCCCGGAACAAATCCGGTGCGGCCCGATTCGTCCGGGCCGTGCCGGTATGGGCACAGCCGTAATCACCTGCCCCGTGGCTGTGGCTAAAAAGTTGGCCGATGGCCGTCGGGTATTGATAGGCTGGGTGTCAGCGCAAGTGCGGCTCCTGGAGCCGAAACCGCAGAGGTGCTTCCGCTGTTTGAGTGGTGGCCACGTTGGCGCAAAGTGCACCTCTGCGGTCGACTGCAGCGGCCGCTGTTTCAGATGCGGCCAGCCCGGCCATTTGGCCGGCAGTTGTGAGGCCCCGCCGCACTGCGTTTTGTGTGCGGCGGCGGGCAAGCCGGCCGATCATAGGGCCGGCACAAGAAGTTGCGCTGCACCCACCAAGAAGAAGGCAGCAAGAGACGGCCAATCGGCCAACAAGGGCGCCACTCCCGTGGCGAATAAGGCGCCAGGCGACACGCCACAAATGGACCACGAATAATGGCTCCACTTTTGCGCCTCATTCAGGCGAATATAAACCACTGCGCCAGAGCTCAGGACCTTCTTCTCCAGAGCATGGCGCAGTGGTCCATCAACGTCGCCCTCGTCGCCGAGCCGTATTTTATCCCCCCCCGTGACGATTGGGTGGGGGACCTCAGCGGCTCGGTGGCGCTAATTTCGTTAGCCGCCGCCCGCACCCCGTCCTTCGAGAACATCTACCGAGGGCGGGGCTGCGTCGCAGCACTCGTAAAGGATACGGTTGTGGTGGGTGGCTACTTCTCACCCAACCGTTCCCTCGCCGACTTCGAGGAGTATCTCCTCGAATTGAACGTCGTCGTCGCTCGCAGCCGTCCTCGCGTCGTGCTCTTCGCCGGGGACCTCAACGCCAAGTCTACGGCTTGGGGTTCTCCGGCCACAGACGCTAGAGGCGAGCTGCTGGAGCAGTGGGCCGTTGAAAACGGCCTGCTCGTCCTCAATCAGGGGTCAGTGCATACGTGCGTGCGTCAGCGGGGCGGTTCCATTGTGGACGTTTCATTCGCGAGCCCCGCACTAGCACGCCGTATCCGAGACTGGCGCGTCGTCGAGGAGGTGGAGACGTTGTCGGACCATCGTTATATTCGGTTCGACGTCTCCGCCGAAACAGTCAACTCCGACGCCCCAGTCCGAAGAGGCCCGATTGAGGGCGGTCCGCGTTGGGCCTTGAAAAGGCTGAATCGGGAGGCCCTCCTGGAAGCCTCCATAGTTCAGGCCTGGGTATCAACACCTTCCAGGCCTGACGATATTAATATGGAGGCGGATTGGTTCAGGGGGGCAATGACGCAAGTTTGCGATGCGGCGATGCCTAGAGTCCGTAACACGTCTGGGCCACGCCGGGTGTACTGGTGGAACGACACCATCGCGCAGTTGCGGCGAATCTGCGTCGCAGCGCGCCGCCAGTACGCCCGGTTTCGCAGGAGGCGTCGCCGCCCTCCCGATTCCATTGCCCGGGAGGCGGAATTGTATGAGGCATACAGAGCGGCCAAGAGCAACTTGAAGGAAGCTATCTGGCGGGCCAAGCAAGACGCCCGCCAGGAACTGCTGGAGACGCTCAACGAAGATCCGTGGGGGCGCCCATATTTAATGGTCAGGAACAAGTTACGTTCCTGGGCGCCCCCTCTAACGGAAAGTCTCCGGCCACAGCTAGTTGAAGAAGTTGTGGCCGCTCTGTTCCCGTCACGGGTGGAACACATCCCTCCGCCCATGACGGCGCCGCCTTCCGCGGCAGCCAACGCGGACATAGACGACGACGTTCCCGAGGTGACTCGGGTAGAACTCCGAGCGGCGGTGTTACGGATCAAAAACACCGCCCCAGGACCCGACGGCATTCCTGGCCGAGCGTGGGTCCTGGCAATAGAGGAGCTCGGACCCCGACTAGGGAGACTCCTCACAGCGTGCCTTGAAGGGGGCCAGTTTCCACGAGCCTGGAAAACGGGGAAACTGGTCCTCATCAGAAAGGCAGGGCGCCCGGCGGACAGCCCGTCCGCCTACCGGCCCATAGTGTTGTTGGACGAGGTCGCGAAGATCTTCGAGTATATCATCGCGGAGCGCCTCGTCCACCACCTTACTACGGTGGGCCCGGATTTGGCGGACGTGCAGTTTGGTTTCCGCCGAGGGCGCTCAACAATAGAGGCCATAAAATCAGTGAGGAGTCTGGCGGAGGAACAGGTTTCCCGGGGCGGGGTGGTCTTGGCGGTGTCTCTTGACATCGCCAACGCTTTCAACACCCTGCCTTGGAGTTGTATTCGTGAGGCACTCACTTATCATGGAGTGCCTCCATACCTCCGCCGTATAGTCGGGGATTATTTAAATGAGAGAAATATCGTCTACCCGAGTCATCTCGGCATTAGTCGGCGAGTTATGTCGTGCGGTGTTCCACAGGGGTCGGTCCTCGGCCCCCTTCTGTGGAACATCGGCTACGACTGGGTGCTGCGCGGTACGCTCCTCCCTGGCGTGGGTGTCACTTGTTACGCCGACGACACCCTCGTCACTGCGAGTGATAAGACGTACCGGGCGGCGGCTATAAGGGCGACCGCTGGGGTCGCACAAGTCGTTGGAAGGATCCGGCGTTTGGGCCTAGAGGTGGCCCTCTCTAAATCCGAGGCCATTTGTTTCCACGGGCCTCGGAAACGGCCACCCGCAGGGGCCCACATTATGGTAGGAGGGGTCCGCATCGGCATTGGGACGAGCCTAAAATACCTGGGGCTCGTACTCGATAGCCGATGGGATTTCCGTGAGCACTTTGGACGCTTGGCCCCCAAACTTCTAGGGGCAGCGGCAGGATTATCGCGACTGCTGCCCAATCTGGGGGGGCCAACCGCCTCCTGCCGGAGGCTCTACGAAGGAGTCGTGCGGTCCATGGCCCTTTACGGGGCCCCGATATGGGCGCACGACCTGACGGCCCACAATATCACGGCGCTTCGCGCACCGCAGCGCGCCATGGCCGTCAGGTTAATACGAGGCTACCGCACGGTCTCATTCGAGACAGCGAGCCTCCTAGCCGGATCACCGCCCTGGGATCTGGAAGCTGAGCTGCTGGCGTCACTCTATACATGGCGCCAGCAAGCTCTGGAGCAGGGCGAGAGACCGGCGCACCGTGACATCGAGGCGCGTCGGTCGGAGCTCCGCCAGATCCTAGTGGCGGAGTGGAAGAGCAGACTTGTGCACCCCAGCGCCGGGCACGCCACGATAGTGGCGGTAAGTCCCGTGGTTGAAGAGTGGTCGGAGAGACGTCATGGCGTCCTCACCTTCCGGCTGACACAAATCCTCACCGGCCATGGTTGTTTTGGCCGGTATTTGTGGAGGATAGGCCGGGAGGAAACGCCCGGATGCCACCATTGTGGCAGCAGCCGCGACCCCGTAGAAGACACGGCGCTGCATACATTGTCGGAGTGCCCAGCCTGGGCATCGCAGCGCCGTGATCTGGTCGCGGTTCTCGATACGGTTACCCTCTCGCTCCCGGCCGTAGTTCTGTCTATGGTCCGGAGTGAGAGGTCCTGGAACGCCGTCGCCTCCTTCTGCGAAGCAGTCATGCTGAGCAAGGAGGCGGCGGAGCGGGAGAGGGAAATACATCGCCCTCTCCCCAACCGTAGGTCCGGGCGTCGGGGACGCCGTACAAGAGACGACCTCCGACCACCGTAATTTATCTTAGTGCCTGCGGACGGTGAGCGCTGGGGCTGCTCCCTGTCCGCCAAAAGGCGGGAGGCGGTGCGTGTCCTCGCCGCCTCCCAAGTAGCTTTGTGAGGTGATGGATGCAAGAAGTTTGATGGATGCAAGAAGTTTGATGGATGATTGCGAGATCATATGTAGACGGGGCCCGCCAACACCAACGGCGGGCCAATCCCGGGCGGGGTCGCGAGAAAGTATGCAAATCGCGAATCGCGTGACCCCGCCAACACACGGGACCCGTAGGGACACCGCGGTGGTTTTTAGTGGGTATGCCCCGAACGCCTTTAGGGGAGAGCCTCCACATACCTCCTCCGCCAGTCCCAAGCCCAGCCGTTCTAATGGCTGGGTTGGCGGAGTTGAGATGACTCATAAGGAGAGTTTTACCACCGTAGTGAACAAAAAAAAAAAAAAAAAAAAAAAAAGGTTAGGTTCCTAGAGTCCGGGGTGCGTGTCAGAAACCTCCGCGTGGTGCACCCCGGGCAACGTGAGTAGCAAGTTGCTACTCGCGGCTAATTCTGACAGTGGGCGGACGGTGGGTCGAACTCCGACTACCGTCCGGTTACCAACGCGTAATCCCGACTCTTTCGGGACCGCGGGTCCTCGGGCTGCGAGCAAGACAAGCTCTCTAAAAAATTACCCGGAATTGGGGGTCCTTCGGGGCCCCGCTTCCACCCGTTCCCGTACGGCTCCTTTTGGGGTCTTGCGGGGACACTTGGGCGGGCGGGCTCGCTTCCTGCGCCTTTTGCGGGTTGCGGGCATGGTCGAACTCCGGCCACCGTTCGGTCAACGCGTTAGCAGGGGGCTTTTTGGCCTCCTGCCCGCGGGTCTTCGGGCTGCGAGCAAGACAAGCTCACTAAAAAATCACCCGGAATTGGGGGTCCTTAGGGGCCCCGCTTCCACCCCGTTCCCGTACGGCTCCTTTTGGGGTCTTGCGGGGACACTTGGGCGGGCGGGCTCGCTTCCTGCGCCTTTTGTGGGTTGCGGGCATGGTCGAACTCCGGCCACCGTCCGGTCAACGCGTTAGCAGTGGGCTTTTTGGCCTGCTGCCCGCGGGTCTTCGGACTAAGAGGGAGGAAACCTCACAAAAAAGTTACCAAAGAGTGGCGCTTGCGCTGCTTGTCTCCGCGGGACTCCACCCGTGGGGACAGTCGGCGGGCGGTGTCGCCTTTTGCGGCGCCGCTCCTTTGCAGTGTCCCTGTTGGGCACTGCCTTTACATCCCTCCCGGTACTCCTCTGGTCATCAGAGGGGACACGGGACGGGACATTGACGGGCTTGGTGTGTACTCACCCTACCGCCAAGCAGACAGCGGGGTTGTCTTTCTTCTTCCGTCTTCGGACGCCTTTTTATTTTTGAATTGTTGTTTTTGTTTCGTTTTGTTTTTGTTTTGTTTATTTTACGTTTCACTTTTTCCGTTTTTATTTTACTTTCATACCTTTTAGTTTACCTTTTGTTTTTTGTTTTATTTAACATTTTTTGTTTTTCTCTCTTTTCTCTTCTTTCGTTCTTCTTCCCCCTGCCCCGTTGCCACCGTCACCCCAATCTCGTAATCCCGTAGTTTGCAGTGTCTGTGGTCACGTCTCGCGGCTGTCCACGGGACCGAGGGTCTTGGCTTAACCGCCCGGACCGCGTGCAAGGTAAGCACTATAAAAATCCCCTAATCCTAAGTTGCTGCCGCACGGCGAGAGGATGCATGGCTGACAGGGAGGTCAGTTCCTAGTGCGGCCCCCTCAGGGCACCAGCCGCCGCCCTTGAGGTATTAGGCTTACCCGGGTATAGCGGGATCTCTGCCCGGGTGGACTTTTTATTTCTCCCGCACTCGTGGGTCTTAATATGAATAGTAAGCCTAAAAAAACCACCACACCGAAGTCGGTTGACGAATCAACCCGCACGCCCAGTCCTGCGGGTTCGCTGAAGGAGCAAGAGTTGGAGCTGTCCGAGTCGGACAGCACAGTTTCAATGATAAGCGTGCGCAGCGCAGAAAGCCCAAGTCGGGCGAGCAAGCGCACACGCTCGGAGCCAGGCTCGGGCTCGAGCGAAGAAGGGACCCCCACGCCGAAAGTTTCGAAAGTGAGGGGTTTCAAGACGCGTGGCAGACCGCCCAC